>VXBN01005874.1:175244-222650 GCA_013397395.1 Sinosuthora webbiana | reverse complement strand
TTGGCTGGGTTTTGCTTGGTTTTGGCCTGTTCTTGTTTGTTTGTTTGTTTGTTTGTATGGTTTTTGTTGTTGTTGTTGTCAAATAAAATAATATAATGCTAAATGGCTCTTAGGACTGGGTGGATGGCTGGGTCCAGAGGGTGCTGGTGAATGCTGCCACATCCAGTTGATGGCCAGTCACCAGTGGGGTTTTTAAGGATTCAGTTTTGGGGTCAGACCTTTATCAATTATTTGGGCAAGGGGATTGAAGGCACCCTCAATCAGTTTGCTGATCAAACTAGTTTGGATGGGAGTGTTGATCTGCTGGATAGAAAGGCTCTGCAGAGGGATCTGGGCATGCTGGATCAGAGTTGGATTTAGTCATTACATACTAATTTTAGTGTATGATGCTGAAACCATATTCTCAGATAAATTATTTTCTCAGAAGTATGTGGAATGTAGCATCTATAGAACATGAGATTGTCTTATTAAAATGTTGATTTAAACTCAAATTGGTATTTCATCTCATGCAGGCAAGCATTAAAAATTCTAGTTACCGGAAGAATCCCTCAGATGTTCTGTTGTTATGGAGTAACCCAACTTTCAGAACAAAACAATGTAAAGATAAATTTAACTGCAGAGAAGAGCCCACTCAATTTCTTGTGTTTGAATTCATGCGAATCCTGTACATCACTGTTTGAAAACTCTGCCTTAACTAATGAGCAAATTTTGATTTATGTGAAAGGATGCGGAACAGATGAACAATTTTTAAGGTCTATAGAAGGTCTGAAATTCAGTGGCTTGAATCACAAAAACTTTTCCTTTTAAAACGAGACAGAAAATTAATCTTTCATCTTCACAGAGCACTAGCTTCAGACCAAACTCAGACTCTTTCAGACAGATCATTTTAATTGTAAGCTTAATGGTGAACTTTCTGCCTTCTTCCAATGCACAGCCTTCTTGCAGGGACCACTGCTGTTTCATATGATGAAGTTTATATCTTGGATTTAAGGATGGTCAGTAGATATACCGTATGTCATGTAGTCATAAAGCTGATCAAATACTAACAAGACATGATCTTTTGTAAGTTAGGAGAAAACAGAAATGGATTTAGCAAAACAAAAAAAAATGACCAAATAATAAAATTATGAATGATGAATTTTACTATTCAGCCTGCTGTGAATGAGGCTCTTTGCATGGTTAGTGACAAATCCACAAAAGAATTAAAGATTCCACAGGGAAAACTGGGAAGTGAAAGTAGTGACAGTGATTCATTACCATACTCAAAGGATGGCAGATGTTTCTGTCCTGCTTTTGTTGTGAAATATTTCCATGGTAGGAATCATGACAAATGGATGTCTCACTTTAGAAGCTCTTTTGATAACACTAGGATCTGGACCGATGACTTTGACCTCCTGCCTCCCAGGACCAACTTATTGGGAAACTCCAGTCAGTGACAATGTTTGCATTTTTTATGCATAATTTGAAAGGAAAAAAAGGTGGTGTAGTCAAAGTACTCAAGAAAAGGAGGTGACATCTATAAAGGAAGAGGAACAGGGAATCACAATAGAGAGAGAATCTGCCCTGCAGATCAGTGTGAGTGCTCTATCATGAAGAAGGTTTTATGGTGGTTGTGTGTTCTCAGCTGTTCTAATGAGCCGGGTCCATTATCTCAGTAGGATATTGCTATAGTCCATTCTGAAGAGTGTTATTCACTCTCTGCACTGTCTGAAACCAAACAGCCTGGGTTTTTTTAGGCTGTATACCATGCCCAAAATGAAGCATTACAGATGGTTGTGATGTGGAAGCCCCTCTGTAGACACAAATGTTGCAATAACTTGAAGAGCAGTGCTTGAATTCCTTCTCACACTTAAATACTTTTTGCTGTTCTGCTTTAGCGACCTGCCTGGTAGGTTGCATTGTCCCAGACATGGCATTGACTTTCTAACTTTATTATTGAATATTTTGTTCTTATCAATTCAAAGACAAAGGCAATGGTAGATATTAACACACTAAGAAGTCATTCTGGAGTTGGAGTTATCAGTTTGGTAAAAGAGGTAGTAAAGGGAAACAAACAGCCAGTGATGTTTGATGATCTCAAGATGGCCACCTGCTCATCAAATGGACTGTTCACTAGACACATCCTACATTATAAACACATTTTGTTAATTGAAAAACACATTTTAAATCTGATGAGTTACTATTGAACTCTTTCATCCAAGTTCATATTCACTCAGGCAAATGAGTATGCTTCCAAATTAATCTCCAAATTTCCATTAGTCTGTCACAAATCAGGAAAGTAAATGATCTGAAGAAATTAAATGAAACATTCTTCATGAGTGCTGATATTAAGAGGTCACAAAGCACTACTCTCTGGAATATTTAGTGTTCAAGTGAGCCTTATGGCTGAATAATAAAAACATCTTGGCTATTTGACGTCATGTCAAGGTTCCAAAAATCTTGAACTGTTGTTCTTAACGCCCTGATGGGTTTGAAGCATTCTGTAGCTAAAGTACATTTTAGAAAACTCTCAGACTGAGCAAATGGGAGCTGTTACAGCTTTCTTATTTCTGTGTTAAAACATCCAGATGCAAAAGGCACATAAGAATTAATAAGCATGCAGTATTAAATGGTAACTAATAGTATGCAGGAAAGCTATCACATTTAAATGAGTATTAATAAGAATCAATACTTTGTGAAAAATAAGCTGAGGTTACCAAATAAGTGAAGGAACAGGGAAGAGTATGCGTGTGTATTTGTATATACATACAAATAAAGAAACATATATTTATATGCACACACACAGACAGACATGACAAAACAATACATTTTTACTGAAGTCTTCATACCTGAACTGAGGCAAAATTAATAATAAATGACATGGTAGACTTACAAATCAGAAAAATATTTAATATAGTCAAATATAAAGTGGTGTCTTTGGAAATAAATTTTATAGATAATAAACATGTGATAAGAGAATCTAGAGAAATTGAATCAGGAGAAAGAAAAAGATATAAAGGAACCATTTATCTCTGATTCTCAACAGACTTTTCAAATTAGTGCTCTGGCAGGAGAAAATAATGTGCGTCCCTGATATATGAAAGGAAAAAAAAAAAAAAAAAAAAAAGACCTGGTGGCAATATTTGGAACTGGTGACTCTACTAAAAGTTCATCACATCCTCTTTTGAGATCTGCAGACTGTGAGTAAACTTTAACAATGTGAGGCTTAAAAGAGTGAGGGAGCTTAGTTTGGTGTGAAAATGCTGAAGTTTGGCATTGTAAGTGGTTGAGAATTTACATTAAAAAAACCCCAACCTATAGAGAGCAAGTTTTTATTTTTGCAGAAAAAAAAGTATAAGAAGATGGGCTGTACTGGAATTAAAAAACCCTGGCAATGAAATAAAATATAGCTTGCAAATAAAAAAAAATGCAATTAAAAATTGAAGGTGGTTACATGGGTGTGCAGTGAAGAAGAAAGAGAAGGAAAGCCTTCTCCACAGGGTCCTCCCTTAGGCTCCCCAGGCCTCCCTTAGTTCAGGGCTCCTGCATACAGTTCCCTTGGCTCCCAGTGTCCAGTACTGTCACACCACCTCTTTGTGAGAAGGAGAACAAACCAAATTTTCAGAAAGAATACCGTATCTGTGGTACACCCCCACCCCATCTTCTCATTACTCCTCCTGCAGACTGGTATGCCACACTTAGACCCTGCCCTTCCTGTGCTCCTGCCCAGCTTCTTAGCCCTGCTTTTCTGCTCTGCCTGGGCATCCCCCATCCATGACCACCTGTCTGGCTGCTTTTTTACACAGCAGCTATTTGCAGGATATGTAGTGGTAGGCATTTAATTATGGGTAATCTGGGATGAGGCCTGTCTTGTCTGGCAGATCAGCTCATTGCTCTAAACCAGCAGGATGCTTTTGCATATAACTGTAAGTACCACAGTTAGAAAGCCATCTATGTCAGGTTTTCCTAACAAGGAATTTCTTCAGGTTTGCAGTTGATCCCTGATGCACAAGGTAGTCCTTTCTAAAAAAACAGAACAGAACAATTCTATGCACAATTCAGATCAATGGTATTTGACAGCAGTATTTTTTGCCTTCTGAGAGGATCACAGTTCCCTTGAGAAATAATAAAATATATATTAATGAGGAATACACACTTGAGTGAAATGTCCTTTCATGGGAAGTGGCTTTTGTAGCTGTAGCACATTGGCAACGTGCTCCCAAAAACTGTTCTAACTTTATTTCATTGGACTGCTTAATGCTCTCAAAACACACATCTATGTTACTGTAATATTAAGAGCTCTAAGTCCATACCATGATTATACTGTGCAATTTTGCAGGATTTTGATACTCAGCTCCTTTTTCTAGTTTGCAACAAAGTCATCACAAATTAAAGACTTTCTAAATCACAAGGCATGCATGGAAGGCAATGGTACAAGGTACCAATGCCATATGGTGGAATTTGTGTATGAATACTAGAGTCCCTGAAATAGAACACCTGTTCTGCAGAGTGAATTAAAGGTGTGTGAAACACTACAGATTTCATCCCTAGTACTGGAGATCTCCATATCCAGATGAGCATAGTTACACAGCCTGTAACAAACAGCATCTGGCCTGTGCTAATTCTTTAACCATGCCTAGGGGCATTTCAGCACATTGTTGACTGGCCTGGGACAAAAATATATCAGAGACAATTTTCACAAATTTACCTTAGGGGCATTTCCTAATATAGTTTAACTTAGTCAGAGTGATGTCTTCACTAGAGAAACACCTTGGTTTATAAAGGGTGCTCTCTAATCAATTTTTCAAGGTGATTGAATGTGGCCACTATGGAAGACAGAAGCATATCAGATTCTTCACGGTGTGATAGATTAGTCCCAGGCTCTCCTGATGACCACTCTGAAGGACAAAATGAACTTCCCAGAGCTCTAACAGGATGACATGATTAATCAATTTGTTGTGGGTATCCATTCATAAATAAAAACACACTGACGACAGGACCAGTAGAAGCTTTGGAACATGACAAATATAATGTAATTCTCTTGAAGGACCATGAATAAGAAATTACTCCTCTCCCTGCAGAAATTATTAAGTAGGGTCTGAAGTTGAGTGTAACTCACACAGACATGTTTATAATCATATATCATTTAAAACCAAATAATATTATGACAACCGGTAGCTTTTTTAATATACATAAATCTAAGAATGATGCCCATATTCTCTTCCCCCTGAGGCACAGAGAGGTTTAGATCCTCACCTCTCTTTTTCAGTTGCTGCATGTGATAGCACACAAGTACCTGAATTTTCATTAATTAAAAGTAATCACATTTATGTGCCTGCGCAAGACAACAACTAGCCATGCAACACCAGCCCAAACAGCCTGTGACATTGCCTCAGTGCTCATTCCCACAGGTTGTTCTGACTCGAGCCTGTCTGTAACAGATAAGTGCAGTGGAGTGTCCCCTGTTAACAACTGCTTGGGCAGAGGAGAGAGATATTCACAGACAGGGAAAAGTAGTGGGAAGGAAAGAAAAGTGCTGATGAGTGCAAATCTGGTATTTCATGGAGATTTGACCACAAAGTAGTTTTGACTGCTCTGAATTAACTATTACCTCTTGAAATCTAGTTTGACACAAAGAACAGCTTCATTTCCCCAGGCAGTGAACATATCTGCCTTATTACAAAGATGACTTTTATGAAAGGTGGCATAAAAGTTGCTAAATACACCACTGACATATCAACATTAACTCAATATGAACAAAGATGCTAAATACTCCACTGCTGTATCAACACTGGCTTAATATGACCAAATATCTTGCCATATAGCAAGCATGCCTTAGGTAATGTGATGTACTTTAACTGTAAGAGAGAGAGATTAGCACAGGCTGGGAAAGGCAGATGCAAGCAGGTTAGAACAAGGTACAAGGTAGCAGAAAGAACAGGTGGATCCTTTAAAGGGGGAACACACAAAAATGGCAACAGCAATGGGCAGAAAAAGACATAACTTTCCTGGAATTCTGCCTGTGCCAGTCGAGTAATTATATGGCAGAACTAACCTGCCAGCAGCAAAGTTTGTTTTCTGTGCAACAGCCAGGCTGTGGTATACATAATTAGCAGGCAGATGGCTAGAGCCCCAGAGGGACCATAGTTTGTGATGACTTTTGCACTTCACTGCTTGTGCCATAACATTCTTTTTAAAATAGTACATGTGCCAGATCTGGGTAATGGCTTAACAGATGCCTCATCTTGGCTGCAGGACAGCAGATGCAGGAATGTTTCTCTGAGATACAGGAAGGAGATGTGCATGAAGCTATAGATATTCCAGTATGTACAACCTTGCACAGTGTACATATGCTTCTTGAGCCCTGAGAATGCCAGGGATATATAGATTCAGTGGGGGTATTCAAGAAGGAGAAGTTGTAGAAGACAGATAACTCATCTCTTCCCACAAGACCCCAACACTTTTTGGCTAATCTTATGCAATGAACTGAGTGGTTTGCTCAGTTTTGGGTACTGAAGACTTTGAATCTGAGATCTAGAGGCCAGATGCTGTTTTAGAAAATCCTGGAAGGCTGAAGAGGCATGGGAACCAGGTGCCATTGTTACATGGGCTCTCTTACAGAAATGTGAAAGGTCCTCAATTAAAAATGTTATTAGTAACCTCTTGTGTCTAATATTTTTCCTATTTCAGAATATTTTGTGTTAATCAACTACAGCAGTTCTCATAAATAAAATGCTCAGAGAATTAAAAAGGTAAGAATGAAATGACAAAGAACAGTTATTCAAGAGGTTTTGGATATGCTTAGAAACAGTATTTTGCAAAACTGAAGTTGTGGTTTGTCATTTAAACCTTCTTTATGAGTCAGTGTTAACCTGAACCACGTAAGACAATAGGTTCAGGCAGCTTAGCTGTCTGTATACTTAACATACTGCTCTGACTTTGCTTTTCCTCACTAGTTTCTGTTGAAACCTTCAGTGACTTTCTCCTCTTTTCTTTCCAGCTGTATTTTACCCTTATGTCATTTATCTCGTGAAATTTCATCTTTCTGTGTTCTTTGACATTGGTCAAAGCTTTGAGATATAACTGTCTCATCCTTTCTTTAAAGTGAGTACACCTAATGTCTAAGTGAGTTGGATAAGAGCACAAATCACAACAAAATAACTATAAAAATTGGTAAGATTTAAGTATTCTGGGCAAGAAAGTAAAATATGAAACCATACCCTTTTAAGGTCCTTCTTTCCAGATTTGATCTTTTTCTATTAATTTTGAGTACTTTTATGCTTGTAACAAACTGCATCAACTTACCTGCATCACCAGAAAATGTCTTACCTGACAATGCCTTTTCACCCACCTCTATTCAGAATTTCCATCCTACTTCCTGCCCCCTCACCCCAGTAACACACCTCCAAATGCTCAGTATTGATGTCTGAGAGGGAGCACCCCTCTAATTCTCAACCAAAGATACAGGCATTGGCCAATTTTCCAGGCAAGGACACCCTCTCTACATCCCTTGGCTCTCCAACTTTATGTCCTTCAGTGTCATCATGTATGCCCCTCTTTCAGATCTCGCATTCTATTTTCAGTTTCCAGCCCTTTCCCATGCCCCCACCCTCAATTTGCTCAGCCTTTCTACCTCCATCTCTCCCTCCCTCTCCTCCTCCCTTCCCTATTTTGCTTAATAGTCTTTGTCTTTACCCTAGTTCTTCTGCTGTGTGTCTCTTTTAATTGTCACTAAACCATTTTCTTGAATTCCATCACAATTTAGTATAGAACAAGGAGGGATTTACATGCTTTAAAATCCTCTGTGCTGGGTAGGCAATAAGTATTTCATGCAATGGGAGTTTCACAGATGGCAGAGATACAGAACAAGTACTCTTAAGCTCTTCTTGCTCTACTTTTGACACCATCAAGTAAAATTGCCCCTTTGGATGCACAAAAGGCGCACCTGAATCATTAAACAAGGCTGCATATGAACAACAACGTCCAGCTCTAAGAAGAGAGAAAAGGAAAACAACCTCTTCAGGTGCTTAAAAATTAACCCACCCATGTCAGGTGCAACTGGGGCTGCTAGCCCCAGTTCATGGGTGAAGTGCAGACTGAGTACAATATAGTTTAATAAAAAATGAACTGTGAAGAACAGCTTCTTCCATTTGAAAAAATCACTAAGTTTACAACAAACCCCAACCAGTATTAAAAATCATAAGAAAAGAATAAATGCTAATACTTTAAAATTTGGCACTCTCTTAACATTTTTTCTGCAGTTGAAAAACCCCATTTTTTCCCCCAGTAACTAGGAATTTTCTTCTCTTTTGAACTACATACTGCAGAAAGTAATTCATCTCTATCATTCCAAGCATGAAGTAGAACAAGCTACCTGAAATAGGTAATATAATTTAGTGCAAAGCAATTACATCTATTGCCATGAAAAGCACAATTTACTAGCACGGGGTATGAAAAAGTCCAATATGTCATAGTAAAATGCACTTTAAGCTGCACATAAAAGAGACCTTCCTCACATCTCTGCATATTTCTTGTTGGAACCAGAGCTCAGTATTACACCTCCCCAGATAACTGCCCTGCCTGCTGGGTTACCAAAGCTTGCACCTTCATCTGTGCTTACTTTCCCTCTCCAGCAAATCTGCCTCCTCCCCTCCATAGTGGCACAACCTCAGCAGGAGGCCAAAAAGTGCTGCCATTCACAGCAGCCTCCTGAGATAATAAAGGCAGCTACAATACTGCACTCAAGGGCTCAGGCACATGGAAAGAGAAGTCGATGTTTAAGGAGTACACAGCCCCCAACTGCCTGCCTTGTCCCCCTGTCCTTCCTGCCCTGTTGGTGCCCCCAGGCTGGACACTGAACTTGGCCTCTCCAGGGACTGCTGGACTTAAAATGCCAAAATGCCACCCAAAATGCAGGTAGACATCCTCCTCTGCTGCCTATTCTTAAGGGGTAGCCCTGTGCAGAGATGAGGGACAGGCAGGCATCTAAAAATTTGTCTGCTCTAGGAGCTCACTTGCTAAAAGAACATTTTCCTCTGGGGCCCTGCGCTGTAATCAATGGGCAGTTAAATGTTGGTGTGACTGACTTTCCCCACCTGCCAGTACATATTTTAATAGAAATTACAGCAGCTATGTCATCTTCTGGGGAGACTGCACTCTAAAAACACACTGTAGCAGCAAGCCTTTCTGTGGACCAAGCAGACTTCCCCCCAGCTGGCTTCTGCCTACATGTAGCACACATAAAAATATCTGGGAAATTTGGGGTATTATGGATGTGCAAAGATTTACAGCCTCTATGGACAAAAGGCTTTTTCTGTGATTGCTTTTGCATTCTGCTTTTTCAGTTTAGCTGTTTAAGTCTTACTTCAGATTCAATTTTGCGATACTAGGATGACTCTGGATTGAAAGACTAAGTCAACATATTTCAGTCAGCCCTCCTCTTAGAGACAACTTCCAGGTTGCCTATGATGACACTGCTATTGTCATTATCTAAGATAGCAAGCCCAGCTCCATTACAAGCACACACTATTTTTCTTTTAGGTTTAAATTCAGGATTTATACTTTTCCTTCAGAATATAAATGTGTTTTCTTCTTAAAAGCTAGATATACTAGAAGACATTAAAAAAGAAAGAAACCCTGTTTATAAGACTTTTCTGGAGTCTCTTTTTCCAAACATCTGTAGAGGTGACTTGGTCCTAATGCGCCGTATTTTTTCTCTGTTAGCAAAGAAAGGAGCAAATCTAGAAGAAATCATAGATTACAAATCTTAATTATGCCAGCTTTGAAGGCTGCACACATTTTGCTGTTTAGTACTTTTCAGTTAAGTATTTCAGTACTGATCACTCATTGAAACAAATGTATACTGTGGTCATTATCCCTTTCAGTAAATATCTACTGGCTGCATTTGAACCATGGAAAATGTAAGTGCTTCCAATATCTTGCTATGTTCCCCTCTCTCCATACCTTGATTTTCATGGCCAAATTGGTCTGGATGACCGAAGGAAGTTTCTGTAGCAATGTCCTTTTGCTGGCTGATCACTATAAGGACTGGGGGCTGATCATGGGTCACACCTTGGCTTCCTCAGAGCAACTAGATCAAGCCAACAGTGATTTATGGCATGAAAAGAAAAATGCAACTAAGTCCTTTACTGTTCTAATTACAAAACCTTAATTTTAAAAAATAAGAAACCCACTCAAATCTCTGAAGATAAAATATAAACCTCAAATAGCTGCTATCAAATACCCTATATTTATTTCATAAATGACAAAAAACCCCACTAATGAGCAATAAATTCTTTATTCAAAAACATCTATACAAAATAACACTCTTGGAGATATACACTTTTACATTTTTAAAGTGCATCTCTTCATTGCTACAATATTTGATTTGCTAATTTACACTGTACAGTCATAATTTATAAAAAAAATAATTGGTGAATATTTCTCCAGTTGGATCCTAATAACAGTGAAAGGGAGCACATATTCCATTGTAGAAATCACTTTTTAAGTGTGTACATATACAAACCATTCATATCCAGATTTAAAGACAATACTGTGACAATAGCAAGAGTATCACTACAAAGTGGAATTACAGTATACTGTATGATAATAGATTCTTGTTATAAAAGGTTATTTAAAAGTGCAAAATATATACACTCTGCCTTTATATTACTTCCTAGTTTAATTTTTACTACTTAATAAATCCGTTTCTGACTTCCTGAACAGATAAAATTACAGTAATTTTACACTATGCAAATCTATAATCATGCACATGTTGAGAGGCTGCATTTCCAATAAAAAAGGAACAAAAGCAAAGCTTCACACACAAAAAAATGCTGCATTTCATATGTCTTTTTTAATTTGCCAACTGAAACACATAAGATATGTAGTAAAATATATAATGAATACCATTTAGATGTGAAAACAGTGTAAGAATGAAAAATTTTTGTTCATTTTCTTTTGACCATAACAGGATTACCTGCAAGTAGTTCCCTATGCTAAGATGATCACATATATGGTCTCATTTTGTTGCATTGTAGCCCTCAGTACCACCTTCCTACAGACAGGAAAGAAACCTGCAGTATGCAAAACCCCAAAGAACTTCAACAAACATTTAATTGCTACATGGCAAAGATGAAAAACATTCAGTCTTTATTTGTCTATATTGAATTTTGACACCTATTTATGTTTGGCTGTATTATGAACTGCAGAAACTAATTTTCATTTTTAGGACAGAGGTAGTAAACTGCCAGGAAACGTTGAATAAGGTATAGTTACTGGCTGCAACAGAGTATACTAATTCAAATGTTCTTCTTCAAAAAGAGCTTCTGAGATCATGCTGTGTAAAGTTTTAAAACTGAAATTCATGTGCCAATTACTTAATGTAGATCACTTTTTTCTCTGTTCCATAGACTGCAATATACTTACTTGATTGTTCAAAACTTATGTCAGTTACTGAAGAAAAGATTATCTTTCCCTTTCAATAAAGGGAAATGAATGAGAACAAATGGCAATTAGAGTGGAATACCTGAGTATTAATGTCACCACTGACTATTTAATCCAAAAACCCTGAGTTCTTAAGGAATTCTGCCAATGCCCACTGACTTTCAAAGTCATGTCTGGAAGTGGTTTGAAATATTTCCTATAAAGTGTCTACATATCTTGTTCTTCGTTGGATTAATAAAAACATTAAAAGGAATATCTGAAATACAGACCTTTTTTTTTTTTTTCCCCATGAACAACAGTAGCCAGGAGTCAGACTTATGCCACATTGAGGGTTACTGATAAGATTAAGATTAGATTAAGATTAAGATACTGATAGATTAGATTAGATTAAGATACTGATAAGATTAAGAACCAAATCTGGACATCATTTTCAATGATGCTCATACACTGGAGAAAAGCACTGATTTCATTAAAAATCTGCACACTTCTCCTCCATCACATACTCTTGCAACTTTTCACCAAGAAGTGGCAATTGCCTTTCACTTTGCAAACAAGATTGCATGATGGAGGGGCGGAGAAGCAACAGCTGCATATTTCAAGCTGATTATTTTGGGATGGAAATTCCCACAGATGTACTGTGTGGCTCAGCTAGTGATGGTGCTTGCCACCCACACTGGACAAACTGCGATATTCAAGATAGTAATACCTGGGAATATTGATACAAAAGTACATGTAGGAATGCTCCTAATACAAATTTCAAGGACACATAACAACCATTTTTTTCAAATAAAACATCAAGTAGCTTTCCCTTCTTTTCACTTAGCACTTTCAGAAAGAATAAATTTCCACTTTTACAGCTAAGTATAACCTGAGAACATCCCAAGAACCTTAAATTCCTTACTTTAAATCATAAGCAATTTATAGATTATCTGCATCAACATAAATCATTGATCATTTTTCTATTGAATCAAGATTAATACTTAACTAATATATTACAAAATAGGCCAAAATAGTTAAATTAAAAATAACCTCCCTAATATCATTGCAAAAAGTTTCTTTAAAAAAAAAAAATTGCTTTCCAGTGGATACGAAGATAAATACAGATCTGGGCATCTAACATCATAAATTGTTATTATCTTGTAAAAAAAAAATCATGGCTTATATAACAAATATGCAATTTTTTCATGTAATGGAATAAAGAGAACACAATAAGCATGAATAATTGATCATTTATGTACAACACCTAATAATGTCATGTCAGTGTAAAAATTTGAAATAGCTGACATTTTGTATTATCAATATAGTAAGCTATGAAAATTCCAAATAGGGCTAAAACTCCTATCTCCATCTGCCTTTGAGAGATTTAAGAATTTCAAATTATTGGTTGCAAATAAGAAGTTTTGATTAAATTGATTAAGAGAAGACAAAATTTGATTTCCAGAGGCACTGGACCAGATATGAAAAGAACCCAACCACTCAAGGATGCTTGGTGAAAAAGTACAGTAAATGGCAGAAATACATCTAGTGAACAGACACCTGCCACGGGAACAGTGAATGCAGAGGAATGACACAAAAAAAAATTCAATGACCAGTGATTTGACCATATGGAGAATGGAATTGCATCCTTGGAGAGAATGTTCACAATTTTCTCCAAAAGGCATAATTAATATTATAATCTGAGAAACAGGGCAGTGAGCTATACATTTACATGCTTCAAGAAGAGATACAGAAAGTACTTGCACTTGCAAAACCACTCAAGAGCACAAGAAGGAAACTGAAACCTGAAGATTTCACTTTCTCTGATAGGACCACTGTTCCATAACAACTGAGCAGTATTTCTGCTCATACTGTGCAAGTAATTGTTGAATAATTCTCTTTTCCTGCTCTTCACATTTGTAACTGTGTATGCTGCCTACTCTGGTCTGCATAACTGCTTCTCAGGACTCAGGGTATTCCCAAGCGCCTAGTTACATGCTGTTCCAGTTGAGCTCATTATTCTGCTTTTTTATTTTGGTATCTGTTCCTATCCCAAGTTTTTCATTTGAGAGAGTGCTTTTACAGTTCAAACATATTTTTCCCCACCATTGAATTAGTATTTAAAATTACTTTTAAGTATCAGTGGTGTGCCTAACTGTTTATAGATCAGAGCATGTGGTCCTGCTCTTTATTTCAAACACTGCCACAACTATGGCATTAAGAAAATGATTCAACAGCAGTAAGTTAGCCGTGGTGGTTAGAAGCACTTATATGTGCTTTGCAGAGCTTTGTGGTCTACAGACAAGAGCCTTGTGAATGCAGATGCAGCTCTCTCATTTACAAGATGGTCTTTACCTAAGTTTTTCCTTTATGACTGTAAGCACCTATTGCATCACAGCTACTCTTTTCTCACAAAAANAGTAAATATGAAATGTTTGAAACTAAATGACAAGTCATGACAAGTCACTCCAGTAGACTGGTCTGTATTTATATACTTAAAATTAGCCCATTGTTGCCATTACAAGGTGAACAAGAGAGAACTGCACAAATTCTAGGCAGTGAATTAGCCCAGCTCTACATCTTTGGCATGAACTGGCACCACTTGCAACAGTAGTGGGTGCTGTGATCATCAGGGTGATGAAAAAGCTGAGGATACTCAGCTAAAATCATGGAATTATATGAAACAAAGATGATCAGGGAACACAGAAAAATGAGAAAGAAGAGACTCAGGCACCACTCATTACCAGCACTTCGTAACAGTGAATTTGCTTCTGACCTGATATATGCAATATAGGAATTTTTAATGAAAAAAGGATATTTCTCGGTATTTGACTGGTTACCCCTAAAGCTTTGCTGTTACTAAAAGAGAGTTACTAAAAGAGAAGAACTTGGAAACGTCTTTATAATCCAGTACCTGTTTTCTGAAATGAAGCATAGTGACAGGAAAACTGACAGGCTGAGAATTCCCCAAGTGCTGGATCCTGGAGCCTCAAGTCTCTGCTGTCTGGACTTGGATGGATTGATTGCTTGTTGGGAGGTAGTGCCAAATGCACAACAGTTGTGCTGGGATGCATGGAAATCTACTTTGTTTATTCATCCCAGCAAGTACTCTTCCAAATTGAGCCTATAATTAATGTTAGAGTATCAGAAAAATTTTTCTCTGGAGGCAGAATAGTTCAACTAGGAAAAAAAGCCAACAACAAAAGTTACGTATAGATGACTAAAAGAAATACAAGAAAAAAATCAAATTAATACATATTTCTCTATAAATATTTATCTTCGTTCTTGTGACAGTTGAGAATCATACCTTTGTTTCACCCTGCGTGTGTAGAAGACGGGCAGAGGCCACATTTGCTTGCTAGCACCTTTAAAGTGCTTGTAATCCTATTTGACCAATTCATGGAGGCTTGGGGGAACATAGAAAATATTTAGGAACACTGTGCTAAATTAAAGGGTTTTTTTCCCCATTTAAGATAGCTTTTAGAAACATAGGAACCGTTTGGATTGGAAAAGAATACTTGCCCCTTTTTTGTTTGTTTTAGTTTTGATTCATGGAAGGAAAGCATTTTTCTTCTAGGTGTAAACATAAAAAACTTCCTCACTTTCAAAAATCTCAGGCAAAATGCATATAAGAAATGGTGGCTCTTAGCTTTCTGGCGTAGCTGCACAAGGAATATACAGGATGAAGGGCCTTCAGGAGTAGGTGGGGATGGCTCTGGATAATGACACAAATGAGTGAGGCATGCATTTAAAGAGAGAAACACAAGCAATGATGCAGCTGAACAGGCAGATGTTCTGAATGACCTCTCACATTTGAAAATGTGACAATACTACAACTTAAAGTATGACTTTCCTACACTGTATAATTATGTTGCCATGAGTACAAAATAATTGGCTCATTTTGATATTAGAAATCCTTAGAGTTTAAAAATATAAAGATGGATTTCAACAGACTTTTCAAGTACATCGAGTGTGCTTGTTTTCTTCTACTCTTAATGCAACTACTTTCTTGCTCTCACCATATTAAGAATATCTTGCAGAAAATTTCTTATATTTTTAATTTAATTTTAAACCCACCACTGAAGCACACTTCTAGTGGGGTTAATCTACTTGATCTGAGAAGTCCAAGGAAAGATTCACAGATAAGCAACCATGGGTAATCAAGCTTTTACAGCTTAATGATGACTTCCACTCATCAACTGAGGCACAGCAATCATTTATATGCACACTGCCAGCTGGCTGCAGTTATTAACTGAAATATGGTCAGTAAACAACTGTGAAGGTCTAGGAATTAAAGGTGAGTGCCTAGTGCGAGCAGATTGTTGTGCACACAGCAATTTTCATTTAGGGTGATCTAAATCACTCTAAGATAATACTAGAACAGCTAGATCTATTTCCCACTCCAAGATCTGCTCAGCAAGGGGGAAGTTGACTATGGAACTCTGTTTCTTGAGTTTCCTGTGAAGAAACCCCCCAGGACATTTAACAGTTTGGATTCTCACTGTTCTCACTAACTCTGTAGTTCACAGAAGAACTACAGTTTTATCAACACCTAAGGAAGGTCTTGACCAACCTCATGTCCCTCATATGACAAAGTGACCTGCTTAATTGATGAGGGAAAGGCTGTGGATGTAGTCCATCTAGACTTCAGTGAAAAATTTGACACAATCTCCCACAGCATCCTCTTAAAAAAAAAAACCTGGCTGCTGGCAGCTTGGATGGGTTGGCTCTTCAAAGAGTAAAAAAACTACCTGTCTGTCTGGGCCCAGAGAGCTGTGGTGAATGGAGCTAAATCCAGCTGGCAGCTGTCACTAGCTGTGTTCCCCAGGGCTCAGTATTAGGGCTGGTCCTGTTTAACATCTTTATTGAAGACCTGAGCATTGGGCTTGAGTGCACCCCCAGTAAATTTGTAGATGATACCAAGCAGGGTGGGAGGGAGCATAGATCTGATTGAGGAAGGCAAGAAGGCTCTACAGAGAGAGCTGGACAGACTCCATCTGAGGACAACTGCAGGAGGTTCAATAATGTGAAGAGTCCTGCACTTGGGTCACAACAATTTCTTGCAGTGCTACAAGCTGGGGGACGAGTGGCTTGAGGACTGCTCAGCAGAAAGGGACTTGGAGGTGCTGGTCAACAGCTGGCTGAACATGAGTCAGTGTATGCCCAGATGGCCAAAATGCCAATGGAATCCTGGCCTGTATCAGCAACAATTTGGCCAGCAGGACCAGCACAGCGATTGTCCCCTGCACTCAGCACTGGTGAGGCCACACCTTGAGTACTGTGTCCAGTTCTGGGCCACTCACTTCACAAAGGACATTAAGGTACTGGAGCATGCCCAGAGAAGGGCAACAAAGCTTGTGAAAGGACTAGAAAATGTGTCCTGTAAGGAAGAGCTGAGGGAGCTGTGTTTGTTTAGTCTCAAGAGGAGGCTCAGGGAGGATCTCATTGCCCTCTACAACTCCCTGAAAGGAGGCTGCAGTGAGGTGGGGGCTGGTCTCTTTTACTGTGCCTGCAGTGAGAGGACAAGAGGAAAAGACCTTAAGCTTGGACAGGCAATATTCAGCTTAGATATAAGAAAAAATACTGTTAGTGTGGCCAGGCACTGGAATAGCTTGCCCAGGGAGGTGGTGGTGTCACTATGCCTGGAGGTGTGTATAAGAAGAGCCTGGACCTGGAGCCGGGTGTTATGGTTTAGTGGTTACAGGGGTAGTGCTGGGTGGGCAGTTGGACTTTATGATCTTGGGGATTTTTCCAGCTTTGATGACTCTATGACTCTACCTTACCCTGGTTAAAAGCTGTATCCTTATTGTGGGTGTTTAAAACACATCATCTGCTTATTCTTTATTAAATGGAGGTTGTTCTCTGATGGAAAATCCTACAGTCTGCAGAGGACAATTGCAAGTAGGACACAGTGAATGCTGCTGGGTTATATTGTCAGGTGCTAGAGTTCAACTTTTAAAGTCTGGTATATGATGCTTTAAAATGACAGAGACAAGAGCTCTGTCTACAGAGGAAATTTTCTTAGGAGTTGAATTACTCTGGGAAATTCAATGTGTTTTTTACTGGTCCCTGGCTTTTCTAGGTGATAAAAAACAGCCAGACACAAATTTTTAGTTCCTAAGTCCACATGGTTTACAAAACATTTTAATATAAAAAAACCCCACATACCTCATACCAAAATGTCCCCTCTTCCTTATGCTATAGAAGTGTTCCCAGTGTTTGCAATGTTTAATGGAACACCCATTTCTTTAGTTGCAATTTTATTTGCGTTCAGATAATTAAAGTAGAGCTGCACCCAGTTCTGGCAATTTCCAAATTCTGGTGTCAAACAATAGTGTACAGTAATCTGCCCATGTAACTTGTGAGGTTATTTCACACAGTTTGAATTCTTAATTTTTTATATTGAATGGCACATTCTCCTGCTACACAGATATAATTCTGGGTGTGTTCTGAATGTCAGAATTAAAAAGGAATGGGGGAAAAAGAAAAATAGAATGGAGCATGCAACTAAAATTTCCAAATATAACTTTCTTCTCATTTTATGTCAAAAGAAAAAGAAAGGATAATGAAGAGAAAAAATAACATCAATGATGCTAATTGTTGGAGAACAACTACAGAGATTTTTTTCAGGCAATTGAATTTTTTCAGACCAGGAGATAAGAATTTTTTTTTACAGTTGTAAAAGAAAAAAGTTTGATTGATATTTTTTTGAAAGAGCTGTGAAAAATGAACACAACATATAATCCTTCAGAAAAATGACCTTGATAAAATGGAAGTGGTATGATAAATCTAAGGGTAGTGTTTATTGCAGATTAAAACCCACCAATAAAAATGAAGAAACTGATTAGTAAACATTTGGCAAAAATGGGACTCACTCTTAGACACAGTTTACCATGCAGGCATTTTCAGGCTCTTGGAAAAGTAGTGCAGCTTTGGATAGTAAAGAATATACTGTGCATATTGAAAATAATTTTTAAAAATAACACCTATACCTTACCTACTTGCCTGTATTGTTACAAAACAAAGTATTGGTCATGTCAAACTAAAACATTTTCTTTGAAGGCAGAGGAGCTAAGCAAATCTGAGTGAAAAGAACCACTTGGTGACTGGCCATGCAATTTAAGTCAAGAAAAAAACCCGAAAACCCAGGAAACTTATGTATCTTTGAGTTAGATTAAGTAAAACCATGAGGGCATGCCATATAAATGGATTTAATACCGATGAAAGGCACATACTGTTGAAGGCTGTGCAATAATTAGCATGGCAAAGACCTACTACATTGCTGTGCATACTATGACATAAGAGACAATGCTGAAGTAGAAGTTTTTCCAAGAAGAAAATATTCTTCTAGAAGATCTTCATGATTAAAGCAGAGAAACCTTGTTTGCTTCCTTTTCATATGAGCATTCAGAAACTGTCATTTTAGGGATAATTTCCTGATTGCAATTGCAGATATTTTGCTACAGGATATAAAACACTAAGTGAAAAACTTATTAAGAAATTAAAAGGAAATGAAAATATATTGAGGGAATAGAAAAGATTAATGTGGAACAAGAGGCATTAGAAGCACTTGGCTTTATAGAATTAGGGTGACAAGTACTGTAATAAAACAAAAGAATGCTAAGAGTATTTTGAGATATTAGTAAAACTCTTAAGTGAAAAGTAACACAACATGCAAAGAAACTCAGAGGGTTTATTTGCAGGACTGGGAAGAAATTAACTCAGTGTAAGTGACCAGGAACCCAGAATCTGATGCTGTCATAAGAGCATTTTTTACCTACCCTATGGAGTGAGTTAACTGAAATTGCACAGTGCCTTGGTCCAACGGAAGGCAAAGGGCAAATTAAAGATAAGTTTGGTTATGAATCCCATTACTTTTCCTTTTATCCTGCTATGAATTTCCCAGTGACGGGGAGAAATAAATCTCTAATAATACTCCAAATGCTGATAAAAATCATTGACTGGAATGAAGAACTGAATCCCAGAAATGACTGTGACATTCAACTCTGCAGTCATTTGGATGTTGCTGTTTCCTGTTTCCCTCTGGATGCACACATTTCACCTTTTGAGTTCTGGGAAAGCATCAATATATCTCAAGCACAATTGTGTGATATGTGCTAGTAACTGCTGGGGCCTTTGAGGGAGCCACTGTGCTTTTAGTTATAGGCAAATGAGGAAAACTGCCTTTACTCCAAAGATTCTTCATTGTACTGAAAACACAGCTGGAGTACAAGGCAGATGCAAATCATAGCCCTTCTCCGAGACTTTAAGAAGCAGTTTTTTTCTATTTCTATCCAAGAATAAAACACACTTTTGGTTCAGTAAAGGACTTCTACTTTAAAACACAGGTAAAGTTGTATCCCTAAAACAAATTTAATATTCATATTCACTCCACCAGGGATTACTTGTCTGTCTTCTGTGCAAAAAGGAAACAGTGAGCTGATTATGTACTCTGCTTATGGATGTTGTAGAGCAGTAATTTAGCTCAGTTCTGAATGTTAATAGACCAAAGTGCTTAAAGACACAGTAGAATGTCTCTAATGTTTTTTTTTATGAGCAGCTCTGTTCTAAGAGTCAGTGCATCCACTGAGACATAGAATTCATCAATGAATTAATACAATTTCTAGTGTCTTATTTTAGAAATATCTTCTACTAATCCCCAGGTAGTAACTGCTAGCTGGAAAAACAGGCTAAGACCTTTCCTTCTGTCCCCTCTGTCAGTTACATGGGACGACAAACTTTTGATTTAAATTTCATTTACTTCAGGATTGTTTTATTTTATTCTTATAATCCTGCAACTTTGCTCATGATTGCTATGTTTTATTGTATTGGTACATAAATCTGATACTAAACCTATCTATAGAAAATTGAGCTGTCAAAAAACTGTGTGGTAGTATAGCATGTTGATGGAGAAAGATGCCTTCCCAGAACATCATTCAATCCACTGGTTTTAGGCATCTCTTGCAGGAAGGAATAAAGCACTCCTTGGATTTGCTGGTCTCTATCCATTGGTTACAGGGTTGAGACCAGATGATTAACACAGACTGGACATCTAATTTCTACATTAATTCATTAATAAGCATCGAGTATGACATTTCCATCATAATTGGGAATTTAGAGATTTGTAAAAACCAGTCAGTTAGTAAGCCTAGAAATATAACAGAAATAATGTTCCAAGAATAATAGGTAGTGAGGAAAGAAAAAATGAAGTTGTTAACATTTACTTCCTTTCCCTGCTTGGTTGTCTTGCAATCCTAGAGATCTATGCAGCTGAGACGCTTCTGCCACTCACACCTCTAGATGTTTAGACTTGCACAATAGATCATGTCTTTGCAATGAAAAAAGTCTGTGAACCATCTAAACTAGAGGTTGGATTACCTGCATAAGTGCAACTTGTACAAGGCATCATGACAGCTGATCAAAAAAAAAAAAAAAAAAAAAAAAAAAAAAAAAAAAAAGATTATGCCTTTCAGTCCAAATAGTTCTGATTTTGATTCCTGACTGAAAATTCAGCAGTTTTTTCAGTAGGAATGAATCCTTTAAGTGAACATGTAGGCAGCTGTCCACCGAGGGAATATTAGAAAGAAAAGCATTTTTGTTACTCTGTTTATTATTTAAAATTGTGTATCTTTGTTTCAGGCAAAGTCCTGTATAATTTACTGGGACTTAAAACAGCAGTGGATTTTGGATCATGTCCATGAAATTTGATAACTTCCTATTTCATAAAAATATTTTACTTAAGAATTTTTTGTGGTTGAACCATATTAGAATACATATTTGATTTTATCTTGCATGCTACAGAAATCTGGTTTGCACTTAACAAATTTACTGCAGGTCTTTAGTTCACATAAGATAATTGCTTCTCTACATGCTTCAACACAAAAGTACCTAAACATTTTTGAAGCATCGTTTAAAAAAAACCCAACATGATTACATGGTACATTTCACATTTTTTCTTTGCAGTCTTTAATTCTTCAGCATCCATAACTCAATAAATAGAAATTCAAAGAAAGAGAACTACACTGAAAGATGAATTTCCTGATGAAGTCCAAAAATAAGTCAGATGTGTTCCAAAAGGTATTTTTAGCTTGGATACCTAAATGAAGATTTTTTAAGATTTCACTGTCTGTCTGTCTGTCCATCCATTCCTCCCCTGCTTCTATTTTTGCAGTGCTTTGTCCCATTTCTCACATACAGGAAAGAGGGACAGAAATCACCAGTTTGCCTCTCATGAGAGCATGGAGAAAAGTGCTTCCTTCCTAACATTCACCCTCTCTGCTCTGAAAAAGCTTACTGGAGGACACAGGAAAACTATATTAAAAGAAAATCAACCACAGAAGTAAATGAAAAGCAGAAAAATTGCATTGCCATTATACACACCTCACTTTGAGCACCATGACAGAGAAGATACTCAGTGGGCAGGAAAGTGTTATAAAATTGTTATAAAATACTGACAGTATTTTGATAGAAGCATTTATGGAGATGTACTTAAAAAGAAATTCAGGCAGTTTTAAATTCTACTTAGGCCACTACAAAGATCAGACTATACATAAAAGATTTTGTGGAAAAGGCATGTCTCGTCTGAAGTTACTTACGAATTAATGTAGTTCAGATATAATACAGGATTTTAGATTGATGGTTGCAAAATTTGGCAGATCTTAGTCTTCCTCCCTCAGATAATTATTTTTTAAGCTTCAGGCCTACTGGCTCAAGGTTGAGAATAATATTGAAATACTTTTCCTATGATCCTAACCTTAGAAGAATTCAGTCAGATTTCCACAACTTGAACTTTGGATCAGCACAGCCTCAGCCTCCCAGGCTTTATGATTACAGACCATATAAAAATAAACCAAAATATTATAGGTCAGATTAAGTCACTGAAATGCTCTGATAACATCTAAATTTATAACTAAAATTGTCAGGCCTTGTTTTTAATCCCTGAGGCCATCTGGCACAGCCTGGGCACGTTTCCTCTATTAAATGCTCTGGTGTTTTCAACATGGTAGCACAACTAAGAGAACAGAGCTGAGCTGACTTTAGCTTGATTCTGAATAGGATTTTTTCTGCAGATTTTAATCATGTTAGAGCAAAAAATGCCAGAAATTATACTAACAAATCATCAGTATGATTCAAATCCAGTGCCTAAGTTCAGGCTGTACCACTCGTCAATTTATAAATCACTGATGAGTCTTGTCATAATTTAAATCAACAGTACCACCCATTTGCTCAATATCATGTTTGAAGATTATTTTTAACCAAGTCTTGAGTTTAAATAAAGGCATAAAGATAATTTGGACACAGAGAGACTGTCCTCTTTTTACTCACTTCTAATCACAATTTTGTGATGGGGCCGAATTTTATAACTATGTTTGTATGCTTCCTTTCCCAGCCTGCTGTTTATGGTGCTGCTTTAGCAAATGCTTGTTTTTCCTACTCCATATTCAATTCCGGTACACCTTAGTCTCCCTAGAAAAAAATAAAGGAAAATTATACAAAAATACATAATGAGGTAGTAAGACTAAAGCTTAATATATCACAAGTATGTAGAAAAGAGTATTAAAATTTGTTTTATGCTCTCATTAGAAATTAAATTTCTGACATCTGAAATGCCTAAAGCAGGTGTCCTCTTGTTGTATTTATCTGAGGAATGGTTTTCCCCCCCCAAGACCCCTAATGACTGTGACCATATGGTTTGACCTTTCCTTCCTTTCTTGACCTAATTGGCTGAGTGCCAGCCATCCTCCCAGAGTGGGAGACTAGATAAGACCCCTGTACTTCATTGTTCTTTCTCTTGGCCCCTGGAACCCTTTGAGAATAAACGCCTTGGAATAATCCTGGGGTAAGAGCCTCTTTTGGAATCTTTTGTCCTGTCCCTCTGAGATATCCCTCCAAAGCCACTCAAGAGCTAGTCCCGGGGGGGGCTGCGGGGGGATATTGCCATCCTCTGGCTCAACCTGCAATTCCTGAGGGATGACTGTGGAAGGTATCTACCAGCAGATTGACTTGTGAATCCTACTATTTTTCAATTTTGAGGTGTTTAGCAAGCTGCAATGTGGTGCAAATACTCAAAATTTGACAGAGAAAAAATGCATGAATTATGATCCACATTCTGAAGGCAATGACATGCTACTATGCTTTACTGACAATTAAAAATTTGACAAAGAAACATAAGCAACCAAACAAATTGGGAGCGTAACATTTTCAAATATGAGGTATATGACTAAGAAATGCAAGGTGCTATGGAAGTCCTACACAGCTCATATAACAGCTGAGTAATTACCAATCCATCAGCTTTTCCCTGGCTCAACATCTGGCCTTTAGTCCCTGCCTGGAGACTGTTGCAGAATGGGAAAGAAAGGAAAACGAAAGTGAGCTAATAGGGATCTTCAAGTTCCTCATTAAAAAATATGTTTCGAGAATTAAATGTAAAATACAATGCAAAATTCAGAGGGTGAATTTACAGGATTTTTTTTCTCTAATATTCCTTGAGATTGATTTGGACATACAGAAGAAAACTACTGTCTTGCAAAACCAGTAGCTCATCAAAAGACTAAAGAATTTAGAATTTCCGATACACAAATAACAAAATTACTTAAAATCAGCATAAGCAACTTCATATAAGAGATTTGAAAGTGATAAAGAAAAACTGCAATATCCAGCTACTTTGGAAAAAAAAAATCAATAATGCTCTTTTTGAATTGAAGAACTTTTTTTTGGTAGAAATGAAAAATTACTTAATAAATTAGGCCTAATTTATTTTAAGGTTTTATTACAGTATTTGGGGAGGTATGTTAGTTTCTAATCACATGATTCTTAAAACATTAAGTCTAGATGTCTGCCTGTAGTACCAGTTCAGTATGAGCCGGTACAGTTTTCTACTGTAACTACCATCTTAGTTACAGAAAAAAAGAGCTGCAACTCTTGTCTATGAAAAAATATTAAAAAACAAAACTGAATTAATTACATAATTCTTCATCCTACAGAAACTGTGATGCTTTTAATTATTCACGCTAATAAGCAGAATTGAGAATTGGTTGCAAGAAAGGTATTCTAATGTCAATGCTGTAATTTTTGAATGTTAAAACGTCAGTAAATACAATGAGATGAAAATAAAAAAGAAAGCTGAGAATTAAATTCAACATTTTCAATAACTGCATGTTTGAGAAAGAAAAGTTTTTAAATTATATTCTTGAAATAAAAATATTATAAAATTCAGATTACATATCTTAAAAATACAATAATGGCTATAAACATTTATTGAAAAATAATAAAAATATTTATCACATTTGCTAAATATTGTTTTACCAGGAATGAGCACTCCTACTATGTCTCATTGCAAACAACACTGGAACCACAATCAGAGTCTGCTCTGTTCAAATTCATTTCTCTATGGATAACACTTAGAAACAAGTAATCCTCCTGGCAGGATTAAATCAGCTGCACTTAATTTGTGCCCAGGCTTTAGGTGGACAGAGAAGCATCCGTTTGAAGTGCGTGCCCACTGCAGTCTGCCAAGACAGCTTAAGACCTGAAGAAGAGAATTTAGCTGACTAAACTAAGGCAGAGTTTATGTAAAAACACTCCTCACTTGAGACCTTTTAAAGGCACCAACCTCTTTTTGTTAGGATACAGTAACCTTTAGGCTATAGCTTTAGCAGGACACCTGACAAGACTCCTAAAATTTAGGGAGGACTTTGATGAATTCACTCCTTATCCATGGCATCTACTTAAGATATTCTACTTGTTTGATTTTGATGGTTTTATTTTTTTGATGCTGCCTCAAAAGTACAAGTGAGGTAAACTGAATCTTCTATCACAAAAACTTGCAATATTTGGTATGACTTACAGGGAATGTGCCTCTAAGACTAAAATTTCTTCTTTTTAAATCTTTTTTTCAACAGCAGGAAGAATTATCTGTGTGTTTAAGATTATGATTTCAGAAGGAAGGTTAGGCATATATCAAAAGTAAAACGATACTGTTTGCTCAGCAAGGGAAAAAATCCACTTTGCTTGAATATAAGTCAAGGTTAAAGCTATAGAAAAAAGAAAGGCAGATGTCCCAGAAAAATATTTATGTTTTGTTATGTTCTTCTTATCTTGGAAGCATGTTCCTCCAAATAAAAGCTGTTCCCAAGCATACAGAGCATTATATCAAAGTATAGGTGTCAAGTCAATCTATGAATGAACAAATGATCAGGTCATGGAAACTTTATTAAAAGATAAGAAAACCCTATGGCAAGTTTGTTAAAATTGTCTATAGTCAGGTTTCTTAGCTGAGTCTAAAGCTCTTCACAGTTGATCTACCATGATACTTAAATACCCACTTAACATTACCTTGTACATCCACTGGGGCTACTGAGTATTCTTAGAGCCAAGTGTGTGCTTAACTATGTTCCTAGATCTGAAATAGAGTATTTACTGCTTTGCAAGAGCTAAAATCTCAGGCCTTGAAAGAACCCAACCAAGGAACTACAATTTTTCAAACATATAGAAGGAAGATGAAAGTTCAATTCCTACAGCAGTTGTCTTCAATAATTACTTCTTTTCTACAGTGAAGACTGTAGTAATTTTCTGTATGCCCAACACTTTTCAAAGCAGACTTAGAGGCTAAATTTTGGACATACACTTTTCAAATGTTACTCCACGTTACCATCTAATAAGGGGGAGAATGTATCATCACGTTAGCAGAAATCAAAATGACTCTACAAATATTACTGAATGAATATTCACTAAGAATTTTAGATTAATACTGAAGATAACAAACTGACAGTATTTTTTAACTCATAGATTCAAAATAATTATCAGATTGTGAAAACTCTTAACATTACAGATAACACAACTATAGGCTTCTTATAAAATCACAAAGTTGCAATATTGTGAATGAAATAACTACTTTTGTTAAGAAAATAATTTATTTTCCATAGTCACAACATATAATTTAGTATCAGTTACTGTACATATATTTTCTTGCAATACTCTGACTGTCTATGAATACTGGATCCACAGATGCCACTTTTGCTGCTATAAAGGAGTGAATACAGTGTAACACTGCCGTCAGATCCTGAAATTCAAGTTCCTAAAAGAAGTGGGAGAAAAAAAAAAAGAGAAAATTTGAATTCAATTTAGGTTTATAAACATTTTACATGAATACAGAGCAGACTAGTTAGAAAAAAATAATGGCCTTAACATGAAAATTTAATTTCTATAGGAAACTGTAAAATTAAAAATGGTAAGAATTCAAACTGTTTATCCATACCTTCTGCATGGGCAGTGCCATGGGTCAATTTAGTTTTCACTCTGTGCTACTTTATTGTTCACATTGTACTCAGCTTGGACAATGAGATGAGTCAACTTGCAACAACATTCAAATATTGCAACATAGAATAATTCAGGCTGGAAAAGATCTTGAAGATCACTGAGTCCAACTATTAACCCAGCACTGCCAAGTCCACCAGTAAAACATGCCACATCTACACTTGACGTACCCCCTGGGATGGTGACTCAACCACTTCCCTATGTAGTTTGTTCCAATGCTTGACAATCCTTTTGGCGAAGAAATTTTTCTTAATATCCAGTCTAATATCCTGGCACAAACTGAGACCACTTCCTTTCATCCTATCACTTGTAACTTGTTTCAGACAGTTGTAGAGAGTGGTAAGATCTTCCCTGAGACTCCTTTTCTCCAGGCTAAAAATACCCACTTCCTTCAGCCGTTCCTCAAATGACATGCCTGTCCAATTCTTCACCAGCTCCATTGCCTTTCTTGAAGTGAAGGGCTCAGAACTGGACATAGGACTCAAGGTGTGCCCTCACCAGTGCTAGTACAGGGGGACAATTACTTCCCTGGTCCTACAGGCCACACTATTGCTGATACAGGTCAGGACTAAGCACTTGGCCTTGTTGAACATTATTAAAGTATTTGGCAAATAAAGGCTGTTTAAGGATGATGCAGTATCAAGGACGGTAGGGTGAGAAGACCACATCTTTTGTTAACCTCTGAAGAAGAAATGAGAAGCCAGAGGCAGGGTGAAACATAAAGTGAAGTCACACCACACCTTAATGATAGAAACAAACATGGCTGGCTATAAAATTCATACACACTGATTCACAAAGAAAGACCGAATTATTCCTAAACAGTTCTCAGATTTGTTTGACTTTTAAGACATATTTCATCTTCTGTGCACAAGTTAACTTTCTTTTTCCCTATGAACCCAGACAGTAATAGAGTGATAGTCCAACACAATGACATGTAAATATAATATAATAAAAACAAATATAACGCAAAAAATCATGTTCAATTCAAGTAATACCACTATGAGTAAAGTCTGCAGCCAGTAAATATATTGTGGGGACACCTGAGACAGTTTTTGGTTTGAGCAGAAGATTATTTTCAACAATGTGCTGGCTAACTAGTTGTTTGTTGCGGCACATTCCATATGCTTGTTTTAAAGCAAAAAGTAAAGCACTGGACTTCTGCTTTTTCTGTAACAGAACTTCACAGTGTTCTAAACAAAATTGATCCAATATATTTGGAATTCAAACTATCCCAGAAAATCTCACCATCACATCATTTTGTTATCCAAGGCCAGGTATTTACTAGGCACAAGTAGTCCCACTACTAATGAATTATTCACTAGTACTGTGTGTGGGGCATGATTTTGCAACCCTATTTGGGGCACAGCTGGGAAATTTTGGGAGTGGAGGGACCTGCAAGCACAGCCTCTTCAAGGAGAGTCCAGGGCTGCCCTGTGTCACATACAGCAGGTTCTAGACAGGTCCAACTAATGATGAGCCCCACAGTGAGGCAGGGGTACATCAGGGTAAACGTTTGTAACAAAGGGCAGAAAGTTCCCCAAAAAGGTAACAAGGGCAGTGAAGTAGGAGGTGCTCCTGGGAGAGCAGATAACACCCCTGAAGGCACTGAAACTGATGGAGAAGCCATAGTGGAGCAGAGGAAAGCATGAATGTATTTAAGCCCAAGTCATCTTTGTCATAAATTCTGGGGGCAAAAAGCTACTGTTTTTTCCATTTTAAATGACATTTAACTGACATTTGAGGACCAAATATAGGAAGAGGTTTCTTAAAATACAGTTTATTGACAGCAGACGTTGATTTAAATATGAATATAAATTAATATAAACACTTCCAGGAAAAAACAAACAAAAACAAAACAAAACAAAAACAAAAACAACCACAAACAAAACAAACAAACAAACAAAAAACACAAACAAACAAAAAAACCCCCACCAAAAACCAAATCACAATGCCACTATTTAAATCTCCAAAACTAAAATTATAATTATGTACACAGTCATGATTATTATGAAATATGCAATATGTAATATGCAATAATACATGCCTCAATACATAAAATACCTAAGTTTCGGCTCCATCAAATGTTTTACATCTACTGAAATTCCATCTTTAAAACCAAGAAATTAAAAAATATGACCATTCCCATTAATCTTAGATTTGCTCCAAAATCAACTGAAATCACCCAGCAATTTCACCTTAAGTTCTGACATTCAACACAGTAACCAAACACAACCAAACAGAGAGAAGAGAGCCCTTCATGGAGTTCCCATTTCTCTACTCCAGCTTTATGCACTTCCAATCTATAAATGTTTATGGAGATAAGCAAACAGAGGTAACCTAACACAGACTGTAGACAGGATTTCAGACTCCTCTAACAACACTATTTGGAGAGCTTTGGGTTTAGAAAAGGGCAAAGACCAGAACATCTCATCACTGTGAGTCAGTCTTTCCCAATGCCCCAACTGCAGAGTCTTCTCTGCTTCCATCACAGTTCAGAGCATGGATCAAAGTGCAGTAGCCCCTTTGTATCTGAAAGAAGTCATCTAATCTGTTCTGAATAACCTTTTTAATACTAATATGCTCTTATTTCTGTAAGATATAATCTGCATAGAGGTGGAAGGCTGGCAGTAACACTAAACCTATGCTTTATGTGATAGCAACACTATTTTCTGCAGTTAATACTTCAATTCCTCCATTTTTGGATTATTTTCAAGACTGGTGCCAATTTTGAAAGTTATTACAGAGCTTAAAAAACAATGTGTGGCATATAAGCACTCCTCATGCAGTTTACCAGCTGCTCTACTCTTGTCTCTCACAATTTCACCATTTTATGTTAGGTTTGAGCAGGGATTAGCAATCCTCTGAGACCATGAAACAGGAGCAGAGCTCTGGAAATGTTGTCTTGCAGGCCTAAGTTAGATATGGTCACCTGTGATGGCATCAGAAAAGTGGGGCTCATCTGAGACGTCATGCACCAGAAACTTCCAGAAATGCAGCTTATCACAGTAGTATTTCATCCAGAAATACTTCATACCCCTTACCACTAATGGGGTAAGGCTGTGGAACTTTGTGTCTGAAGGATGTTTGATGCCTGTGCTGGCTGCCTTTGCAATCCTGCAGCCGGCTAGTCAAGCATACATAATGAGGAATAGTCACACTTATCTGAGGATAAGCTGGGATAGGGATTTGCTTGCATGTAGGTTACAACAGCGAAAGGGGAAGAGGACTGGGGGCTAGTTTAAAAATATGGGTATAGTAAAAGATACGGATGGCCTTCTGACTTGAGGAAATGTAGAAGTTGCATAGTTTGAAGACTGGGACACAATGTCTCTTCACTATCTTGAACACAATTTTATAGGTGGAAATTTAGCTTCTTTAGTTTTAGAATGTAATATGAATTCTTCCTAGAAAACAGCATCAATATCACTTCTTTCAAACAAATACATTGCTCTGATAGTTTATTTTTTTTTTAAAGTAACATTTCTCTCTGTACTCAGGCAGATGAATAACTGATCATTTTATTTGTTCTATACCATCTAACAGTACCTTTATGTTTGCTTTCCTTATCTGAGTTTTCTGGTTTTTTCTTTAATTGAGATTGTCAGTTTTTAAGGAGAATCTGTACATGTCTAATATTTCAATAATCAAAGCTATTTCAGTTTACTGTATGTACCATAATAAGTAGATTAAGTACAACAAAGGCATTAGAAGGAAGACACTGAGAGAGGAACACAAAAGATTGGATTAAAAGCAGTGGGAGGACAAGACTGCACAACTTCCTGCTGGTACTGAAAATATAAAAAATGAGCACACTGCACTGACCTCCTTCACTGTATGTGCACAGCCAAGGAAGAAAAATACATGTTCTTATCATCCACCCACTAGGAGAGCAGGATTTATTACATATCATAAAGAGCTTGACAGGCCTGTTGCATTATTACCATGCATGCAATTTTATTGAGAACTTCTGAGAGCTGTTGAATTGCTATTTGAACAAGACATGAGCCTGTACCACATAAAAGGCAAATAATGGAGATGCTGACAGATAGTGTTATTGTGCCCTGTACATTTCATGACTTTAAGGACACTGGTAAGTCTCAGCATATGTTATTTGTTGACCAGAGCAGAACTCTTACCACTGTATTGGTCAAGATATGTTTTCCAGTCAAACTGTTTTTTTGTTGTTGTTGTTGTTGTTGTTTTAGTTTTTGTGGGGGTTTTCTTTTTGTTGTTGTTTTTTGATTTTGTTGTTTTTGTTTTTGTTTTTGTTTTGTTTCTTTCTTTGCTTGTTGGTTTTGTTTGGGTTTGTTTTTTTTTTCAGGTTAAAAGCCCAAATAAAGATATCCATGTTTTAGCTCCAGACAACATGGAAGTCAAAATGGAAACCAAAATTCTAAATTTGGTTCTGTATTTTAGCAAGTATAGCAGGGCTTGGTTGCTGTCATGGATGAAAACAATATGCAGGGCTCTTAAGTTATCTTCTTGTCTCTCTAAAACAAGAAATTTATGAGACCAGCAACACCTAGTTGAAATTTCAATATGGCTCACAATACTCTATTGACCACAATGGTTTCTTATCTTTCTTCAATAAATATTTGAGACTAAGTAAGATGAAAAAGGAAATGCTCAATTAAAATATGCTTGTGAAAAAAGTCTTATCTTCCAGATATATTGCTACAGTTTATAAAAGGGAAATAATGCATCAATACAAAACTGAAAATATTATTATTATTTTCTTTTTTAGAGAAACCTTGAAAGTTCAGATAAAGAATATCTATTAAGATTACTTGTAATTTCTCAATACTAAAGGTGGGGTAAATTCAGGGAAGTACTGAAGTGGGAAACTATAAAAAGTTTTAGGAAATATGAAGAACCTGAAGGAGAAACGACTGTCAGGAAACTATATTATCTCCTTTCAACAGAAAAGATTTTAAATGGAGGAATGCAATGTTCACCTAAAACTAAAATGCACAGAAAGAAGTACTTGACTTAACATTTAGAAGCCAAAATAGAAGAAGAAACATCACATCTACCTAGTAAACAAGACACAAAAATAGAATTCCAAATGTGATTTTTTTTACTCCCAAGAATTGATAATAATATACAATTAGACATAGTCCCAAAAATTGTTTTGCAACTTTGACTTTCTGTTTTCTGCCAAGGGAATGTAAGTCATCTGCATCAAGCTTTCTTTCATGCATAGTGGCTCATTTGCCCAGGAACAATGAGACTTCTAATATTTGATAAGATTTTTGATTCTCATTATTGGCTGCATTTCACTGTATAGCACCATCTGGCCCTATGAAATCTCTTTCAGTGCAATAAGCAGAGGCAAATACTGGATTATACTATGGGTATTAGTGCTGGGCATTTTCCAGCCAGCCTGTAACTCTCAAGCCTAAGAAACCATTTCGGTGGTGGTATATATTATATAGTTGATTATATATACCAGTTATCTGAAGTGGAGATGCTGTACAGCTGTGTCCCAGCCCCATTTAATGTGAAATCCTCAGTGGGTACATTGCTTTTTGCAGAGGGAGTTGTAAAAGGTGTAATCACTGAAATGCTGATAAATCCTCAGCTACTTAGTATCAGCCTTTCCTCTGGCCTTTAATGAGCTTTTTCTGGGATCTTCCACCATTTATAACACATATGTACATTTTGGAGCATAGATACTAAGAATTCTGTATGAACCAATCCCATATCAACTTCCATTGATACTTTCATGGTACCTCACGAATATTCTTGTGAATTTTGCCAATTACAAGACGTTTTCATTAGAGCTATGTGAAAGAATAACTTTTAATGTTTGAACAAATCTGTCCCCTGAATAAAATTTACTGCAAATGTATCATAACAAGTCATTTATAATAACTTTACAGATAATCAAATTTTCATAAAAACACTAAAATTTTCAATTTTTTTTTTTATCTGAAGAGTAAAATCAGGTAAAACCAATTAAAAAATCTAATTTGCTCAAAAATAATAATAAAATGAAATTTAAAAAATCAGATTGCTTACCACAACAGAAAGAGGAATGATACAGTATTAAAGTAATTGAATTCCATTACAAGCAATGGAATTGCAGCCCTTGGCTAATCACACACAGGGACTATCTAATGATTTAATGAACAGAGATACACAAAGTAGTTTATGCAGTAGTTTATGCAAAGTAGTAGTGTCTGACCTGAAACAAGTTATGTAAGCTCTCTGCAAAAGATGATCACATATAAAACGAAGACAGTAGTATCTTTCTGTCTTCAAGAACTACTGTGAGAATGAAGGGGAAATGGCCTGCTACTAGACAAATTATTATACATTGTACTTTTTGTAACAGATATTGTAATACCTTTTACAGTAGAGCCAAGAGGCAACTCAGGTTAAGCTTGCTGATGAAATCCTGAATAATTTACTAATACAGAGGTATAAAGGAAGATATATTGCATGTATTGTAACTTTATGATAAATAAGGAAGGTTATGGACTTCTTACATTTTTTAAACATTAGAAGGAGAGGTAACATATATCTTTTGTCTATGGTCAGTCTACAAAAAATATCACTTTATAAGTGACTTTAACCTGTACAAATCCAGGTAAAAGTATTTGGAAACTTTCACAGGTCTTCAGATACTTTTCTGTTGTTTCACTGGCTTTTGTCAACCAAAACCCAGTTGAACCACACTCTTATCCTCCTCTTCTATGTCATATCACACCAAAGTTCTCTTCATTCTTTTTAAAATCATATAACCTAAAAACTGTCTATTTTTTTATTCAACAGCAAGCTTGGGATCGAATTTTATTTTTACTTTATCTTTTTTTTTTTCACAAAGCAGTTTTTAGACATTATATCTACTGACAGAATCACTTCAGAGATTTTTATCTTTCTGAAAGAGTAAAATACCATCATAACAACTTCATAACAGGCTGGTAGAAATAGTGCAATAAATCTATGGGTATTACATTGCTTCCATTTAATGTGGAGTTTCTAAAGAATCAGCAAAAAAGGATAAGCTGTGATGTGTTCACCATATGTATGTCCCAGTAAATGGGATTTCTGATGGCTTGACAGTAATTTTATGTCATGTTTAACTGAATTGAAAAAGAGGACGTTGCTTACCTTTGTCTCAATTTGTTTGGTGTCTACATTTTGAAAAAGCAGCTTTACTCTTGTTTTACCATCATCTGATGAGCCTTTGAGCTGAGAGAATTTAAACCTCCACAGCACATTCTAAAGAAAAAGAAATTTGATTAAGGACTCTGCTACATGTTTTTACCTAGAACTATAGAATGATGATCAATGTTTGTGTACTAAAATAAAGCACTACAGCAGTAATGCAGTTCATGATAACAGGCTCTTTGCAGAGCAATTAACATCTCTGTACCCTTTGTGAAAGTAAAAGATGCAATATTAAAATTCACTAATTAAACTATTTTGAGATTCTCTGTGATATAAATGTTTCAATCACCTACATAGCATAAACATGTCAAAAGCTTAATTCCATAAAGATCCATGATGATATTTGTATTAGTTTCAGTATGAACACAATTCCATGCCATAGCTTGATCATTCATATTTCAGCTGGCTCATTTGCATAATGTAGATAATTGTGACTTATGCAGATATTGCAAAGCTGAACTTACTGATGTGTGAAATGTGGCTTGAAGTTCTCAGAAAAGTTACAGAAATGCAAAAATATTATTATTGAATGCAGTCTCAGAAACCACAAAAATGTGTCCTACATTACATAATGGTTTCTAAAACATATGACTTCTAATCTTGGTCCCCCACAGGTTTATGTATGGCATAATCACCAGTGTTGGTGAATTCTAGATATGACAGATATGCTTTAATATTTATGGAGAGATTTAGTAAAAAGAAAAATTGGGAAATTATTTTTGAAATCAAGGTAATTTTCTGTATTTATCTGAATGTTTTCTATTCATCACCTGAAAATCTATAATTACAAAAACCCACAAGGTAACAACTTGCACCTGGACTTCCTGCTGATGTTACCTTTAATGCCTATAATCTTAATGAAAATTCTCTGCACATGTTGAAATGTACTTCAATGCCTGGGCACTGCTGAAGAAACACAATTTAAATACTTGGGAAGTTATTTCCAAGCACACATGGAAAAAAGTTTGCTGTGTTCCATTTTCCAACATGCCTCTTCTCACAATAGTTTTTTAAAGTAGACAAGTGGTACCAGTGGTCTTCAGAACCCTACTCTTAGTTTAAAATCAAATGTCCTACAAATAAAATCTATATCCTGGTTCCTGGCAGACATAAATGTCACTGACTTCTTAGAGAGATATAACACATGAAGAAAAACTGAACTATGCTACAGTACTGTCATGGTGCTTAAACTTTACATTCACAAACAGATTTTAACTGGGTCCAGAGGGCCTAATTAGACCACCTGAAAAGTGTTCAAAGCTTAAATGAGTTTGGCTTTAAACAGGATAGATGAATGTTTGCTATGTAATATAACTGCCAAGGTGGAGATGAATCAAGAACTTAGGAACAATTTAGTAATAATAGGCATTGCTGGAGTCATCATCTCTCTCAACAGTTGACACTGAGTGGGAAAGACAAGAAGTAGAGAGGACTGGAAGATGGAAGAAAATGCACACTTTGGGATCCCTTTATGTTGAGGAGCGGCTGGAGGCACAGGATGGGGAAGATGAACCAACCAAGCTGACAAGATAAAAAGAATCTCTACAATGAGATATAAAGCATATGCAGGCTACAGAAATATCACAGTGATGGGCACAAAAAAGATAAAAGCTGAATGAATTAAGCCCATCAAGAGCCTAGAATAGAATGCAGGAAAATAAACTGTTCTAGAAAAGTTCTTTAAAGATGTATTTCTTGGGCTGGAGAGAATATGCTAGAGAAAAAACCCTGCAGACACCATGGTCAGTGAAGACGAGGGAGGAGGTGCTGCTCTTGAAGGACTGCACCTGGTGGGAATGACCCACGTTGGAGCAGTTCATGAAGAGCTGCAACCCATGGGAAGGACTCATGCTGGATTCTGGAGGACTGTCTCCAGTGGAAGGGACTCCATGCTGGAGCAGGAAGAGTGTGAGGAGTTCTTCTCCTGAGGAGGAAGGAGGGGCAGAGACAACATGTGGTGAACTGGCTACAGCCCCCATTTCCAACCTGCCTGTGCTGCTGGAGAGAAGGAGATAAAGAAAATAGGGAAGCAGAGAGGGGTGGGGGGGAAGGTGTTTCAAGATCTGTTTTTTATTTCTCATTAGCTTGTTCTGATTTGATTGGCAATAAATTAAACTAATTTGCCCAAGTGAAGCCTGTTTTGCCCATGACAGTCACTGGTGAATGAACTCTCCCTGCATTGCTCTTGACCCACAACCCACTCAGAAGGAAGCCAGGATCAATCCTGCACACTCCAAAACAAAAATTCTTGTGCTTTTTATTTCAGAATTTTTAATAAGAGAACCCTTTAAAAATTGTTTTTCCAAATGTAAAAAAAGAATCTTTTTCAATGAGTACGTGAGCTGGTTGCCCAAAAAGTGAGATCTAGATTTAGAGTCATAGAGCAGACAGGTGACTGGCCTTTCTTTTAATAATCCTCTTTGAACACCTGCTGGGGTGTAAGAACATTCTTTGCATCAATTGAAGACCTTAATTTTTTCATTAACTCCAAGAAAAAAATAGATCCTTCAGTAAAATTGCTATGTCCTTAATAAACTGTTACTTGCTTGACCACTTTAAGAATCTTTTTTGCATTGGTAGGAATATATTCTGAAATAGCTATGCATATGGGAAAACACAGTAAACTTCAGGTGACAATCATGCAAAGTAAGATGAACTGCAGAAGTCACCCACTACTGCCTCACTCAAGCTTGAGGATGCAGAGAACATCTCCATCTCTCACACAGATGAGGAATAAATGCACTTGAGCTCTCCAGAATTTTTACTGCTTAGCAATTGAGTCAGTCTATCTGCTGGTATTCTGTGTTTCTCCAAAGGTAAGCAACAATGACTCATCTAAATCCTCCTCATCATCAATACTGAAGGCAGGTACTGTGACACAAAGTCCTATTAATAGCAAGGTTATAATTTTAAAGGTGGGAGTACATGCAATCATTCTTCACATTTAAGTTGCTTAAGTTAGCTTGTGGTTACATGCAAAATGTGTATAATTGTGCAAGAAGCAGGATTCCAGAATGCAGTATCACCTGAGGGAGAGAAGGCTATACAAAAGCATTTTCTGAAATCTTATCCTGCTTCATGAGAGGCACACTTAATGTAAATTTTCATGCAATTTTGGTCATTGTTTCTCTGCACTAAGATTTCCATAGATTTGAAATTTTGGGGCATTTTGGCCCCAAACCCACAAAATGCCAACATGCATCAGTATTTCAAAATGCAATGTGTTCCCTCTTTTCTCAGAATGATTGACTGAATTTTTAAAAAATATTTGAGAAGACAGAACTTCTTATAGCATAGGGTTAAAATGTTTCTAAAATCATGGGAACTGTATACCATAGATTCAGAGGAAGTGGAAAAAAGGTTGGACCTGGGAAGGGAACCACAACTACGCAGGCCCTAGAAACAAAGGTTAGGTTTTGTCTTTACTAGATCATGTACAGAAGAAACTGCACCTGCATAATCATCAAATGATCAGTGATATGATTGTTAATTGTAATGATTGTTTGGTGATGGAATATGATTATTATCTTAAACAAGAATCATGAGAAATGATATTTCAGGGGGCCTGATGGAAACTACAAGAATTCATGCTTGGATAAGATCAATAGATTCAATAGAAAAATATGGGTTTAATAATTAAAATGTAGTTATATAATGAAAGGGTATAAAAACATGTCCATCCCGAATCCATGTCGAAGTCAGATTTGGGTCTGTAGCCTGTACCCCTGATTCCCAGAGCTCTTCAATAAATGCACCTGCATATATATATAATACATATAATTCTGTGATTTTGTGTTTCAATGCTAACACTTCTACTGTACCATTTTATTAATGGAGAAACATTTTTTGTATATATGTTTACTTCTATTGTCAAATAAACGTAAAAATCCACTTAGAATAGTATACACTAAAGTACCACTAAATTATACAGAAAATAGTAGCATTACAGACAGGGTTTGAAAGTTGGCATGTATCATTAACCACTCCCTGTAGGCACTTTCTATATAGACATTGTTTCGTAAGATAAGTGCACGTAATCTTTTAGATTCTGACTTTGAAAAGCATTTGCCTTTACTCTGTTTATTTTAGACATGACCTAAATTTCTCATGATGGAAGAATAATTAATCCTATTTTATATCTGTAGCTTCAAAACAAATAGAATTAGGTGACATTTCATTTTTTTCATGACTTGTAATTTTATAAATCTTGAAGTTTCTTCATTATAACAAACCAAGTTCTCTGCTAAATATATAAACTTCTTTTGCTTTTATTACTTGAAAAGGAAGTTACTTTTTTAATATCTTTCTCCAAAATGCATCTTTACATGCTATACAACTATAATCAGCCCATTCAAGTCCCAAACTGTCTAGATTTCAGTAGGGCTAGATAAATAGATAGTATTTGATATTGGAGGAATAAATACTGGATGTAAACAAAAAGAAAATGCAATAGATGATAACTTCAATAGATGTAAAAAAATACAGAGTTATGTTTTCTTTTTCTTTTACACTTACCTTCGTTTTACTGTCAAAACAGGTAAATCCTAGAGCAAAGTCGACTGTGAAACACAGGGTATCCCCTTGCCAACTGCACATATATGTTTTAGACTGAAAAAAAAAGGTATGATTTTTGAGAGGACAACCATCACTGTAAATTATCATATTAAAATAATATTTTATGCAGGTATTTTTGGCTGGGAAAACGCTCAGCTGACAGCACTGATACTGCTTTATATTACTATGTTTGAAAATGGTCAAAATCTTCTGACTGTAAATCAGTGTCACATCTGTCAGCTAAACATTAACTGGAGGTCTTTTACATTTCAAGTTTCTCTTCTACAAAATTAATATATTCTTGAAAACCAACCCTTGGGAAATGCAGCACAGAACAAACAAAACCAAATATGACCACTCTAAACTTCTGGAAGACTGCTTAGACTGGAGCTATTAATGACTTCTGATATCACTTCCAGTAAATATGCAGGCAACAGTGCCTAAATGTTTAGTCATTGCAATCTAATAATAGAAAATCATTCTGTCTGCTTGACCTCTCCTTAAACTTTGTAGAGAATCCTTCTATTTTACAACACCTTTTAATTTGTTGACATGCCAGTTCAGCACTTTGTTAGTGTTAGTTCATGTAATTTAATAGTAAGGTATCACATCTTAGTTAGCACTGATACTTTCTAGACACTGCTATCTATACACCAATTCCATGATAACCTTTCAGATTAGAAAGGAAAAAAGTCTGTTTTATTAACAAAACTCAGAAGTTCTGGTTAAACTTATGAATAAGCTTTACAGTAAAAAGTCAGTTAACTCTTTCCAGGCATTTTTAAGGCTCACTAACTTAGGTATGTGACAGATTCTGAAAAGACATGAACAAGATTTGCTCGATGACATTCACTGTTGACAGACAGTTAAAAGCAAAAAGCCCATTGCCTTCAGCACAAGTAGACATCAGATCCTGTCTCCAGTCTTTCCTTGCCACACTTTATCAGCCATTTTTAAGATTATACCCTTGTGCCTTACGAAATTTGTAAGCTTTTTTGTTTCTTCCAAGGAAATATTACTTCACTGTCATTGCTATATCATAAATCTCAATGTTGCCTCATGCTTAGACATTTTTTTACAGAAAGTTTTGTATCTGGATAGTTTCTTTTAATTAAAAATAACCTTTACACATAAGAATGCTCTAGAGGAGACCGAAAGCATTAATAGAACTTGCTTAAAATGCAAACTACCATTTGAATTGGTTTTTTAAAAAATTTTAGTATAGTATAAAACTTTTCGATGATTTTAAAGGTTTCTTTACTCCAGCATTAACAAAAATAGTTAGTTATACTAAAATATGCATTTTTGAGTTACAGTTATGACATTTTAAAAAGGATATGAAAGCTCTAGGATTAATATCAGTTCACAAGTGCAGATTAGTATTGTAATCATCTCCTCAATAATGGAGATGTATAATATTTCTCAATAAATTAATTTGCTCATTGGTGTTCAAAGATCACATTATTTGGCATTTAAAAAGATTTCAGTGATTGATTTTCAATTAGAATGACATTTACATATCCTCACATTTCATTCAGTAATTAAAAGGTGGCATTAAGCACCAGTCATAACTTATTCTCTATTATTTTCCAATTAAAAAGGTCATACCAGCTGAGCTCTGACTGAGCAAAGCAATTTTTATAACGAATAAAATTAGATTCCTATAATGGGTAAGCATCTAATTGCTCAGCCACAAATGATGAATACTGAAATGAACTATGCACAAATAATGAGCTTGGAGTATTTTAAAAATATGCAATATTAGGAAATAATGGAACCAGTTTGGAAATTATTCACAAATACTAGAGACAAACATAATATGCTTCATTTTCACTGTTATTAAAAATAGATATGTGTTTTGTACTTAAAAAACAGACTCAGAGTTTTCTTTACAAAATAATTAATTTGTATTTTGCCATATAAATTTAAAAGCCTGCTCATGGCATCTCCTCAGTGACTTTGAACAGGTTCTCAGAAAGCTCTATGTAAGGACCCACATCTCCACTCATTAACACTAGGACAGAGCCTTATTCCTTTCCATTTTTGCCTTTGGAATCAGCTTCCCATACACGTGTAATTGTGATCACCCTCGGCTATCTACATCAATTGTTTACATAGAAAAATATCAGAGGTCTAGGTTCAGCTGTCTTTAAGTGACTTTTGAAAACAAAACAAAACACTGCATATTAGTCAGCTTGCTAAGGCACAGTTTAAACAACAGAGAGAAGAATAGGCCTCATAGTGCAATAGCTAAGAAAATTGTACTATATAACCTAAATCAATCATCTAATGTTTTCTGAGCAATGTAACAAGCCATAGAATTTTATATTTGTAATAACAGACAATCACGAAACTTTTACCTGTGTAATGTTCAGGTATCAGTATCTCAATGCATGTTCTTTTAACTCATGAGAAGATCACTTAGTTAATAATATCACTGTTCAAATAGCAAAAGAACAGTGTCTCTGACTCATTTATGACAGAATTCCTCAGACAGGTCTCCTGTCACTGACCAGAAGCATGACTCTTGTCTAACTCTGGCTCTGGCACCTGTCCTCCAAGACTCTGAGAGGGCTCAATAGTTACAATGACTACACATACACACTCACGCTCTTTCCCATAGACAGAGATTTCCCAGAAATAATTCAGCTTTGAACTATGTTTGGTGGTCAAGAAACAATTGAGTATGACACTTAGTGCCATGGTCTAGTTAACAAGGTGGGGATCAGTCTGGTTGGACTTGAGGATGTCACAGGTCATTTTAATCAGTTTTTACAAAAGGACAAGAAGGGACAGTTTGCTTCAGTACTCTAAAAGAAAGACTGATGTAGAGTTCTGTCTAACATTAAGAGACATTACAAATATAAACAATGATGAGCCAATTAATTCCAAAACCAGCTTTTATGGTTGTGAGTTACTATGACTCTTTCCCTCAGGGGAGAGATTCTGTTTGCAAACAGATCAGCTAACACAAAAAGAAGGGCTTTGAACTCTGTTTATAGGTGTTAGGTACCCAAGACAAGAGGTGAGCGAACACTCAAACTGGAATGCATGTCTTTTCCCATGCACTCAAAATAAATGCATGGGAGAAGACAAGAGGGACTTATTTCCACTCAGAGAAGAGAGCACAAATATACCTCAGATGTGTGCGAGAGACAAAGCCTGAGGGACAAAGAAAAAGAGGGACCGCTTCATGGGATTCACCAGGCTGTGATGAGACTGGAGCACAAGGACTGGGAGGGTAGCAAGCACCACTGAAGCCCAGACACAGATGTTTGGGGGAGGAAAAGCAAGGATAAAGAGGAACCCTCCTCCTCTTCAGTTTCCTTCTGTGTGTTGGTGTCCTTGTCCGCAATAAGCTGTAGGCAGAAGGAAGCACACAAGCCCCCCAGATCAGAGAGGCCTTCTGATTTTTCCACACATGTGGGTCTCCCATGTAGGCTAAAGCTGTAAGTACATTTGGTTTCTTCTGGGACTGGGCAGTCCAAATGCTTCTAAATAAATCATGACATGCAACAGATTATTTGCAATAGACTTCTGTTATTGCTGGAATATGAGTTTATTGCAATGCTTTAGATGGAGGGCTTAAATGTGCCCAAGTTCTGCCACAGGCATCCAATGCAGTGTCTCTGGATTCTTTTTTGAAGACTTAGAGTACTTAACGTTCCTCTGATGTGGGATTGTATTCTGTCCAAGAAGTAGGGCTTCAACTTGCTTTTGTTTTTCAGTCAAGTCCTTTAAAATCAAGATTAATAACAATAACTAACTGTCAGTTGAGATAGCACATTCTGACATCATCAACAAAGATTCTTAGTAAAAAATACCATTTAACATCATTTTTTAAGAATCAGGGCACCAACCTTTTCAGTCAGTACTCCTTTTCCTAAGTTCATGACAACTAAGTTTTCTAAGGCTCAAGTGAGACTCAGGGATGTTGCTCATCTAAGTGTAACACAGAAAAATGACATAGTGTATATTCATTTTAAAGGATATTGTTTTTACAACTCTAATGCTGTTGGTCCTAATGTCTCATCAGATTTCAAAAGTTTCAAAAATTCAGCTAATGATTGGCTACATTGCAGTTAATTATTGTCTTGCATGAAGGAAACCCTCATTTTGCTTTAACTACAGCACTGATATGCAATATATTCATCAATTTTGGACTCAGCCATGTTCTGTTGAGCAGGAATTTTAATGGTTTCAATCAGCCAAAATACAGAAATAATAGCTACCTTCTAGTCTAAGTGAATACAAATCGGGCATGCACATGATTTTGCTTGTTTATTTTCCAAAAAGCAATTGCAAAGCTGGAAATACCATTACACTTTCTGGCTTGAACTATGTATTTTCCCTGCTATGCTGTTAACTACTTTATAGATATAGATATACATTTGCTCTAAGATGAGCTGTAAAGGTTTATTACATGTAAATGGGAACACAGACATTTTTTCTCACTATACTCATGATACAGAATTTAATACACACTTTCTAAAACTAAATTATAACCAGACAGCACAGCATTTAGGCAATAGCCATATAGATGCAGTGTTCATACTGCGTACTGTATTCACTTACTTACTTTAAGTTAAAATATGTGCTATGCATCTGTATGGAAATAATATTCTATCAAAGGAAAAAATGCTAAAATCTTTCTGAAAATTTGCCTTTTCTTAGAAAAAGTATTTACATTAAAATTAAATTATGCTATGCTAATCCAAAGAATATATTTTTGGAGTAGAAGACTCCAGCATTGCTAACTTGAACTGATAAAATTTTAGTATCCTCCAAATATCCCTTACACTTGTTTCTTTTTTATTTCTGTAACCAAATCCCTCCCCATGTTACATTTAATATTTTTCTTCATTTTTCTGTCAATGTCAGTAAAAACTGGGAGGAATTTTGTAGGACTTATCAGAGGAACTTAAATGCCTGAAAGAGAGAAGGACCTAAACAATGTGTTCTTTTATTCTGCATTAGAAATAAAATAATACACATCAGCATTTAAGATACAGTGACAGGGAGGGAAAAAAAATATACGAACAGCAGATGGTTTGGAACACAGATTCTTGCATTAAGACTTTATGCAGCAGCTTTTTACAAACTTCTAAATCATACGGGAGTGACAGGAGTAAGGTGTCTTAATGCATCCAATGTATTTACAAAAACACAGAGTTTGGTAAAAGCCTTAATATGGGACCAGATAAGTAAAAATAAAAAGCCTTTATGAAAATTCCACTTTTAGCATAAAAAAAAAATCCAAGCAGAATGTCAAAATGAAGATAAGAGCAACCAGAGTTATTATGGTTGTACTGAGAAATATATATCAGACCACATATAGAGAGAGTACTAGAAGGCAAAATCAAACTTGTTAATTATGAACACAGCCTGCAAAACCTTCAAGAGTCTTTTTGCATGAAATTACTAGTGCTAAACAGAAAAAAATTTTAAACTCTTTGAAACAGCAGAAGCGTTGAATTAAAAATGCAGATGATTTGGCTTTCTCATATTTTTTAAAAAATGGTATTTTAGCATAAAATATTGTATATATAATTTTTTAAAAAAACCCAAAACTTTCAGAACATGTTTATAAAGTACATTGAAAGCATTGTCACTCTGAATTCACATTATATAAGAGAAAATGAAGCAACAATGAAATCTGTCATTCATCAAAAGCACCAGAGTTTTCAGAAATTTCATCTAGAACAGACTCACAAGGCACAGGTGTATTCCTTTTCCAGATATCAGTAAAAAAGTATCAGTGAAATAATTCCAGTGAGAGTGATCAAATGAATATCATCTTCACTTAAAAACTGTGGTATATCCGCTCATTTGCTCATACCTTTAAGGAATTAATCATATCACAATTAAAAGATTACAGAACTTGGATAATTATGGATAGATACAAATAAAACCACTTCATTGAAACAAACCAGATCTGATTTAAAATCTTGTACATTCCTTCAAGATCTGCTGTTGCTGCAGCCAAAGGAATTACATCTTAATATTCTAAAATGACTCTTTTTTTGCATTTTTTGCTGGTATTGCATGAAAAGTGCATTCTCTTATAAAAGATAGTAATGTAATCTGATGATTTCAAGAAGACATTATATTTCTTTTTTTAAAACAGTTATGCACATTTGTGGTTCAGCATAGATGTATGCAAGAGACACTCTGGCAGTAAAGGTAAGATTTTTCAAAGGACTCAAATGATGCCTCATTATGTTTTCACTGAATTTCAAAGAAAGTTTCTATTTATTTCAGTGGAAGCATTTTCTAAAGCTCAGTGCTTTAGAAAATAATACCTAGGTTTTAGACATCCATGTTTTAAATGCTGGCTTTCTCAGGATACTGCTTCACTTGAAACTTTTCCCTTTAGGTCATCTATTGAAATAACTATCTGATCTATTTGTAATTTTTAATTTGTAATGCTCACGACATTATAGCAGTTAACTGCAAAAACGGTTTGCTTAGTAGAGCACTCATTGGACAGACTGTCTTTTCAGAAACTTTCAGCATCACTAAGATTAGGCATTAAACCACCGTTCAGATATTAGGATTACATGTACATGTGAGATGAAGTGAATTTTACTCCAGAGGGAATTGTGTTCCTGTAGGAAGACTGAGGTGAACTTGTAGGTTCAGCTCTTCCTTGGCAAGACAGATAATGCAGTGGTGGATGCCTAGTCTTGTCCATGATGTTCTCTCTGTAATATGAACCTATGGCTAAAGTAAATCTGACAGAAGAAAAGATTTTGCTACCCTCTTTGCTGAACAGGCACACAAGGCTTAAATTGGCAGTGAGAAAAATGGATGCAGGAGGAAAAAAATCTAAGGGCAGCAGCTTAGAAATGGTTATCTTCTAGCAGGAAAAATTCAAATTGTGTTCTTTAGCCTTTCCTTATGTCAGAAAGAGATTGTGCTTCCTCATCTCTGTGTCTGAGCAATGGCTTCATTGTTTTGTAGCAACTAATTTCTCCATAAAGAAAAGCAAGAATCAACAGTGACTTCAATGTTTCCTAAATGTAGATTGTCCCAAGCATATTTTCATAAACCTGAAGTACACGCTCAGTGGCAATCACAGCAATCAAGCTGACACTGCTTGTTTTAGTAGAACCATTGGACCACTACTGGCTTGCTCCAGCAAAGACAATGACTTCATTCTGATGCAGATTTTTATTACATAGTAATAAACATTTTTCTTCTCTGGTGATCTATAAATTCTGGAATTCCACAGTTGAAAAGGGAATTTAATCAGAAATATCATCAAGAGACATTCCTGAGTACCCAATTCATTTGTGAATCAATGATGCTTTGACTGGGATTTTGTTCTTCTGCCTGATTCTTATAAATCATGGATGGAGAATAATAGGGAACACCAAAATTAAAAACAGAAAACCCAGTATCAAAATTCTAAGGTAATATTATTCTATAAATTTGAAATTCCATGACAGTAAATTCTTGACAGATTTAAAAGAATCATAGAATGGTTTGGGTTGGAAGGTTTCCAAAAGGGGCCCACCCACCATAGGCAGGGATACTTTCCACTACACCAGGCTCATCAGATCCCCGTCCAGCTTAGCCTTGGACTCCTTCAGAGATGGGGCATCCTCAGCATGTCTGGGCAACCTGTTCAGTGCCTCACCACCTTCCCATACAGAATTTATTCCTAACATGTAATATAAACCTGGATTCTTTTGACTTAAAGCCACTCTCACTTGTTCTATCACTATGTGCACTTGAAAAAGTCCCTCACCAGATCTCTCGTGGTTTCTTCCTTATTCAAGTCTATAAGATCCTCTGGAAAATAATAACAAAACTAGATTCCCGTGATATAATTTTTATCTAAATATTTGGATTTATAAATAAATATATGTAATACATACGATATAAAATTATTTAGATTTAATCTTTTAATATAAATAAATGCAATTTTACTAATATTTTCTATTTTCAAAAATAGTGGTCAACATTTTATATTAATCATGTTTAAAATACAGAAACAAATTTGAGTTCAGTAGCCCTGTAAATTGGTACATTCTCTTGCTGTTTTAAAAATTCTAATAAATGCATTGCTTGATTTTCACCTGTTGACTTATTAATAATTATTGAAAATGTATTTACTGTGAATCTGTATGGCTCACAGAACCCTTCTGTTAGAGAGTAGTGGGTGTTTTTGCATCAGTGTGAAAATGAATTAGAATTTATCACCATTTCTAAAGGTGACCAGTTAAACTGGAATTGTAATTGTAATAACCTTTCTGTGCATAATGAAAACAATCTAAAACTTAATTGTGTAATTAAACTGAATGCTTCTGGTAACAAACTGGTGAGTATCTGTTAATGACACTATAAATCTAACCTAATCTAAATGCTATTTAATATCTCACCTGAATATAGGGAGAATATTTGCTTAAATGTTTGTCTCAGAAATCAGTTCTGAAATTAGCACATGGTGGCATTTCCATTCTTAAAGGAAGGGAAAAGTTACGTATAACTCTGTGTCTTGGGTTTTGTAACCAAAAAGAAAAAAGAAAAAAAATGTTCATTCTATTCCATCTGTTGAAATCCACTTGGAAAAGTATTTTTTCTTTATCTGTTGTAACTCCAGGAGGGAGGGTGCAACTGCCTTTCTGATAACAAGCCATCTGTTAAAACCAAGTGGGGCATTGTTTCTTATCTCTGCCTCCCATACCCTCCTATTCCCTCCGTGGGGATATCTTTTGTTAATGGGCCAATAAAGCTCACCAATGATATGACACATTACATAATCCCATTGTGAGATGCTCTACTCAGGGAGGAGGAGCCAAACCATTTCCATCTGGATAAAAGGAGCCACAAGTGTCACCAGATATCCAGTTTTCCACTGGATTCCTGGAGGAAGACCTGACCCACCTCACTATTACTGGACCCTTTTTCTACAGGACCATCTCTACTCCAACAGAACCACATCTGCCACTCCAG
>VXBN01005874.1:86149-175181 GCA_013397395.1 Sinosuthora webbiana | reverse complement strand
GGGAAGGGGGGGTGGGTGGTGGGGTTTACATTCCAAGGGAGACTCCAGTCTTCCCTGGCAAATATTTGTCTATCTAAACCAAGACACTCTCTTTTATATATGCTTTGCAATCATCACAGAATAATAATAATACAAAAGCATTGCCAACTGTATTCAATATTTTTGCAATTCAATACATTATTTGCAGCTCACAAGGCTTACCTTGGAATCAACCAATCATGTTTTATTCAACCTCTCAGGTCACCATGACGACTTAATAGAATCATAAATGTCCAATAATAAATCATAGAAATAACAATTACTTCCTCTTAAGATTGCCTAATTTCTGCTAGGTTTTGTTTATTTAGGTGGACTTCCTTTGGCTTGGTCTCTGAGGATGGTTTAGACTACACATTCTGCAGCACCACATAATTCCCAAAAATGCCCAGAAACAATGAGTGTGATTGTTTTGTTAGCAGGGTTACTGACACAGCCAAAGTTCTGAGCATCTCAGTTGGAAGAGTTAAGTAAGATGTGAAAGGTGAGTAGAAAGATAACTAATCTCTGACCAAGTTCCAGTGGGGACACAGTCCCTAAAATCTATTTTGATTACATCCAGCTTGAGTTGTAGTAAGATCAATTTAAAATGCCACTAAACAATGACTAGAAAACACATTTTGTGTAACATTCCAGGGAGACACAAGAACTGAACTTCTTGTAGGCTGTCTGGATATGAATATCACCAACTTTTCTGTTTTCTCTAAATCCAAAATCATCAATTGAACTTGTACCATTCACACTAAAAAAATAGTTTCAGATAGGGGCTAATTCCATGCAGCTTGGCTCACATACACTGGGAACGCAAGGAATACCATAACCCTGACCAACACACATCACTATTTATATTCTCAGTGACTTGTTGAACACTCAACTTTAAGTAAATATAAAGGCATGTTGCTAAAATGTGCATTGAAGTTCAGTTTTCAAATAAAAAATATTTAGAAGCTATTTGAACTTCTATGTAAGGTATTTTCTTCATCTGGCTCCTAATATTGAAATCATGAGGAATTTATAGCTATCTCCAGTGGACAAAGAATAAACACCTAACTCAATTAGTTTTTTCTCTTTCTTGAGCTGCTCAAGATATGGAAGCTATTTATCCATTAATTTGGTGAAAATGTGAAGTCTTAAAATACCAGAGTAATTTTGTGCAGTTCTTTATTTTTGATCTTTCATCATTATGTGGCTTTACATACCATAGAAGCAAGTATGTGATTTAAAATATAAACACTCCTTTTCCTGTTATGAACCAATTATTTCTTGTGACTGGTTAGTAAGTAGCATGTATGCATACAGTCACTATTACACTGTTATTTTATGCAATATAGTCAACTGAATGCTCTTCATTCAGGGAAATTATGAGAAAAAAATACTGGTTTCCTTGAAAGGTTATTGAGGTGAGTTAGAAAGAACTTATTCACTTCTGTATGTCTTAAATTAGTTGTAGTGAATCCTTTCAGAGGATTTTTAATAGAGATAAGCATCTAAAATCAAGTAATAGTCTAGAGCAAACAGCAAGCAGTTGCTGTAACGAAGAGATTGCACAGATTATTTCCTGAGCTGCGAAGGAAGGATGAGAGGGAAGCATTACATGGACAAGTTTTATAAAGAAAACTTTAAACCATAAATCTTTACTAGAAAACCAAAGGGTGAAAATAAAAACCTGTCAACAGTATTCTGAAAGGATTTGTGCAATGAACAATATATGTTTCATGGAACAAAACTTCATTTTCTCAGATGAAAATATTATGAATACATTAGAAATTAATTCAAACTGATGAACTAACAAAATCTATGACAACAGATTACAAAAAAATTAAAAAGATGGATAGAAGAGAGGACACCAAAAAGTAGCCAGGACCAGGCACTTAATGAAAAATAGTCCATTAAGCAAAAAGGCAAAGACATATAAAGCTGAGGAAAGGTTATTGAGTTAACCACTTCTTCAAAATAGTTACTTGATTCTTTGGTTGATTGGTTGGTTTTAATCATGAATGACATGATTGCAGATTCCTGACGTATTTCATACAGACCAGCCTGAAGAACACATAGTGTATAGGGGGAAATGTTAAAGTGGAACAGCAAGATGGTGAACTAAGCATTGTATAAGGTATGTCACTCTCATGTCTGTCATCTTTTTTAAGTGTGGAAGACTCAAGTTCACATAGGAAAACAAAATAACTAATATGCAAAAGCAATTAATTGTTGCTTACAAAATAAAATTATCAGTTGCACTTATCTATTATTTCATTTTTAGGAAATTCCATCATGGTGTTTTAGCAGCACAATATTTGTGGAAAGAAAATTAAAAGTTTAATGTGGGAATCCTATAGAAATTAAGCTCCAGGTCTGCATGCACAATTATTCCCAATAATTATTTTTGCTTCATCCAGGAATAGACATAATCTGTCTGAGAGAAATTCTGAGTCAGAAGGATTCTGAGTCATATATGCAGCATCAAGAATATTACTATAGAGAATGGTTTGGTGTTAACTCCTAGAAAAATAAAGACGTTAAAAATGTATACAAAAACATAAAACATCCACAGAAAATGGGATTTATGCTAACTGATTTTAAAAGAGGGAAGACACAGGATAATTGCATCATACATTTACGCTTATTATAAAATGTTTTTGGATTTCCAATAGTGTTAAGTGAAATAATTTGCAACATTCATTAATCTTCATTTGTTTACTTTGTTTGCTTGGTTTACTTTGATTTTATTTGTAATGTATATTCTTCACATGAGGACCCTGTATCATTCCAGGAACATGAATTTTACTGCTAACATTTCTCTATACATTCATATCCCCAACTTGAAAAGAAATAAAAATAATTATTTCAAAGGTTTATTTCTCTGTCAATGTCAGTCACTGAATCATGGAACAAAATGGAAAGAAGTTAACTTAGAAGTAAAGTAGAAGTACCTACCTTTAAGCATGGAAAATAATGAGGCAGCAAAACTTCTTGATTATTCTGTTATAATTGAATGTAATCCAGACTATTTTCATTCTTGGAATTACTCACATTAAACTTTTTTTTTTTTTTTGTCAAAATAATACAATTATTTCAATTCAGTAGGTTATTCAGCTGTATGAGGACTGGAAAGAACTTGCAGCATCTTCATCACAGATGGAAGAATGAAGGGAAAACTTTCTTTTGTGTTAGAATTGCTAGTCAGGAGAGTATGTAACCATGTCTTATCACTCTATACCAACTGCAGGTACTTTAGTGACACTGTGGTAGATGATTTTTCCACTTAATTGGTTTTTCCAGTCTCCTGAGAATTCTTTCTTTTTTAAAGCAGATTGCTCTCCTCTGTCCTCTTCTAGCCATCAAACAAAGCTTACATGTTCAAGGTTTCAAGATGAAAAAGCTCTTGGTCCAATTTTTCTACAGCTGACTGTAAAATATATTATTGTCACTCTCTCCTCTGTCCACTACCAAATACTATTCCAATATTCTTCTCCATCCTCCTGCTGAACAGAACAGATCCAAATCATCCCTTTGAGATGTTTCTGCATAAATTTAATAATCATATGCAAGAGTCAGATGAGTCAATATAATTTTCTTTGGAAAAAATAATCTGAGGCAAGGGAAGAATACTGATTGAGAAATTTAACAAAAGACAAAACTGAAAAATGTGGAATAATATCGTATGCTACTGACAAGACCAACCTGAAGGGTCAAATAATTAGTAAGCACTCTAGAAAATGTGCTAGTCTCTTATTTTTGAAGATTTTCTACACCATAAAAATCTTAAAAAAAAAAAAAAAGAAGAAAAATTACCTAATTTATCATCATTTATTCATCTTGAACTGCTTAGGACGTTCCAGCTGAGACAAACATCCTTGCTGGGATTTGTGGAAGATGATTTAACTTCAAGATATAACTGAGGGGATTTCATTGACTATCCTCCACCATTGCAATGCTGACTTTTATTACCAGCCTCATGGAAATACTTTTAAACAGCACTTTTTCTCTCTTTCAATTGCCTTTCTGCCTTACTTCTACTGCTTTTTCATCACCTCCATATATCCAAGGTATACCATCACCAACTACAATAGTTTTTCTAGGAAAAAAATAGTTTTTCTAGTACATGGATTCAACATCTGTTTGTTTTTTATCATTGTCTGCAAATAGATTAATTTCACCAGGGTCACTGAATTTCAGAGTTTCTTTGTAAACTTTTTGTAAACAATTGCAACTGGAAATAGGGCTTTATGAATGCTGAAAGGGGAACAATATTGTGAGGGGTGTTTCTTCCTGCTTTATTGCATTCTTTCTGTCACCTACTGCTGCTACCTTTTTCAAAGGAAATGTAAAAAAAATCACATAACAGATAAAATTCAAAAGGACCACTTCACCTTAGCTTTTCTTTTCATAAACTGTGTAAGGACAGAATCTTCTCAGAAATACAGCTCTTATGATAGAAACACCAAATACAAAGGGTATGTACAGGATAATGCTAACAAAAACTCATAGGCAAGATCCTAACTACACTCAACAGTAAACAGGACCAAACCCCATTTAAATAAGAATGGCTGAAATGGCACAGTGCAATCCAAGAGCTACCATGAATCTTGCCCAATCATTTATATAAATAAATAAAAAATAATTTCCAAAATTCTCCAAAAGAAAGAACTTTTACAGAATGACATACCAGTGACAAGCTTGAATTTTCTGGATACTGGAATGCCAGGTCTTTTTCTATGACTTGAATTTTTCTATGTAATATTAAATTGAACCTCATTCATGCCACTTTTGACATCATTCTGAAAAGAAAGGCACTCACAACAGCATTTATGCTTTGAAGGAAGAAAGAAAATAGTGCAGTCAAAAGGCTTTAGACTGCTGGAGAATGACCACAGTACTCTGAACTCTACTGAAATACTGGTTTACAATAAATTTGGATGCATCCAACTATGTGAGAGAAAATTAAGACATAGGAAAACACATATGGAGGCTTGAGCACTGTAATCAGGATTTTATTTGAATGACTTTCCTGGAGGTTTCAGATAGGTTAAACCACAGCTGCAGGAAATTTAATGTCTTTTGTGTGAAATGAGGCTAGATGGCTGTTTGATTCAAACGAAAAAAGATCGTTCCACAAGCAAAGAATCATTCCTTAGTTTTAAGGATGTAAAGGAAAAGCAAGTTTTGAGGTTTAACAATAAATATTCAGAAATTTAATCAGAAAAAATGCCAGCTAATCTCCAGCTTGATCTATTTAATTTTATGTTAGCTGGCTTCTATATGGATAATAAATACGAGGATTGAATGGTTGGTCAAACAATTGTATCATAATTTCTTGAAGAGTTCACGTGAGAAAATAATTTATGCATACTCAATTTGCATTATTAATCCCTCCCTGATGCCCAAGAAGTTTTCAGGAAATCAAATTATTTCTGAAGAACTGTATTCCTTCTAAGAAGTACAGGATTAGGAACTGTTACAAAACCTTTTTGTTCCTTCATGAGTCTAAAGAGACAAATAGAAGGGTTCTAAGTTAGTACCTAGCTAGAACCCAGCAACCTGTTTAGAATCCCAGAGGTATGGAAATTTAGATGGACTCCTGCTCCTTGCAAGTCATGTTAATACAACGCTGTGATCCAGTGTTCTCAGTATTTCAAATGTCTTTGGGAGATCCACAGGGCATTGCAAACCAGAGCATACCAAATCAAGCTTGCATTTGTGTTAAACGGTGTAAATATATTTTTAATTGGAGAAGGCCTGCAGTCTCAATGCATACACTCCCATAACATCTGTCCAGTTTGCTTGAGAGTATGGATCTAGATTTACTAGCCAGCAGAAAGCAATAATCTGCTGTTTAATTTTAAGAATTCAGAACTATTGAAAACCTCTTTTTACTTTTCACTTTTTCAGAAGGATCTTCAAACTCTACCAGTGTTAACAAGGACAATCCCAATTCACAATTAGCAATGTAAGAGCACAATATTTTTTCTTTGAATATAGAATCAATATGTAAAACATATATTTTCCTTAAGTGAGAGGAAAATTAGCTTTCTGGAAGAAAATGTTCAAGTTGGACTAAATTAACTCCTGAGGCTTTTCCAGTGGTAAAATTCCAGTTTTTAATAATCAAGGTGAACTTACAAATGACTACTTTCAATTTTCAGTCTGTCATAACATGCTCATTGACAGTTATTACACAGTCATTGACAGAAAAAAAAAATCTATGTGACGATGAAGCTTTCAGAAGTCTTCAGTGTATTAAATGCACTCAGATCCTTTGCCATGGAGGACGTATATTGAATGCAATTATTAAACATACAAAGAATTTAAACTCTTGTTATCCTTATTTTACAGATTAAATGATTTAAATTGTACCCTACTTACCCCTGTTCTTTGAACTTCCAAGAAAATTGCTCTTTGAAATGATTTCTCCCACATTGCCAATTCACTGCCCAGCTCTACGTTGAAATAATGGCTCTTGCCATGTCCAACCATAACACTGAAACAATATGGCCTCTGGTCTTCAAGATCAAAGTCCTGGTGAATACCTAAATACAAGTTTGCTTGTAGCCAGCAATCATCAGCAAGCCAGAGCTGAAAGACATGTTTCAGTAGGTGATTTTTCATCTGGCAAAACCAAACAATTGAAGCAACACTGTCTTCTGTAAGTGATGAGTACTTGGATATACTCTGGCATTATGTCAACAATTAGGTTGAAGAAATGTTCTAGGAGTTAAGTAATTATGTCAAAGACAGCTTCTCTCTTTGCTTCTTATTTGCTTTATCCCCTATCTTTTAATCTTTTAAGCAACTACTGCACTTCCAAAATACTGTCAATACTACCTAAGCAATACATATATAATTTAAAATGAGTTTGTACCAATATATTGTCTACAATGAAAAAAGAAGGAAATCCCTGAATGTTTCAATACATTCCAGGAGCTGTGTACCAGCTCTAGGAGACTATAATTACTCCACTCTACTTGGATTACAATATGCTAAACCCCAAGGAATGCAGTAATTTATCAAGCACCCCTGGGCTAGTTCTGGAAATGACAATATGAGCATGTCCTCTGATAGCTGTCAATGCTGTTCTGTAACTACAAGGAGACGCAAGCAAGATCCTGCCATACACTACAAGACAGGGAAAAAAACTTACATTAAACTTTCATAAAAAAAAATACCTGCAATAGAATGTTTTGTAAATGTAAACAAATTAATACAAGAAACTTCCCTAATATCTCAAGATTTCATTGATTAACATAAATATAGAAAAGAAAACTAAATTAAAAAGCTACTACTTATACATTTAACTACTTTCACAGCCTGAATTTCCAAATTATACATATTTTTATTTTTCTATTTATCAGATAGAACCCTTTCTTATCCCCTTATCCTATATCATGGGGCAGAAAAAGACTGAAACCCCAAAATAATTAGCAATGATTCGTGGGGCATCTTGGGAGCAGTACATTTTGTCACCAGGGCACACAGCACTGTGCTGTCAAAAACAGCACTGCAGCTACCTAAGAAGAGAACAGATTTCATGAAGCTGTTATTTTACAACACTCTTTGCACTGTTGAAAAGGAAGCTAAACAAAATTCCTGCGTATAGTCTGGTGTTCAGCAGCTATGGAGTGACAGGTATTACATCTGTTTCAAGACTCAGTGCTGCATATCCTGGCTTGTAGACTACTATATTAGCATTGTTTTTAAATTTGCATGTAAAAATGCCAGGCAATGAAAGAAAATAATTTTTTTTAAGACAAGTGACTTTTAGAAATGTACAGGATTACAGTAAGAGTTTGAATTATGAGGCAAGCTATAAGAATAAACACATGTGATGCAAGACATTACATTTCAAATCATCTGATTGTTACCACCAAATGACCATAAAAATGCAAGGGCATATTATATATGTGAATTTTAATTCATGTATTTGTGTATTTAATGTATGTATACATACACCCAAATCTAAAATATATCAAACATTCTGTTTTAAAATTTAAGTTCCATATTGGATTCTTATTTTCTATGTTTAACTCTTGCATCATCATAAACATAGATTAGAAGTTTACAATTAGGTGTGTAACAAGAGCACTTCTCCTTAAAATCCATCTTTCATGAGAAGGTGCAATAACACACTCTCCCATAGTTTTGTACTAGTTCTAACCAGCTTCTGAAAATCCTTAAGAACATCCTTCCCAAACCGCAGCTTTTACAACATAACTCTATCATATGTAATGCAGAAACTTGAATCTGTTACAATTTTTTTCCTCGTTGCCTCATTGTCATTTATACCAAAGGATCAACAGATAAGAGGTTAAGGAGTTCAATTTGAGCTTTTGCACTTTAGCTTACGTATCCATGAAGATTAGCAATTAAGAATTCATTTATTAAAATGTCAAGAACATTAAGGAATTGAATCTTGGGTAGGTTATTTCCCCACTTCTTTTTCTTAATGAAAAAGTACTGTGGAAGTTGCTCTAAGGACAGAATATCCTTGAAATTACCATAATATTCCAGGAAGAACTGAGTTTTAGCCGTACCTCTTATAGGAGAAAAACCAAAACCAAAACCCAAGCCACAGCAAAATATTCTCAAAAGGCTTAAATGTATATATTTCATTGCTGCCTGACTTATTTATGAGCCAAAAGTAAAATTATAGAAATATTAAAGAGACTAAATAAATTATCTGTGACAGAACATTTACGTTTTGTTGGTATCTTAGGGCAGGACCTGAATTTGCCCATATGTTCCCAGCTGGAGACATGGTCACACAAAAATAATGCCACGCCTACAAGAACATGGCTCTCCTCCTGTGCCTCTGGAGCTGAGCTCTAGTCCTGAGCTCCAGGACTACTCTTTTCCTGGCATGGCAGTGCCAAAACACTTCCCTCCCGTATTTTGAATAACTGTTGCATCAGAAAACACCCAACAAATAGAAAACCCTTACAACACAAAAAAACCCACACACCCTAAACCAAAATCAAACCCAACCCAATCCTACCCCTTAAGCACTTTTGCTTCAGTGCAGGATCTGATACAGGTAACAGCAACAACCTGCCTTTTCCACATCAGTGCACGGTCAAAGGAGAAACAGCAGAGAAGGGCAGGAGCTGGTGAGAGCTAAAGATGAGCTTTAATTTTTCACTGAAACAGTATTTTATCTGAAAAGATGGATTTATTTTTCTGAAAATATTTTTTATTGTCCTAGACAGATAGGCTCTCATAGTAGCCTAATCTCACCTGCAAAAGCTTTGTGTTGGAGAACAAAATTAATCTATCTGATGCAACTCATTAAAAAATATTTCACATTATTTTGTAATTCTCCATTTCACAGTTTTATAAATCAATTATTTAGATAAAGTGCAAAGATTTTCCTCAAATCTTTGATCAGGACAAGCTAGAGAGAAAACACAACTGATTTGGGGGAAGAAAATTAATTCTATGGGACACAAACCTTACATATTGCCCTTTGTAAAGAAAAACACACTACAACACTTGATACAACAATCAATACATATGATACAACAAGGACACGATTTTATATTTTAATTATTAAAATGAAAATATCTTTATATGGATCAAGAATTACAGCAGCAGCATTTTTCATCATGTTTGCTTGAAAATCTGATCCACTAAGAAAAAACCAATATTATTACGCCTAGAAGTGTGTCTTACTGATATTTCACATAGCTCTAATACTGAAAATTTTCTTCAATAAGAAAACATTTTAGTAACTTGCTCAAATGGGGCTTAACCCGTTTATAAGTATTCTCTTATACTTGCCCAGCTAATGCACTAGCAATTGCAAATAGTTTTTTATAACAACAGATGAACTATTTGAATGCTAGTTAATGTTTTCATTAACTTGAGTTTATCATCAACAAAAAAATGTAAACTTCCTTTACTAAATAAAATAATTGGAACCATTGGGAAACCTACCTTGTGAATTTTAAATAGAACCTCACAGAGGTTATAGATTTTTTCAGCTCGTACCCAGTCTAGTGTGCTTACCTATAATATAAAAAAAAAGTTAAGACATTCTTTATTTAAAAATCATGTTCAGATGAAAAAAACTCAAAAGGTTTCACCCATCATTATTCTGCTGGATTCTTTAAATACAGGCACGTCACTACATTTAATATCCAGCATTTAAAAAAGACTGACAAATAGTATCACATTTTTACACAAACAGGAATTAAAAGGTGTTAAATAATTCCATTTTTTCGTTTCCCAGTATGACAGAAACCTCTTTGTAATCTCCGTGGTTAGTTACATAAGCATTTTTATTTCTTAAGATGCTAACACACTCAGTCTCAAATACAGAGTCATTCATCTTCATGTCTCAATGTTGAAAAAATCTTACAATCAGTAGATCAAGACGTATTCCTAAATTCAGTTCTGAGTTTACATGCACTAGGGAGGCAATAACTCAACATTTAGTCTAAAAACAGAAAAGAACTATGTGACTGCAATATTTAAAATCAAGAAAAATGTCAACTGTGTGCTCAATAATATGAAAATACCTATTTTTTGTTTTCTTCTGATTTCATTACTTAATCCTGTTGACTTGACAGGCTGTTAAAATCTGACAGCAAGAATGATGTTTGAAGTTTTTACTGAAATTCTATTTCATGATATGATGTGATAATCTGTTTTCTTGTAAAAACAGTACCCAGACTACATAGTTCAAGGAAAAAACAAAACAAAACAAAACAAAACAAAACAAAACAAAACAACCAAAAAAAAACCAAAAACAAAAAAAACACACAACAACAACAACTCATACACAGGAAAAATTCAGGGGGAATATATTTTTTTTTCTCATATGTTTTAGAGCAAAATCCTAGCAGAGGAATGGCTGCATAGATAGATGAAGGATTTGACTAGGTTGTAACTCTGTAGCTTTTGGCATATAGAAAGAAGTATTTTGGTAACTTTGATAGTAACTTGAACAATTTAAAATTCTGGGGCTGATACATCTTCATCCTATTCCCACAGCCCCCCAAAAGGAAGAAAGCAGAAAAAATAAATTAAAACTATTAACATAAAGAAAAACTTGTTTGTCAAATATCTGGTTTATGTGGATGAAACTTCACTAGAAAAAAACTATGAAATTCAGTAACAGATTATTTTTTTCTGTGTTCACAGTAGCATATAATTTGTCTTTAAAAGAATTTAGTATTTCTCCTGATGATTTTCATGGAGATATCAATTTTTATTTTATTTTGTTTATTTTAAAGTTTAATTTTCATGTCTCTTTAAATTCTAAGCTGTTAAACAGAATTTTAATAACTTGATGAGAATCCAAACCACTACAACACTTACAGGCCTCTGATGGGACTTCTCTTGGTTATGAAATGTTACTTCAGAGTCCTTGGGAGGAGTAATTTGAACTTGGTGTTAGTTTCTTTCTAATTTTATCAACCTGTATTAATTCTTAATGATCTAGCCTTCTCCTGGTTTCCCTTACATTTAGATTAGTTTTTTGAAATTATTAAATTTAGATATTATGAATCACCTACTGAAATAGGACTGAAGAACCACAGAAGTTCTAGCACTATATTTTCTCAGGACGTAGAAGGACTCACATTCTAGGATTCTCCATTTCACAGTTTCTATATCTTAACAATCAAATGGCAAACATCACTTGAATACAATATATCCACTAGAATACCTAAAACAGGTTGCACAATTTGTTTTACTATGGACAATGTCTCAAAAATTAAAGCTCAAAACATTACATACAGCTAATTTTTAAATTACATGATAAAAGCACACAGTACTACTTAAACTTTTTCAAATTTAAATCTAATGTCAGCTGGTTTAGAAAAGAAATTTAAAGAAATTTTAGGTATTAACTTGTCCTCCCATCACTTTATAAAAGGTAGCAATTTTTAAAGACATACCTTTCTATTTTTCAGATTTTCATTTCTATTTTCCTTCTTGTAAGTCCATTCAATATTTTATCTGAGCTTTGCAATTTAATTATTGTACAAACAAGAAATAACACAAGTTTTGAAACAACTGAAACAGAAGACTTATAAAGCTATTTGATAAAGAAATATACATTTAAACAGGCTCACAATAGGGTAAGTACTGTAAGTCTTTTTCCAGGGAAATATTTTGTACTTTGGTGCTGTTTTGAAAAGAAAATAATTAAATAATACATGTTTTGCCCCATTACTGCTGATCCTCCAAAGGGATATTCAAGTTTCTTGCAAAATAAGGTTTAGAGTAGAATGGGGGCTAATTCATTATTTGGTCTTGAGTTTCTCAAAGGGAAAGGATCTTTTCTATCTCAGCTAAACAGCAGGAGAACACTTCATTGCTCTAAGTGGCTAGACATAGAAGAATAAGCTCTGATTCATCTGCTCTTTATGAAACTGACTTTGGTGACATGGGCTATGACCTGAAACCTGTTATGGAATGAATGGACTTAAGTTTGCTCATATCATTTGTTTTGATTCCTGAAGATTAATTTTAACTGTTGGGGTTCTTTGCACTATTAATGATGGATGAAGGTGACACTGCTGTGCCATTAAATTCACTCTGACTATTTCAGATTTCTTCCCATTATTCCATGCATCTCTTTCATCTTTTGATGCTGTGTATCCTCATATGGCTTTTTCAGCAGAGCCAGTAACAATGACAACTGCTGGCACCTATATAAGCCAAGGTTTTCTTTACCTGTGTATGTCAGGGTAAGCCTACCATTCTTACAGGATGAAACAGTCTGAGTACCACTGTGTGCAAGGTGCTCAGAACACAAATAACATGTTGAGAAGAATTTTAAGGAGGAAAAATAAATACATTACAAAGGAATACTAGAATCTAAACAGACAACTGACATTATTTATAGTTTTATCAGAACTATCATAGTATGCTTAAGTTTAAAATGTTACTGTTATAGACTGCTCTATTCCTAAAATAAACCACAAATAACTATATACTCCTAGTCAAGGACAAAAGCTGGAAATAATCAGGAAAATTCATGAAAATTGCAATATCCTTCATTTGATTTAAAGAATGTTCCAGTTTATTGCAGGTTATCCATCATCACATATGTAATAACTGGGTAATAAGTAACTAAGATAAATGAGATACTAAAATATATTTCTTAAGCAATGAAATAGTTTTTCTCATTATTTCCCCTTGGAATTGTTCCTGCTGGTATTCTGTACACTGCAATTTCTTGCAATTTCTTTTTCAAGAAGCATTTGACAAAACGTTTCAAATAGCTATATTCAGAATAGATGACAATGAGACATGCATGCATTCATATGAATTTAGTTCAGACAGTTTTCAGAAATATTGTCAAAATACATGAGAGTTTCAATTAGCATTCAGTAAGCTTCTACTTTAATTCGTGTTGTGTACTATATGAATTTATGACCGAGAGGAGATGAATATTGTTATTTATATGATTGACAGACCAACTCCTTAGCTAACACAGTGCTGTGTGTATTGAATACTTGGTTCTTAGACATTTAGCTTATTAATCCTGTCAGGAGCATTGCAAAATTAAGACATTTGTAAACTCACAGGTAACACTGAGCTGATCAAAAAGATAATAAAACCAAACCGAGTTTCAAAAAATAGGAACCTGAAATTACAGTGCTAAGTCTCTAATGAGAGACTGAAATAGGTACATAGAGTTACAGAAGTCCAAAGTGTTGCAGAAGTACATGAGTTTCTGCAATTTCCTCATGGTTTAAAAACAGGCATTACAGTGGAGTTCTGAAAATAAACAAATTGGTAAAATCTAGCTTTACATAGATCGGGTGATCTCAGCATCAGTTCAAACTCATATTCCAAATATACTTACCCTTAAATATGTGTGTTAATTATTGGCTTTTCTTTTAAAAAGTTACAATTTAAAATAGAGAGAAAACAATAAACTCATTTTGACATGCACATGCAGTAAACAATTAGCTCACAAAGTTTCTCCATAGAATAGAACTCTGCAGTTATAAAATAGGCATAAAAGGCTTTCATGCCTGCTCAGAGATCACCACTAAATAAAGAAATATGGAGTGAATATAAAATATATAATATATAAAATATATTTCGAAACTCACTAAAATCAAATTAACATGATATACTCTTAGACTTTATCTGAACACAGAATCTGATTCTAGAAGTCCCTAGAGACCCCAAAAATATTAAAAATGTTTGAATAAATTTAAAAAGTTAAATGCCAGGGGAAAAGAAAAATCAAAGTGTCTACAGTATTTATTACTGGAATACAGCAAATGCTTTGTTAACTGAGAATTAAGCAGAAGCATCCAATCTGCCTAGAAGTACTAAAAGGGTCAAAGGAAAAGATGAAATATTTCTAGGTAAAGAGTAATTAATTTCAGTGGTCTCTTTACTCCTTAATGGGAAAAAAAATAAACCAAGAATAATTTTAAAAATTTATAAGTTATTGAAAAGGAAAACAAGAAATCAAGGCCTGTTCCTGAGATGAACTATGATATGGCACTGTAAGAAGCCTAAAGATGCCACAAACAACTCAAAATGAGTGGTACAAAACACACACCAAAACAGTCAAATCCTAGCAAATCCTGTCAAAACAAAAATACAGATTTATGTGTAGAATTAGAAAGTTCACCAAAACTGTTCATGTTCAAGTATAAGCCCTCCAACTTATTTCCACCTCATTCTTAATATGTTACATTGACATCCTGTGTAATGTAAATTACCAGCAGAAGTATTTAGAACTTACATGGCAGCATTAAAAACTCTGCTTGTCTTAATTACATTGTGCAAGCTTCTCCATACTGTCAAAAATGGAACTATTTCTGTTGCTTTCACAATATTATTCTATTTATTATTTTCTTAAAATTATAAACACACATGCAGCGATTGTCTAGCTGCTAAATCACTTCAGTGCTATTTATTTAATCACATTAAAAAGATAATTTTGCAATTTAGGGTTACACAGCAGATCTAAGGATAATGGCTACTTGAAGACTTAAGTGTAAAAACCATAAGGAACTAAAAAGAAAACATAAAAAAATCAAACAGTAGAAATGTCCCCTACATCTAGCCCATATTCCATAAAAACTTTAAATTATTTTCTGAAATTTTCAAAGATATAAAAAATAGTTTGATTTTGAATGACATTTTATAATAATTTTTCCTCAGTTTCTTCTGGGATATCGATTTAGAACTTTTTCAATATCTTAAAGTTGACAGGAATTTTATAGATGCTTTTAGAATGTAATAAGGTACTGTTTGTATATTAAATTTGACACAAGGATAATTTCTATTGGTTTAATGGTGTTTTTCAGATATGCAGTTTTCAGAAATGGGTCACACTTCTAATATAGCAGTCTGTAAATGAAATCTGTAAATTTCTTAAATACAATCAGATAAGCCACTTCAGGGATGCAAAAAGACCATTCTCTGTTAATCACACCATGCTTGATTTTACTTCTGTGGTGAAGCCTCTACATTTCTAGAATCACCATCTGAGATATTCAAGAAATAGTGTATAAATAGCATATTATTTGTGTGACTGATTTCTGTCATAGTATAATATCCACATTTTTTTCTACTATTTTCTTTATTTTTGCTCACAGATAACTACACTTTCCATTCTTATGAAAATTAGCAGCTGTATTTATGTTCATGTCATCTTTTGCACACAATGAAACAGAAAAAGAGTGGAAACTACTACATCCTTTTACAAACAGTTGTAAAATTATGGATAAATATAAGTGTATAACTTAGAGGTCATCTGCTCTGTGCACACTACACTGATACACTGATATGCAACACTGATTCAGAATACAAATAGAAATAGCAACATCCCTAAAATAAAACATGTTAAACTTGTATTTTCTAAAGATCAAGCAAGTTGAAACATTTTTATTTTTGTGATTGAACAATCTTTTTTTTTTTTTTTCCCCACTTCAGATAGCAAAAAACCCCAAACCTCGGTAGGAGCCATGGTAAGAGCAGCAGCATCAAATACCTCTGAAAAGTGAAAAAGCTCTAATCACAGTTTTGTGTGAGGACCTGTGTTTCCAGCTACAGAGCTGGCACACGTGACACAGAGCCAGCACCATGGGAGCTCTCCGGGGTCTGGCAGTGCAGGGCCCCTGCCAGACAGGTCCCAGCTCATGGCCCCACAGTGGACTGACCTTGTCACACAGCCAAACACCCACACAGCCCCCCACTAACTCCCCATCCCCCTAATATGGGATGGAAGAGAAAACAGGAAGAGCAAAACTGAGAAAATGCATGGGGCAAAAAGAGGACAGTTTTATAAGTGATGGAAAGGGGAAGAAATCAATTAATGCAAAGGTGATTCCACACTGCTCACCCCAAGCAGACCAATGCCCACCCAGCCTCCAAGCAATTGCCCATTTTTTTATCACTGAGCATGATGTTTCATGGTACATGAAATCCCTTTTTGTCTATTTAAATCAGTTGTTCTGGCTGTGTCCTGTCCCAGGCCCAGGCTGTTTGCTGGATGAGCAGTGAGAACGGGAAGGCTGCACCAGCCCAAACACGGCTGTGTTAGCTCTGCTTTGGCCCCAGGTAAGAAACCACCGTCACATGGGCTGCTGGGAATTAGTGACCTCCATCCCAGCAAGGTGTAGTACATACCCCAGCCAGGGGCAGGGCAGCCCCAGCTCTGGGCACCAGCCATCTCCCTGGGAGCAAGGTCAGGCTGAGGCTGGCCCGGACATGGGCCCCTGGCTGGGCCTGGCTTGCAGGGCTGTGGCTGGGCAGGGCAGGGCTGTGGAGCCCGAGACTGGCCCTGCTGCACTGCAGGGCTGCACTGCAGGGCTGTGCTGCACTGCAAGAACACCCACACAGGTTGCACTGCAGGGCTGAACTGCAGGGCTGCAATGACATCGTGGAGCGAGCCACAGGGGAGGGCATCAACAAAAGCCAGGGCTGGAGGTGCCCTCAGGAGACTGATAATCAGCTTCAAAGTCTGGCTTCAGATCCAGGTTTGAAGTCTCCAGATAGGAAGTTGCTGGAAACTGCTAATTTATTGTTTAGTTTTTGGGGTTTTTTCCCCTCATGAAAGATGTCTGGGGAATGTCAAAAGAGCAGGAAAACTGGTCAACAAGTTTTATGATTTACAGACTCTCACAGTTACTGGTGCATCGTAGTATTGAGGTGACATAACACATTGATCAAAGGGATCCCCTTTGTTCATTTTTTGAAAGCCAAGGTTCCTACAAAAAAAATTGTAAAAGCATAATAGATTCTGTCAAGTAATTTATATGACCAGTCATCCCCACTTGTCTGTTCTTAGCAGAGTGATGAAAATGGTAAATGAAGTAGTTTAACCCCAATTAGTATCATATAGATGTATAATTTCAATTATATCAATAATATGTCTTAGAAACTGCTTAGAAGAAAATAATTAAAATTTATAGAGGAAAAACATTCATGTGGCGTGTTATTTGTTTAATATTTCTGCATAGTTTTCAGATTTTAATTGGATAAGCTATTTAATTGCTAAATATCTTTTAATAGATTTAATAGCTTCTTTGCTTAACACCTGAAGCCCTCAATTCATATAGAGGAAAACCCCCTGCTTTTCCCAGATGTGTTGTCTCATTTTAAAAAGAATACTATTAGCCATTTTAGAAAGTTTGAAGTTAATTGGAATCATTGGATTAATAATTTCAGTCTAGAGAGGGGGAAATTTCACTTACTGCATTTCATTGAGGTTCATAAATAAACAGAAATTCATGAAACAGAATTCATGTTATGAGGTACATAAATTACCAAAGCAAGCCTTGTTCAAACTGTATGCTTAGAACTTCGATCTCTTGCTTGTGTGAAAAATCCGCAAGTATCATCCAATATTTCATGATGTATCTTGTCTTTCAGAAAGCAGGGCAACTACCAACTCATTACATCTACAAAATACCTTAGAATAAACAAGGGAAGAAATATTAGGCCTAACCAACCAAAATAAAAACTGACCTCGACAACTTCAAAAAACAAAACATCCCATACAGAATTCTTTACACTATCCATCTACAGCAAGTTTTTCAGAGGTTTCATTGTGAAAGAGGTTAATTATCTACAGTTTATTGAAATTCAGTAGCATCTGTGGCTTTAACTTACGTTGAAATCTCAGCTGAAAACTTCACTTGATAAAGGAAAGCAAACTCAGACGTAACAAACAGGTTTCCATTTACAATGACACTGACACAAAAATATCATTTTTTTTACCGGTGGAGTGCTGAAAATGTAGAAGGATGAACCCTTCAGGGCCAGAAACTTGAATTTGTAGAGCTGAGATGAATCAGTTCCTTCAAGTCTCTCATTTACCCATCCCATATGTATGACCTGTAAAAGAAAATACTTGAAAGTAAAGTTCTCTTTCTAAGTAGATCATAAGAGTGGTTTTAGTAGAACAGGATGCATCATCTACTTCACATTTGCCTTCCAACCATTTCCATACTCTTGAAGTGTACAGTATCATGCCAGTGTGTCAGAAGCCCTTGAAGAGACTTAAACTTGTAGTACAGGTAGTCTGAACCTTATCTGAAATAATCCCTGTTTTAAAAGCAACCTATGAAGGTCAAAGCAGACTCTCATTTGAAGCAAAAGAAAACCTACATGTACCGAAGTAGTTCAGCAGTTTATAAAAACAGTAATACCTTATGTATAGCAGTGTCAAAACTTGGACATACTGACACTTCTACTACATGTACCTCTAAACAAATCACTAGATTTATCTGAAATAAAACAGCTTTCATCAGGCTCATGTTTGCAACTGTTAACAAAGTCTTTGTCACACTTGTCTTTCAGAGTTTATACATTTCTTTCCATATATACTTTAATCACATTTATATTTTCAAAGAATTAGATATCAAATTCAGTGGTTACACAATGTTAGCAGTGTTACAATGCATGCCTTTATTTTCCAGATAAATTAATGCTAAGATTAAACGTAATGAAGAAGTAAAACTGCATGCTTCCCTTTTGAGGTAAATACAAATTTATAAAGGAATGCCATATTATAAGGAATGCCAATTTATAAATAATAATGCCATAGTGTGGTTGAAGAATATCATGAATGTCTTTACTGAAAAATAACAAAGCAAAAAAGATTCCAGGCTCCATTTTGCATACATTAAGAGGATTATATTGCTCTTGAAACAGGTACTTAAATCTAGAGTGAATCACCAATCTGAATGCACAAGTATTGCTGAGCAGCTTGCTCATTTTCAGCTAAGGCCACACTTACAGACAGCAATGAGTTACACAGGGAAGAAATGCCAAAGCACTAGCTAATAATATGGATGAATGTTCATATCCATATTATGAAAACCTCACAAATTATTTTTTAATGTTGGTATCTAACGTATCAATTATGTCTTTTGTCAATCAATTTATCTATAAATGAATAATAAACCAGTATGTTGAGCCAGACAATCCTCCTCCATTCTGTTCTACTGAGCTCTGGCACTAAGGAAATCTAGAAAAATCTATTTTAAAGAAATCTAAGAAACAGCAAAATAAATACAGTATCCCTTTAAGCTCTTGATTTGCTCTTCTGGAAATTGAGTAACTCTCACCAAAACATTTTTTCTATAGTAGTCAGCAAAAGTGTAGAAACAGGATGTTCAGACACCGCATTAACTTTTAAAAAAATACACAATATTATTGTTGATACTCTGCTACAATTATATTATATATTCAATTTATCAGGGTCTTAATATCAAACAACACAGACAAAAAGAATGATATCCAATATAATTTTAGGTTTTTTAAATTTCTTTCTACATATCTTTCTTATTGACTGGTTTATTTAATGGTCTTTTAGCCCTCAGAAATGGCAAAAGAGTAATTCAGTTCAACAAAATCCGTATGGAGCAAATGGAGCAAACAAGTGTTGGTTCTCAATAACAAACTGTCTATGGCTTACTGGGTTACTGAGATCTTAATTGGATCTTAGTACATGAGTGGGAATGTTAGTGTGGGATAAAAATTATTTCGTTTGTTTGATTGAAACCTGACATTTGAAGTTTTCAGGAGTGCTCATAAGGCATTATACTATAAACTGTCCCTTCTCAGCACTTCTTTCACTACTGTTTGAAAATTACCCATATATCATTGATATATTATTTTCTAACGTGCTCTAATACACTTTCCAAAAGTTCCTGTAAGAAGAAAATGAGCAATGGCTCTCATTACAAGGGGATAAAACAAGTCACTAACAAAATGTAATCCAATCATAGCAGATAAATGTAAGTTCTTATTTGCACTTACTGTTTTCCTACAGCATTAAAGCAGCTGGATGCTGTAATGGCTAGAAATTTAATGTGCTAAATTTAATAAAGCAGTCAGAAAATTTTGTATATTGTACTTTAGGTTAAATACTTATGAAAAGTAAATGATGCAAAACACTCAGGAGGGAATTGAAGAAAGAAAATCAAGTAGATCTCTGTGTATGACACATCAGAACAGACAGATACACTTATGTAATTAAAGAGGGATAAGAATCTACAAGAGATGCCAGACTGACCTGCAAGTTAAGAATCAATGTCATACCATGAGGCACAATGGAACTATAAAAAATTAAGAAAGCAAAGAGAAGTACATCTTGAGCTACCCTAAATAATTTTTGGGGGTCTTTTCCAAAATAAGTGGTAGACAGCATATTTGGAAGAGAACAGTGACTGGGGCAGGACTGTGGGGGTGGTGGTGGGGCAAACACTCCTTACACATACATAAAGTTTAAGTAAAAATAAAATAAAAATAAAATAAAAAAAAAAAAAAATTGGAATGCTGTAAGTTTTGATGTATTACATTACTGGTTTCCACTGTACATCAGTTGAATTCAGTTATGTCTGAATGGCTACTATTTAAAACGAAATGTTCCAGTAAGCAAAGTATAGAGGAACTCAGGAATTATGACACTCAAGTGTTTTATGTGCTTTAGTTCAAGAATGAAATTTGTAAGTCCAAGCTGGGCACAGTTTGAACACCACAAACAGCAACATACCCACACTATGATAGGTATGTACCTGAATTCATACATCTTCCCAGGCATTGTCTGCCTGGGGAAAATTTAGATTATGAGTTCTTTTGGACTCATGAATTTCTACGCTTTGTTAGCTTGTTTTAACAAGGAGGCTGGTAAATTGGACCTGATATCTCTCACCTTTACTCATTACAGCCTTGTTGTTCAAGTTAGGATGCAAAGCACAAAACTATCTCTTGAAGACAGCTACCACCAGTAAGTTGCCTTACTGGTTATGCATTCTGATATTACAGCAGAACAGTAGCACTATTTATGCAGCAGGAACTAACCAAACTAAAGAAAATGGAAAACTCACATCCTTCACAACTTTTTTTTTCTTATATGTCTGCTTTGTATTTTAGCAATATTACAACAATAAAAACAAGTGGAAAAATAAAGAAGAAACCATTTTAAACTATAGCTGTTTATCTCACAAAGCATATTTACCTCACAGCATTGCATCTTAGCTGACTAGAGGTTAAAAAGTTTAGTGTTTTTAAGTGGTACTTCAGAGAAGACCTCAAGTCTATCTCTATGTGGTCTCTTTATGCTTAAAGGAACTTGGTCCCACTCCCTTTCTACAGGTGTAAGTTGTAAACTTACAGTCTTCAAGAACCTAACTTTTCCAGACTAACCATTAGGATAAAGTAATTGTATTGCTATATATTATATTTTAAAATTTTTTTTCCTCTGTTTTAAGAAAAAAAAAAATATAAAGAGAAAGGAAGAAAAAATGATTTCTCAACAGTAGGTGCAGGGTTTCTGGTATGCTGTAGGATGAAGCCAGGCAAACATGTTCATGGCATGCCTTCAGCAGCAGTTCTGCTATGAGGAACTATGAGAAAGCCCTTCATATTTGAAAAGTTTCTTATTGAGAATTATGATCTTACAATAATCAAACACAGAGTAGAAAAGAGGCTTCTGAAAAACTTAGTACCCTACACTCTCAAAGATGCAGTAGCCATGATACCTGTTTTGTTTCCAAAAAATGCTTCCTTAATGTTCTCAGGACCTCTGCTAGTGGAGGCTTCCTATTTTCTCTCAATAATCCACTCTAGCACTTTATTTCTCATGTCAAGCAGGAATCAGTCTTGCTGTAATCACAATTAAAGATTTTTTTTTTCCCTATCCACTAAAGACTCAAATGATATCCACCTTAGAGTGGAAGAATTAAAAAAACTTACTCAGTTCACAAATGGAGCAAAAATCCATGAAACAAGGATATGTAGCTTGTGTGGCATCATTCTTTGCTGCTTTTCACATGTTAATCTCTGAGCATAAAGTTATCATTATCGAATACTTCTTTCATACTTCTGTATTTCTTTCAACCTGTCTACAGAGGCCACAGAAAACCTCTGGTCCATACTTTTTCAGAAAGAGTGCACAAAATCAGAGGCAGTATTCCCGCCAAGGCCTTATAGCAACAGTAATGCTTAGCATGTCTTGCAGTAGCTGGCTTAGGTACAGCCCACAGTGCCTGCCTTTCTCAAAATCCACCAAGCAGACATGGTTGTTCTGGCATGCAGGAAAGCAGCTAGCCTAGCCTGAAGTTAAACTGGCAAGCCAACAGTGTGAGAAAATGCTGGACATCGCTCACCATGTGAAGGGAGGAGTTGGCTGGTAGCTGAAGCCAACAGGGGGGTCAACATCAATAAGGGGGTAAACCAGAAAGTGGAAATACACTAAAAGAAAGTGAATAATGGGTGAAGAATGTCAAAAGATAATGAAGAAGGGGAGTGATTTACAGAGAGTTGTGGTGGTATCACAGATTAAGGTTGAAATAACCAAATGGGCATGTAAAATTTGGAAAAAATAAGGGCCAATGGAAAAGCAGTAAAGGGTGGGTGAATTCCTTATTTGGGTGGGGAAAAAGGGGGAAAAAAAGGAATATAAGGTAAGCCAAAGGAATGCAAGTTTTTGGCGTCTCTGTTGGTCAACTCTGTACCTGATTACAACATGCTGATGTAATAATAAACCATAATAATAAACCATAGTAGTAAGTTTTTAAAACGAACCTGTTGTTTTTCATATTATCTCTATCTGACTGGCTTCTGCAGATACATCTCTGAGTTTTAGTAAGACAGTGGTGGATGAACCAAATCTTTCTAAAAGAATTTAGCCCCCCCACAAAACCATCATTTTCCAGTAACAACCTCTTCAGTTTTTTCCAGTTTTTTACATATACTTATTCTTTCATATATTTTGTGTCCTAATCGGCTTCAACCTTGGTTTTCAGACTCATTCTTCAATATGGCAAGATCATTCATACATTTAACATGCTGTTTTACAGCTTAATGTCTGCAAAATTAGTAGGCTTACTTTTGCTAATGCACCATAAAGGCAGTATTCATGGATCCATGTCACACCTCTTCAGAACTTCTAGTCAATATGTCAGTTTTGAAAGTGAGTCATCTATACCTAATGTCGGATTATCCAACAAAATCTGTACAACCAAATCCATATAATACTTATTTAAAACATTTTAATGTCAGAAGTTGTCAAAAACCTTGCTGGAATCAAGATATTTTGTAGCAATATCCTGTCCCACATCCACAGGATATGTTACATGTTCACAAGAGAAAATTAAATTGGTTGTCATTATTCGTTATTGACAAATCCTTCAGGACAGTCCTTTGTCATCTTTCTGCTCCACACAGGTATTTTGTTTATTTATTTCAAATGTCTTTAAAGGGATTGAAGTCAAATTGACTAATCTCTAATTATCCAACTTCTTTTTTATTCAATTAGCAATCATAATGTTTGCCCCTTTCCTATTGTTTAGATATGTCATTTGGCAGACACAAATCCCCTGGAAAAATCATGATTAAAGTTTAAGTCTTTAAAACATAAAAACTCTCCAGCAAACAAAACAAAAAGCATTGCAAGTTTTTTTATCTGTACAGGGAGAGAAGTGGCTAATTTACTTTCATAAAAAATAAAAATCAATCCAGCAGTATGTATTTTTGGAAAATTGAGTCCCAAACCTAACAAAGAATCAAGTGCTTTCAAATCTCTGGATATTATAATAAGTTATATCAAGCAAAATCAAAAGTTATGATGCCTAGGTGCTATATATCATCAATGGCACAGGTTACCTAGGCACTTAAAACCAGAGCTTCAGCAATGCTACTTATTAAATACCTTTCAAATTTGTGTAATCACTGAGTATTTCTTAAAATCTTGTAGTCCTTGGAGTAACTAGCGTGACATGTCCTGGTATAACTAGAACTTGCCAAACAATTTCCACAGACAGTCTGGGATTTTAGCTTTGGAGGAAATAATTTCCAATAGGCAGTTTAAATGCAAACACCCTGCTTTGGTAGGAAAAAGGGAATTTAAAAATGTGGAAGTAGCTGAACCAATTAACTTCCTGACCTGATACTATTTATTTTAACAGTATAAACATATCAATAATAACTACAACTTCTACTACCTTGCCTAATACCTCTGACTTTGGGTCACAGACACTGGGAAAAGTCATAGAATCAGAGAATCATAGAATATTCTGAGTTGGAAGGGATCCACAAGGATCATCAAAATCTAAATTACTGCCTTGCACAGGCCAAGAATCACACCATGTTTGTTTGACATCTTTTGGCAAAGAGACCCATAAAAAAAGCTGGTTTAGACACAAGAACCAACATCTTCGTCCTTCCCCATTTTTTTATATAAATGCGTACAGAATTCATTATGTTCTGGAGATTCAGTTTGCAGTAAAACAAGTCAGAGGCAATATAAAAGACAAAGAAGAAAGCCAGGTTTAACAAAGTAATTTTTAACATTCTTGATAACCCTGAATCCTAGTTTTTTAACAGCTTGTGAAAAACAGAATCTGAATGAAACCCATGCACATCTAACCTTCTCCCTTTATGAAAGGTTAAGTTGGACTCTAAAAGCAGTGAAAGAAAACTCACCGCAGGCAACACAGTAATGAAACTCTAAAGACCTGTTTAATTCTTCAGGAATGTCTATTCTCAAAAGGAAAGATAAATTTGCAGCTATCACCAATTTTACTTCAAGGCAGTTCTTCAAGTGACCTTCAATTTCTTAAGGTTATCCTTTCTCTAAATTTTAAATCAATTGCCTTAATAAGAGCTATTCAGGTCTGTACAAACATTACGTAACTGACACTAATAGGCTCCATTAATCTAGGCCAGAACAATTCCTCCTCTGCTTTCAGTTATCATTGCCGAGTTTTATATGTTGCCTTTGTGATATATAACCCCGAGAATTCACATTTTGATTGCTTTTAAAGCAAATTTTCACAGGACAATTGTTCACAATTGCTTTAATATTTTTGTTTTCTAGTTTTGTTTACCTGATCTGCCCAAATTCATTATAAATTTTTTTCTCACTTTTTGGCAGAGAACGAGCCAATGTTTGTTGCTGTCAGTTGTACCTTAAATTTTCAACTTTTGAAATAAAGGTCCTGATCATCCTTCTTTTCATACTTGGAATGGAAAAAGGGGGATAGATTTGTACTGCCTAACTTTATTCACCTACATTAGAGAGTAGGTTAGGGCAAGTCAAGATAGCAAAAGTGGCTCTTTTAAAGGATGATTTAAAGCACTGATAGCAAGTTTCACATTTGAACAGCTCTCTGGAACAGAATAAGTTTCTGCACTGATTATTTAGGCAGTTTATGGAGACTAGCCTATTTATTTAGGAAATCAAATTATGTATCTAGTGATATGTATATAGTTGTATGACCATCCCCAATTTTTTTTGAAAATTGAGGGAGAGCATGTCTTCCTTTTTTCAACTGAAATTATGTCTGGCCAAACTGATAAAGAAAAAACTTCAAATAGTTACTAAATTACTTGCAGTAGACAGTTCATCCAACAAAAGTTATCCAAATCAAATACTTTTTCCCCTGGCATTCATAATTACCTGTTTTTCATATTGGTTTAATTAATAATTAAAAGCCATGGCAAAGAGAGTAATTAAAGCACAGAATTATAGAACACTTTGGGTTGGAAGGGAGCTTTAAATTTAACAGATGTCAACCCCACTGCAAAAAGCAGGCACATCTTCAACTAGATCTGATTGCTCAGAGCTCCACTCAACTTGACCTTGAATGTTTCCAGGGGTGAGCATGCACCACTGTTGCACTGCACCCCCACACCCAAGTAGGTGTTTCCATTGTAGGAAAAGAGTTTAAGGTTCACCCCAGGAGTTTTAAGGAAGAAGAACCAGAAACTTCTGTTCTTCTCCCACCGTAATTGGGTCAGTGCCAGGACAAAGGCACCTGTTGGACGTTTTAGGTGTTCGTCAAAAAATGCAGCTATTTTCTATTGGGCAGCTTACCAAAAAACCCTCCTAAATCATTGACTACATAAAAGAGAGCACGGAGATTCTCAGGACTTTTTCAGGGTGTCTTAGCAGGTGTAAGGGACTTCCCTGCACTGTGCATGGCTTTTATTTTGTTTTGTAGGGTTTGTTATTTTCTCTTTTATTAAAACCTTTTTGCTTTTTCAAAGCACCTCTGATCAAGCTGTCTTACTAATTATTATTAAGCCATTTTTAGGAGGTTGCTGGTCAACCCTCAGAGCTTGATGCACCTTCATGGGGCTCATAACATGCTGGCCTCACGCAGAATTGTATCACACTATCTCTCTGAGAAACCTTTCCCGGTGTTTTACCACCCTTAATGCAAGAAAAATGTCTTCTTTATGGCTAAAGTAAATCAACACTCTTTCAGTTTAAAATTAGTACCTTTTGTCCTATCACAATATATTCCAAAAGTTTGTCCCAGTCATTCTTATAGGCCCCACTTAGATACTGAAACACTACAATAAGGTCACCCTTCTCCAGGCTGAACAGTCCCAGCTCCCCCAGTCTCTCCTCATAGGACTGGTGTTCCATCCCTCTGATTGTCTTTGTGGCCTCCCTCTGGATCTTTTAGAGCTGGTCCATGTCCTTCTTTTGGGAGACCCAGGGCTGGATGCAGAGGTAGAGGGGTCTCACAAGAGCAGAGTAGAGGGGCAGAATCACCTGCCCTGACCTGCTGGCCTCTCTACTTTTGATGCAGCCCAGGACACAGTTGGCTTTCTGCTCTCCAAGTCCTTCCTGCCTTTCAAGTGCTTTATCACAACTTCTAGGAGGATCGGTTCCATGATCTTGCCAGGAACATGAATGAGGCTGACAGGTTGCTAGTTCCTGGGCTCCTCCATTTTATCCATTTTAAAAATGGGTGCAATGTTTCCTTTCTACTTCTCACCAGGTGCTTCAACTGACTTCTATGACCATCCAAACATCATGGAGAATGGCTTGGCAACTACATCAGCCAATTCTCTTAGGACTCTGGGATGCATCTCACCAGGTCCCATAGACTTAAGCCTGTTCAGGTTCCTGAAGTGGTCACAAATCTGGTCTTTACTTACAGTGAGAGGAACCTCGCTTTCCCATCACTGATCTTGCAGTCCATCTACTAGTCAGTTTTAAAACTGACTATATAGTCATATATATAGTCTATATACTTAACTATATAGTCCATATACTAGTCAGTATATGCAAGCTCTTGAAATTTTCCAACAATGTAATCACACAAATTAAATGGGATAATATAATGGAAATCTTACCTGGTCAGAGGGAGAACAGCATTTATTTGCCATTTTCATCTATGAAAAAGAGATGGAAGAACACATAAAGTTATTAATATGCTGAAGAGTTTGTAATGTAATTAGCATTGATTGACTTAGTTATTGAATACTATATTAATACTTTTCAATTATACTTGTAAGAAATTTTATCATTCAGTGCTTAAATACTAGATTTTTACTATTACAGTGAATTTGCAAAACCAAGGACTTGAAAGACAAAAGCCTTTAATCAGAGTTTTCCTTAAACACCTCATAATGATTTGTATTTATGAATTTTACTTTGCCAGTCTGAGTGAAAATAATATACTGTACTGTAGACATCTCACTTAGGTCTCAATTTAACAATTGCTTAAGCAGATTCTTAAATGAGGTCTGTAATTAAGTCCTTGTGAAATGATGACCATAGAGTATAAAACGTGTTTAAAGATGAAATGAAAATTGCACAGGCTTTCCTCTTAGTTTACTTTTCAAGACAAAGTTTTTCCTCTTTGTTTAGATAATGAAGAGTTTTCACAAGTTTTATTTTTCTGTGGCAGTCATAGTTTGTACCGTTTGAGTTGTGGACAAATACTGGCATATATAGTACACAAATATTTCTTTGAAGTGTAATATTTTTTAAAGTTCAATTTTATTAAGTGTAGATAAGAATTTAGAAAGAAATAAATTAGAGTGGAAAACCAGATTCCCTACATTCGAGGAATAAGCTGAAAACTGTCCTTGAGTTGATGAGTACTTCCAAAGGACCTTGTTAAAAAGCCTGTTTTATTAGAAATGAAAGGTTTGTGATGGATGACCAAAAGCCTACACCTATGCACTGGGAAAACTACAACTGACATAGGAAATGAGTATTTATTGTATCCTCGGAATACCAGATTTATAAGATCAAATCTGTGGTTGTAACTCAGTTAATATGGTGATGCCACTGACTGCTGTGATGGGTTGACTCTGGCCAGTAGCTGAGTAACCTCATAGCTGCTCACTCCCTTCTCCCTACCAGCAGGAAGAGTGAGAGAATAGGAAAAGCAAAATCAAGAAAAATTGTGAGTCAAGATGAACTGAGCTTAAGTGAAAGAAATAAACAAAAATTCAAGTGGTATAAATGCAATCACTCTCTGCCTCCCACAAGCAGGCTCCAAGCAAGAGCCATCTTGGAAGACAAAACCACATCTCCTTTCTCCACCATGTTATTTCGATTGCTGAGCACAATGGTGTAGAATATCTCTTTGCCCACTTTTGCTCAGCTGTCCCATCAGTGTCCCTTTCTAATTCCTTGTTCCATCCTTTGCTGAGGTGGATGGGGTAGGTCAGAGTGAAAAAAAGCTTTCATCCTGTGCAAGCACTGTTCAGCACCAATCAAAACACTGGTGTGTTATTAATACTGTTTTAGCCACAAATACAAAATGCAGCACCTGCTACTATGAAGAAAGCTACCCCCATCCCAGCCAGACCCAGTACACCTGTATGGTCCAACAGACCTGCTGTTATGGTAATGAGTGAGGCCTCAGGATGTGTCAGGATTTATACACACACACACACACACTTGCACCTAACAAATGACAATTATAAGTCGTTGTCCTCCATAGAGTGAAGTATCTATGATTATAAACAAAATGACCTTATGACAACAGGAGTCTAGACTATATGGACAGAGGGTGATAGCAATGCTCATGGCTGTAGGAGCTCTCTAATCAGTCTTAACTCATCATGGGGCATCAGGGTTTCTTCTCCCTCACATGCTCACTTTTGCAGCCCTTTGGCACGGAATGGTGCAGTTAAATGGTGACAGGTGTGCTGGTGGATCAGACAGCTAGGAGTGACTGAGGTAGGACTCTAGACCAAGCTGCCTGGGGCACCTGCCAGGCCTGCCTGTCACCTTGGGCTGTGTGTTGGGAGATCCTGCCAGGCTCTTGGAGTGGCCCCACCAGCTCCCTGCCACCCTAGAGGAGGAGCAGGGACTACACAACAGCGGTGGGTCCACAGGCTGCAGGTGCTGGCACCTACAACTTGACACAGGCAGGGGGCAACAACAAGGATGGAACTGAAATTCAGCTGCTGAGCAGGCAGAGGGGCCCCAGCAAGGCTCCTGGCAGGTCATGCACACAGGTGTGCCTTCCTCAGCCTGGCACAACTGCAGGGCTGCACTGTGCCTGAGCTGGCCCGGAGCACTGGCCGGGAGAAGAGGTGTCTGGGCTTCTTGGTGCCTGTGGGGCTCCATCAGTAACAAACCAGCTGGAACTCAAAAACCTCACTCTGGAACCTGGTTAAAACAAATTGGTGACATGCCCAGAGTTGCAGAAGGAAGAATCCCCAGTGTGATTTTGGTGGTGGGCTTAATCCTGCTAGAGCTATTGTGCATGACATAATGAAAAGACATATAGAATACTTCAATGTCAGTAGAAATGCTGATACACCCTGCCTATAATCAGGTCCAACCTTTCTCCTATGCCTCAGACACGAATACATACACAAAGTAACTATACAAAAGCCATATTATACACACAGAAAATATAATTTCCTTTCAAGGGTGTCCAAAACAATACTCAATAATAAGATTACTATGGCACAAACCAGGCAAGAAAATGAGTTCAGATGTGCCTGGAAAAAAGTGTGTCAGACTGGCCCTGCAGATTTTCTGCACTAAGCAGGTAGAATATTGTGAAGAGCATCCTCATAACCAGCTCAGCTTCCCATTGGTAAGGATAATTGGGAAGAATACTTTGGACTCTGCAACTGTTCACTGCACAGACCACTCATTCCCTATTCAAAGCAGGATGGCTGCAGCCTCGATGTAGCTGTGGGGAGAGAAGATCTGCTTCTATATCATATTACATCCCAGAGTCACTCTTCACCTGGTGCCACACGTGCCCTTCACGTGTCTCCAGAGCTGGTGCAGACAGACAGGAATACAAATGGGATACATTTACCTTGCTGGCAGCACATGAGCTCTCAGCACTGCAGTACAGAAATGTGAGCTGGACACAGCAGGGGAACTAAAACAAAAAAACTGGGTCTGCAAAGACTGCAGGCAACTTGGAAAATGAACTATTAAGCAAATAGTAATTACTATACTCTGTTCTAAATGGATACATATGGGGCAGGAACTGAAATGATTCAGAACCATTTACCTAAGTCTAAATACCTCCAAGGCTGGGATCTATCTCACATATAATATACCTTTTTCCTCTTTCAAGGAAACAGTGAGAGTGAAGGACCTTGATAGGCACCTATTTTTTCCTAGCTGTATTTGTATCAGTTCCTATGTGACTGCTTACTGCTTGGCTAAGTTTAGGGAATGTGGGTCCTATCCTTACTGACTTCCCTTTACAACCTCTACAGTCTGTGTACCCTGTGGTACTTTCAACAGGGAATTTTGCATTTAAAATGACAAAAAGCAGCAGTGAAGAAATATGTGTTTTCACCCTGGGAATAGAATTGTTTGTATAATCATTGAGGCAGTCAAATTTATATACTGTTTCCTATACACACGGATTTTGTTTCCATCTACATGTACCCCACATTCTGCTGTGTAAAGCTCATATTATGCATGTTTAAAGCTCACATTTCATAAGTCTCTTCCTATTACAATGGAAATTTCACACAACTGCAATACAGAATATCACCCAGATACGTGTTTACATGAAGAAATAAGAGAAGGTTTACAGACTATAACATCTACAATTAAAAAAAGCTGTCATGGGCATAAATGTGATCTGGACTAATAACCCTACTTTAATATCAAATTTTAAGTTTCTACCACCCTCCAATGAAACTGCTAGAATGATTTATAAAAATCAAAAATAATTTTTAAAGTGGAGCAAGCTCATCATAACGTGTTCTCTGATTTGCTTATGACCTTCTTATTTATGATTTTTTTTTTAAAAGTAACACTATTAGAGTATACTGGAAAAAGCACAAAACTTTGAGAAAGTTTTAAATATAAGAAACAAATCTCTATAATGTAAATGAATTGACAGCATTACCTTTAAGTGCTTCTACTTATTATGACTAAAGTTATGTTCAGTGCTGTATTTCAAAGAAAATTAAGATCCTTGAGAAAACCTGCATATGTCTAATAGCTGTCAATCCAAATTGTGAAAACCAGAGAGAGAAATATAAATTATCCCAAAGACCTTTCTCCTAAAATATCATAGCCATTACAGCATTGTCACTTCAGCCTACAAAGAACCCTTCAGCTGCAGAAATTAAGAACAGGAGCAGTGAGAAGCATCTCACTAAACGAGTTAACTTGTTTCCTGTGCTTCTTGTTTCATCATGGAAGATTCACTGCCAGTTTCTGTTACCCCTCCTCCTTCAGTTTCATCAACTGCACCTCCTTCTGCAAGAAAAGAGGTGTATGAAGAAATAAATCTGAGGTGCTGTATTTATTTCTGCAAAAAGTAAATGTAAAAAGCTTTGAGAACACTGAAAATGAGGATTGAATCACAAAGGAAGATGATAGGGTTTCATGCTGGTAGAAAAGTATGTGAAAAAACAGAATACGAACAGAGAGATGAATAATTTGGGGCAAGGGTCCTCAGAAATGAAAGTAAATGCATGTTGCTTGTAAAGCTGACTCTAACTAGGAGATTTTCTGAGCTAAGCATACAAAGAATGTACCAGCAATGAGGGCTGAAAAGACACCCTTACGTTTTTCTCCACTTTGCAGCATTCTCTGTGCTCCTCTGTCATCTAAAAACTAAGTCCAGACTGGTACCAGAATTGTTATTTCTCATCTACCAAGTAACACTCTCAAAATATGCTAACATACACTCCTATGCAGTGACAATTTCTCACATCTCCGCTGTTGAAAGATGACTCCTCCTATACACTTGATCCCCAGAGAGCTTGCCTTTGTACTGAAGTTAGATGTTTCAGTACTTCAAAAGAGTAGTCTGACATTAGCAGAAGCGTCACATTGTGGCAGAGCTATTTTTGCACTACCTACACTAGGACTGTCTCCTGGCATCAGCAGGAGATCTGACAAAGAGCTGCTGAACATGACTGTATTAGGATAAAATTATAACAGGAAGTATATGATGGTAAAGTGATACAGGAAAGACTGGATGCACTGTACAAAACCAATCCCTATTAGAAGCTCTTTAAGTACTAAAATTCTAAAAGAAATAATTCCAAATGTCATGCAAATATGTAGGACAAAAATGTATATGAGTAACACAAATAGGCACAGATTAAGTAAGAATGACTAACGTGCAAGAAAAGTTGCTAAAGTTATGAAACAAGCACCAGCAAAACAAAATGTAAAACTGTGTGGAAGTAAAATATGAATAATAATAAGTACTGCTTAAAAACTAGTAAGAGCTCAGGTAAGGATGCTGACATTATGCTAACAGTGTTACCAAAACGTCCATTGTATGGACATGTATCTCAGAATTAAATTCCATACTGAGATAATGGTATGGGACAGAATAAGAAATCAATAGTTTAAGTATTTGAAGAAGCAACTGAAGTTTGAGTCATCAAGTACTTATGAAAATAACCCACAACTAGACCAGAAACTCTCTGAAACAATTTCTGAATGAGCAGTGATAATCTTCGGTCTTAGAGAATGGGGAGATACTTTACAGAAGTGGAAAAGTGCAGAAACAGGAAGAGGCTCTGAAGGAATTGCAGATTCATTCCCTAATGTCAGTGTTAGAAGTATGATAAGAAAAGAATCATTTTTTGAAATAATAAGACTAAGGTAATAAAAAGGATTCCAAATGGACTTCCAAGAAGCCTGATTCAAAGGCCCTGTCCTAAGCACTGTGGACAGTGATCTGTTTTCTGGCTGTCCAAATGCAGACAATTGTCCAGCCTTCCGCTGTACTCCAGCCTCTCAATCCTCGTCTTAAAAGAAGTTTGCAACAAAAGTGATTCTCACTGACTACTACATCTCCCCTTCTGATGATCAGTAATTAAAATAAATGCTCTGGCCAGACCTTTCCAGTTGTACCACAGGCTGCACACCTGACAAAACCTGTAAAGCTATTGTCTAAGCATAAAAGTTTACAAGATTCTCATATGAGCTGCATAGAATTTACTTGGTAACTCACTAAAAACACAAAGCATGGACACTCATCATGACTGTTGTTCCTCAGGCCCTTCCTGGGAACAGCCAGTTATATGAACATCAGATGGACTACTTTGTTAACAGAATTCACTGTTAATAGATAGTGGAGAAGACTAAGAAAGTACTCCATTTATAACAAAATATTGCTGCCAACAGGTTGCAGCACAGTCAGATACTGTGTCACAGCTGCACATAGTCCTTTTGAAAAACTAGACTAGCACCCTCTGACTAACAAAAGCTGCCTGAATTTATTTTTATTCTTATTCACTTAAATCCTTGGAGTGGCTTTCATTCAGTGAATTTCTCTACAAAGAAAAAAAAAAAAAGGCTTAGTAACTATGAATTGGAATTGCTCTCGAAATATTACCATACACTTCCTTAGAATTATCAAAAAATAATACCCTGTACATTATGTGAGTCACTAAATAGTATTTAAAAAGAATGTGTCATAAGCAAAAATGTCTGATTTTGACATAGAGATTGCTTAAGCAATTGAATAAGAATTTGAATTTAATTGAATTTAAAAGAATTAATGGAAGAAATTAACTATTATGATCAAATGTGATTCAAGTAGCTTTTGAAGACTAGGAAAACAAATTAAATTTTAAGTCTGTTTTAACTAACAGGCTTAAAGTTTTATGTTGAAGTGCAATACAAATTCTACACAATATAATCTGGAGACCTAAACAACAGTTTGTTTAGATCACAAAGCACAAATAAAAGTCAGGCTACTAAATCATAATTTATGAATGAAGTTACAGACTCTACACATGTAGAGAAAAAAAAGATTAAAACATGTACAAACAATTCTTTCAGGGACAGCTGTGCTACGGTATTTTCATCACCGAATTTTATCATTTCTTAAAGACAAATAAATTTTCAAAATTGTACATTATTGCATTTCCTATTTAGCTTTATGGTTAATTCTGTAATTATCAATATTTTTAGCTGCTCTTTGTTGGAATAATAAATGTGCTGTCCAAATAGTAATTTTCTGTTTCTCAGAAGTTAATCAATATGCTTACAAAGGCAATTATTACTTTTTAATTTACAGGAATAACTTAAAATAGCATGAGCATCTTTAGACTTCTAGAAAGTGAGATGGAATATTGTCACCTTAAATAAATTGACTCTCAGACAACTTAAAGATGTAAAATTAGGGTCTCCAGTAAGCCTCAGTAAATCATACTTCACTAGCTACAGAATTTTCACATGCTTGTTTCAAAATCAACAAACGCTAATCAAAACCAAATGTTAATTAAATTTAACTATAAAAATGTAAAAATGAAATGTATGGTCACATCTAAAGCTCTATGTATGGAAAAAGTTTGGATAAATATTTTGCCCTAAAAATCTTTAAAATTATAAATGTTACCTGATTTTCCACTGCTTCCTGTTCTACGCTAACACTGGAAGCCTTGAAAACCTCTTGATACTTTTGATCAGGCAACCTATCCCAGCTTTTTCCTTGCTCCTTTTCCTCCACATACACAAGTATTTTATATATTGTACTTAAAGGTGAATTGTTTTTTACCCTTTGAAAACTAGAAATAGTTTTACAAGAGCATAAACAAGAAAATATGCAGAAAGTAACATACATTTTGAAGTGTCAAATCACTGATGTTAGTTGACATTGCTCTCAGCCAGTCAGCACTCTCCTGGGCTGTATAAAACTGAAGTATCCCAGTACTAACTCCATCGAGTGCCAGCACTTCAAATGCATTAGATCTGCAGTAAGAAGAAATATACCCGTAAAGGAAGATATGTCAGTTTTCTGAAACTGCCCAACATTCATCAGTGTTCAAGAGATTTTTATGCCTTTTGAAAAGTTTTTGAGTGTTTAATTTACCAATCAATAGAAAGTCAACAAAACCAAGGATAATAGAGCAATACCAAGAGCAACAGATACAATAAGTGCTTTCTCTGTACCAATATATACATGTGCTGGTGATCATTTTTTTCCCCTGGGTATACATATTATGTTCATAATTATTGAAATTAAGGTAGTGTATTCAGGATATATGCATTGGGTCTTTTTGAAAAAAAAAATTGTGTTTTTTTAAACCAAAATGCCAATTTTATTTATTGAATTTTGGCTTCATTTACTAGAAATGTATGAAGATTCAAAGCACTGTCTTCCCTAGCTTTCATTTCTTGGATTCCTAAACTTTTCTATGCAACATTCAAAGCAATTCCTACTTCAAGGACTTTAATGTCATTGGAATTTGAAAAACATTCTTAGAAGTTTCTACAAAAAATTTCTTTAAATAGACTTCTCAAAACAGCATTGGCACAGGCTAATGTGCAATTGCGTTGTATAACTTTTAATGCAACTTTTATGTGTTTATAGCAAATTTATTCTGCAAATACCAATGCTTTCCTTTCCTTACTATCTGCAGTAAGTTAGGCACTGTATATGTACCTCTGAAATCCCTTGCATCTGAATGCTGGTGGGATATGCTTTTTTAACTCTTAGGATTATCCACAATAGGAAGAACAAAAGCTCATTAAGTTGTGTTACAGAAGTACACTGGCCTAAATTTTAGAAAAGTGACATGCAACAGTTGTAGTAACTAAATTTCAGAAAGATACCCAGATTATTTAAATGCCTATGATTGCCAGGAGTATTAGATTTTAGTTATATACTATTGTGAAAGACAATTATGATTATCTCAATGATTGTGCATATGTTTGTTTTGTGTATAATATGGAGAATATCACTTCTACCTTCGTAAATTAGATACTTATACTAATAAGCTACATTGCTCCATTTCTAGTACCAACCTAGAAGAAAACCAACTACTGGGTCAGAATACTGCTCTATGAAGTTGCTGAGACTTCTGGGGTTCTCTGATCTAAGGTGAAGACCTCTACTGCTTAATTGATGATGTATGTCAACATTCAAAATGACATATAGAGGTTTATGGGCAGTTCCTGACTTACAGAAAAAGCTATTACCTAACCTTTGTCATTCTGTAGGGAGTTTTATGGTGAACATGAGTACTGAACTCTATATACTTGCCAGAAAAGGTAATATAAACTACCCATCATACACAATATAAATAAGACAAAGTATCTGAATAGATATATATGAGATGCTTTCCTTTAAAAGGAGTTGTAAAGCATTATATCTGCTGCTTGCAAAAATTAACATGCTTGGCCTGAAGACTTAGATATGTATCAGCTGATTGCCCATTTCTCTTTCATGACTGAATGATCACGGTAACTACTAAAACTTGACAGCAATGGCAGAATTCTGTGTCACATTCAGTAATCTCTTTCACCTTTTCAGAAAGAAAGAAAGAAAAGATTAAAAAACAATCCCTTAATTGCCTTCATGTAAACTGAGTAACATAATCACCTCCCAAGCATATTGTCCTTTTTACCTAAGGTTCTGACAAAGATCCCAACAGTGCTGTAATGATATGACTTATGGTATGATCCCTTCAACATCTCACTGAGAGAGACAGTGAGAATCTGTCAGCCCTTAAGTATTTAAGTACACACTGGATCTTGGAAACAGACTTAATTTAATGCTGTGAGAAGAAGCCATTCACAATGTCCAGCTTAGATGTCCCACTCAAATATCAAAGCTAAGATGCTAGAATCCTTACACAGCAAGAGGACCGTACAGAGCTGAGGAATAATATGTGCTTTCCATGGAACCACGGGGTGTCTAGATACTAACTCAGTTTCAGCAGACACACAAAGACCTGAATGCCTTATCCCAGTGACATAAAGTTACATAGGTGGCTGATGAAAGATCACAGAAAGGACCTCCTCAGCTAACAATTTATGCGACCAAAACAGGCAATCAAAATTTTTAAAAAAAACCCTTTTATTATAAAAATTACCAAATATCATTTGAAACATGGTGCTGGTCATAGAGTGAATTACATTAAAACTCCTGTTAGTCTTTAACTTATTAAAATATCGTGATCAATTACAAAGAGCTAATAATATTCAATATTCATCTAGAGATGTAACACTTCAGTAACAGGATATTTGGACAGAATCAAAGAGGGTGTGAGGGATCCTGCAAGTCCTCTAGTCCAGCCTCCTCACTAACTTTCTTAAAATACAAATCTTATCCACAGGAAGACCAAAACTAGACACAGAGGGAGCTACCTCAGGTGTGGGCTCAGGAATGCAAGTAGGTGAGAATAAGTGAGAACAACCACTTCCCTTGGCTTGTTGACTATGTTATTGCTAACACAGCCCCTTATATGGGACTCCATCACTGAACCAGTGCTCAGCTGACTCCTGCTCAGTGGGGAGTCTGCCAAGATCCCCAAGCTCTTCCTGCAGAGCTTGTTCCCTTTCTCCAGCACACTGACACCAGGACATCCTTTCCCAGAGCTCAGGCTGGTTCAAGGCTTCTGATGTGCCAGTGGTGGTCACCTAGCACACATGACTGAGACCTTTGGGGCACTGCTGTCCCCACTGTGCTGACATGGCAGGAAGGTGGTTTTACCAGGAAGCAGTTCAGTCTAAATGACATAGAATAAAAAACAGTCAGGGATTTTCAAAGTTTACATTTGCCAGTCAGAAAGTGACTGGTAATAACACAGTGTTTTTGCCCTGAATCTTAATCAACTTTACTATGATTATTTCTTGTTTTCAGTTACAAAAATTCCTCTCTGAAGATCCCATAATAAATTGATATTGTTCCATGTACCAGACTTGTGTTCTGAAAAGCAGAGTGTACAGAAGGCTACAAGTAAAAACAAGATATCAAAACTAAAAATAAAAGCTTAACAAAAGAAATCCTAAGGTTTTTGTTTTAAGTGAAGCAATCAAAGCAAGTACCAAGATGGCACTGGAATTCATGAGAAAACAAATCCTATAGGCTTAAATGACAAGCACTTCTCTATGCCATTTCTTCAAAACAGTAAAGAAAAAAAGTGACACAACAAAGCACCTATTCCTGTTATCTGTCAAGGAGGCGCTTTCCATTTTATATAAAATAGTAAGTTTGAAAGGTTTCAAGATGCTATAAAGCTGCTGTAGGGCTTTTATTTTATTTATTGATTTGGCTTTTTTGGCACCTTTTTTTGTTGTTTTTTTGGTTTTTTTTTAATTTTTCTGATGCCCTAAGATCATTTTAAAACAGAGATAGAGGAAATTGTTATTACTGCAGTTATGCTACTGGCTACTGCAACCAGAACAAGAAATGAATATTTGCATTTCCTAAATACTAGAAATTTGTGCTGCACTGCTGTCACATTTCTTACTTTGAGATTTGTCTATCTGTAACTTTGTTTCCTTCAAGCATTTCTTCTAAGGAGCATGAGGCATTGCTTTTCATACTCATGTCTTTCTACATCACTTTCATGGTGAAATGATGAATAGATCTGCATTCCTTTTTTTTTTTTTCTGAAGTTTGTTTATGGCATTAATTTCTTGTAATAAAATAAACACTATCTTTGTGAGTATGGCAGTCAGAATAACAGATGAGCATTGGTAGACTTTAGGTTGTCTTCTAGAAATTCACACCTTTAAACAAATACTATTAATTAATATTAGTAAGGAAATTTTTCCAAACAAGTAGTTTGCTACTACAGAGGTGCTAAATACAAAGACTTTTCTAAGATAAAAAGTATTTTCAGTGCCATCTGAAATGGGAAAAGCTGAACTTTTACTTTACTGGAGGCGAAGAATTCCAGAAAAGCATATTTTTTTATTTTTTAGTATCTGTGGCATGTGAAACCATCTCTCTTAGACCTATATAGGTATTTTATGATATACATATTTCTACAAAAATCTAGATGCAGGTTTGACAGCATCTCTTTTATCTTTACTACCATGCTGATGCAGACAGACAGATCTGATCAGCTTTGCATTTTCCCAGGTCCTGAATCAGTATTCCCTCCTGTTTGTATGATTTTTTGATGTTTGAGCTAATTTTTATTGCTTCTGTTACAATTTTTTCTTGTGGCTTGTTTATAGTACTACATGGCCCTCTTGCTAGAACGTCTGCTTTAAACTGAAGTTTTCAGGACTATGGGTAGATCTGAGTGAAAAATCTCCAAAAAGAAGGATATGAATTACTTAATCTCTTTGAAATGTCATGTTAGAAGTAATGGAATTTTGTATTGTAAATGTCACAGAACCTCGTACCTTACAAAATGTTTAAATGTGCACATATAACTGGACTATTAACAGAAACTACACAGCTCAGAAGATATCAAAGCATTAAACATAAACTTGGATTGCATTTTATGTTTGTGGTTTTTGGGGGAACATTTTGCTTTCAGCGTTGCAACTTCTATTTTCATTACACTTACAGAAACAAAATAACATAACTAAAGTTACACAGACATTTATACTTCTACAGATATTTTCTAACTGATGTGTCAGAACACTGTGAGGAAGCTCATTCAGGTTTTGTAACTCAGTGAGATTGTGCTTAATTCCTAGATTTTTTTTTCAAAATGGTTTATTCAGTTTCTTAGATTTTAATTTATTTATCTAATTAAAGGCATTTTGTTAACTTACTGAAATGATAAACGGAAAATACCATTCTTCAGAAAGAAATTAAAAAACCAGAGAATGCATTAAAAAAAAAAAACAACCCATACTTTGGAGTAATTGCAATGGTTGGAATACCAAGAAATTGAAAATAACACCTAAATTTAATTAGGTTGTTTCATAATTGGCATCATAGAAACATGGGCTCATAGCTACTTGGCCTGAATTACTTTCATTCCACTCACTATTTCACTCTTCCATAGTCTAAATAATCATTTTTTCTTCAGTCTCTGAACTCATACTGTTCAAGATGTTGCAGTTATTGTTCCTTTATGCAAAGCTCCAGTCAATACACTGTATAAAAATTATTATACATTACAACCAGTATCACCTGTAAGGACCAAAAATGCTTATCTGCATTTTCCCAAATAACAAGTCCATAACAAAAATGTAAGACTACAGTGCATGAACTATGTTCTCCACCTTCTAAAAGACTACCTATCTTTACTTTTCTATCTTAAAAAAACACTCTACCCCAAGCTATAATATGGACCACAAATTCCTTTGGGTGAGAAAAACTTACTGATATTATTTCTCTGTTAAACTTACATCACATTTATTGACCAATTTAATTCTCAACAATAAAAAAATGTTTCTGTTGCCAACTAGCAATTAAGAGTATTCACAGCAATAGCATTCTCACTATATTTATATTACCTTACTTCTTACAGAGAAAGATTACATTGACAGATTGGTGAGAAGTCTAGAATATTAGAAAAAGTAGTGCTATATAATAAAGGCAATAGAATAAAAAAGCTATTCAATTGCTAAGTAATCAAAACCACTAATTAGAATGCTGCATATATAAATCTATTCAGATAGACTCCAATCATATCAACAATGTGAAATACACTAATTCAAGGTGATTTCAGTAGTTAATACAATGTTTAATCTTCCACTGAGAACAGGAATGGCATCTACTGTGTTTCTTATCTTTCCTTTAAAATATTCTGAGGATTTTTGTTTGTTTTGTTTTGTGGTATTGATAAACATATTTCACACTCACAGTGTGCAGCATTTTCTGCCGTTCCTTTACATGGAAGGAAAACATCTATCCCATTCTCTCTTATTTCTGTTAATACATGGCGTTAAGAGAATTTAAAATACATGAAAAAAACATTCTTGTGTTATTAAGTCACATCTAAAGACCTCCCGTGAAAAATACAACAAAAGTCAAGTGAAATGAAAAGCCAAAGGCAACTCCTTTCTCTTCACATGAACAACAAATAAGAATCAAAGAGATACATGTGCTCTTGGCCATCTCATGAAACAAGAGTATGCTGATACTATGCCCTTTTTTTGGGCAAAGCTACTGGAAAACTCAACTGAAGTACAGAAGAATTTCAACGGCACAGTTTAGTCACAAAGGAAATAATACAGCCTAATCTGATTAGATTAGACCAGACTTGATCTAAGGCACACTAAAAGTATACTACAGTATACTTTCATACAGACAACTCTATCTATGTAAGGCATTTCTAATTTAAAAAAAAAATAATTTTGAGAAAAATGCTGACATGTCATATATTGTAATTTTTTGTATTTTTTTTAAATAAAGGCAACAAGAAGAGGGCCTGTAGTAAAATATCTCACTCTGCCCAACCTTATGAGAGACAATATTTTTCTTGTTCTAAGGTTTCTTATACCACCAGAAAAAGAATGCTGAAAATATGAAACAATCTTGAATATCAGGGAGAAGTAAAGCGAATGAGGTCAGAGGAAATATCCACACTGGTAGAAGGCAGTTTACCACATCAGAACAGAAAGAGCACTTAAATTTACAGGTACTATACATTGGCTAAACAATACTATATATTTTTAAATATCAGATTATACTAACAAAAGTATAGTAAGTTCTGCTGTAGCCAACTGCAAGAATTCCACAGGTGAAAAAGATGTTTTTACGTCAGGGAAATGAAGGATTGAAGAAAGCAGAGTGTGCATTTCCTGTGAGTGGATAGCTAATCCTTAAGAACCTTTCAAAAGCCATAACATTTTGCAAAGTTAAAAAGTTATGTCAAAAGCCAATGGACTATAGGTAATTTTTTGATAGAAAGTATTGTATAGACCTCTGTGAACTTAATTAGTTTAGGAAGTAGGGAAAAAGACCTTTCATACAACCCATCCAGCTGAGGAGCAGGCACACAGCTGTGTATGTGACATTATAAATGATAGTTCCAATATTTCAACAGCACTGACTTAAAAAGTAATCTGCCTGCTCTGATGCCAGAGCACCTTTGCTAGAACAGCTGAAGTAACATAGTGGATAAAACATAACGAAGCGTTGCAACAAAACACAGTCATGAAAAGAATGTGCATGAGACAAAAGGTTACAAGTATGACAGACTCATGGACTCAGGAAAATACAGGAAAAACAGGCATGCTGTCAACCCATCTATGCAAATATGCTCCAAGTAAATATTAGGGTATGGTAAAATTACAAAATTGTTCAGAAGGATCTGTGACCCATTCAAAGGAATGAATTCAGACTCACTCCAATGGCTTTAGAGTGATGCAATGTAAAAGGGAACAGAGATGTGTGGATATGGTTGAAAGCAGGACTTTTTATCTATTTTTATCTAGATCAGAGGTTTTATTTCATGCAAAGCAGATTAAAGAATTAAAGAATTAAAGAAAACAAATGTTGGACACTATGCATATATGAACATGGGGAAATGCAAAAAAAGGATACAAGTTGGATAATAGTAAAAATGCATACATGCATTTCACAGTAAATGGTAAGAGCAGTCTGGCGTACCTCAGGCAAAAAACAAACACCTTTAGTAAGAATATGGGAAATGCCTCATCCACAGTTAACCTCAAGGCAATATCCCTTTAATGCTCATATAGCTGTTTTTGTTGGTTCACCAAAACAAGCAAGGATCACTTACTTTAGAAGTAAAGCATCATGGGCTGGCAGTAGGCTTTATGGAGTTATTCCATCTTCCTTCAGAGTGTATACAATAATAAACAATAATAAAAAACCCCACTAGTAATTAAGGAGTGGAATATGTCCTAAATATATATGGGAGTGAGATACATCACAAGAGAATATGTCTCTCCAAGACTAAAACTGAAAGCACTAAGTTCCTCAAATCTTACAAGAAAAATATATCTGTGACGGGTTGATCTTGGATCAGCAGCAAAGCATCCATACTGCCATTCACTCCCCCAGCACTCTCCAGAGGCATAGTAGAGAGAATACAAAGAACAAAAAACCTCATGAACTGAAATAAAGGTAGCTTAGCAAAAGGAAGAGGGAAAAAAGCCAACTAACTAAATTACAACAAAACAAGTGATGCAAAGGCAACCACTCACTATCTCTCACAAGCAAAATAATGTCCTGTCAGTCTCTGAGAAATGGCTTGCTCTCCCCCAAGCCCTCTCTGCTCAGTATCTTATTTGTTTATTTTATTTTATTATGCTGGGCAAAAATGTTACACAGCATGGAAAATCTCTTTAGTCAATTTGGGTCACCGGTCATTGGTCACTTATGTCTACTCTCAACTTCTGGCCTACCCCGGGCCTACTTACTGTGTAGGAGCAGACCAAGAAAAAGAGGAAGTCATGATGGTGTGCAAGCCCTGGTCAGCAACAACAAAAATACTGGTGTGCTAATAATATTGCTTTAGTCACAAACCAAAACACAGCACCATATGGACTACTATAAAGAAGATAAGCTCCATCTCATCCAGACCCAATACAGTATCTGAAAGTGTTTTACTTCAAAGAATTCTCAAAATTCCCATGCTACTTTTTGGGAACTGGAATCCCTTAGGATTCCTCCATCTAATGTATAAAGTGCACAGCACAGGAGTGAACGTACTTCAAACTGTCAGGGTGATAACAGAAATCAGAGGTTTAAGTGTTCTATTCTCTTCCATTTATCCTTTAGATTCTAGAACACCAATGGTAAGTTGATGCCTGAATGTGAACACTGAGACTTATTTACTTAATTCACCGAACATCTAAGCCTTGAACGGTTGGAGGTCTGCGATAGATTGGACAAGGCTGGACAGCATAAACTTGTCAGTTGAACTAGGGAGGAAGAAAGTGGATGAGAGACTAAGTAAAAGAGAACTGAGAGTTCAAACAAAGTCTGTGGAAGAAGCTAAAACTTTTCTGGAGAATTTATTATTATTTACCTGTGATGCTTTAACACAAAGTCTGGGAGAGGAGCTCCCAACTGCCTTAGAAGATGAATTGCTGTAAGTTAAACAGTATATCTGTCCTACTAGAAAACTAATGCTTTTCAGGTCACTTTTAAGAAACAAGTAAAAAATCTGGCATACATCAAGAAAGGTATTCATGTGGATTTCTGGTACCTCCTCATAGCAGGTGACCTGCATATTGATCCTTTAATAGAGATTCCAATTATCTCTTTAATATATATTAAAGGCAAATAAATATATGGCAACCCATGAAGACTGTGGAAAATAATGACAGGGAATGAACTCCTGTTCTGATACATATGGAGAACTGTGGACTGCTTGGCCTACAACTACTGGTAGATTTGAGGCAGTTGTACCACAGAATGTTTTGCAGAAAAAGCTTATGTATGCTGCAATGTGTTAAAATTTCTCAAGCGTATTATTTATTGAAGCTTTATTAAACTTCACTTTTGCTTTCATATTTCCCGAAGCCCAGTAAAATAGCCTCTGACATCCTATTCCACAGTTACTTTATGAACCATTAGTTATGTCTCTGAGATGCAAAAAATTTCTATGATCAAAAATACAATATTTTGTACCATGTACCTTGCCAAAATCTCATAAATATGAGTTTCTATATGACAGTGATACAGGCATATATATATGACACAGGCATGATGATTATGCACTGTGGTATCATTTTTAATGAAAAAGGAGAGTTAATTGACAATATTAGAATTGGGGAATATAGAAGTACCCTATTAACAATACAGAAGGAAATAAAGTAACTTCAAAATTAATTCACATAAAACCAGGATTAACCTTTGTACTAGCTGCTGATGTTAACTGAATTCCCAAGGTACAACAGATTATAGAAAAATATTTGTTGGAGCTTTATCCTATCTTTGGCAATCACCATGCATAGCATCAATCTTAGGAGAAGATGAACTGCATAGTTTTTAATAAGAAGAATTTCAAATCTCCACTCAATTCTTATAAAGCAAACAACCCACAGAAAAACATTATGTACTGCTAACTAACCCAGTGCTTTCCCGTTTAGATTACAAACCTTAATTTATCTGTTCCGGTTTTGTACCTCGAGATTCGAGCCATCGACAGAGGAACTGATAAGGTGTCTAGCCAGCGCTTCTCGTATTTTGGTTCATTAGCTATGGGTGAAGAAGGTGAAGATGGAGCCTGTGCAGAATAAATGAGAAACAGTAGGAGAGCTTATAAACCAATAGAGTGAAAACCCCATGAATATGCATCTCTGGCTCTGTTTGTCTCAGAAGTGAATAATCAGCACAATAAAAGTATTCAAGAAATTCAGGATGGGGTAGTGAAATGAAAACCCATATGCCACCCATCTCGATATTTTACTCTTGATGCAATTTCAGCATTACTTTAACATTAAATATACCTAAATTTTTCCTACTATTAATACCTGATACTAGAAAGGAAAGAGTTTTCAGTCATAAACGCCATGATTTTTTTCTAAATGCAACATAATATACATTTGTAGTTTAAATTAATTTGTTCTGTACACCTCCTCTGCATGCTTCTATCATCAGAGAAAAGGACATAAATAATATCTTAATTAAATACTACACTGGAAAATGTATTTGTGCATTGTGACTTTCAGCTATTACACCAGTAACAGCTGAAGCTATTAACACTAGATTTAAAATTCTGATTCCTGTTTTATCACATTGCAGATGGATGACTTCTGAAATTTTATCTTTGAAGTCTTTCTTCAAATGCCTCTACTAGAAAGGCAAGAGTTGAGCATTTCACTCATTTATAGAGATAGTAGTAAAATTTACACAAGGGTGGCTGAGAAAGATTCACAGACATACATATTTAGGTGAAAGTTAGGTGTTTGTGCTGTTTCTGAACCAAAATTTTTTATCCTGCCATGTGCGGAGAACTTTCCAGTAGAGAACAGAGTTGAAAGTTAGTTATTTTTATATGACCTATAAATAAGCACTAAGAAGTATTTATGAAAGCAAAGAAATGACAAGAATGACTCAAATCCAGTTCTGTTCTTCCCAGGTGTTCAAAAGCCATAAAACTTACTCAAAATAAAAGTCATTCTGGGAATTGTCTATTTCTTTTTCTTGCTCATAAGGATTTAGCATTATTTTCCCCGCTAAAGCTCCTTCTCTACAGTCAACAAGAGCTGATCTTTCTATTTACTTCTTTAAATAAATCAAAATACTGAGTTTCACAAGCTAACAGGATGACTGAGACTTAATGACTGAAGTACAACCTCCTTGTAAATGAAAAATTAGTAATGAAATTGCTGGAGTGAGTAACACTAAGGAAAGTTTTAGACAGGAATCCTTTTGGGGACAGGAGTTTCATTTAGAGCATTTGTTATACCTAGAACCATACAGCTTTCATTTGACTGAGATGTCCTGGTGTTTTTTCAGTATGAGTATTTCATAATCAAGTCCACAGACTGATTTTGTTGTGTAAAATTAGACACAAAAGGCTAAGCTGCCTTTAAAATCTAGAATAAATTTATCAGTATCGCAATGAAGAATCTGACACATATTACAGAATTCTGCACAAACTAAAATAATTGACAGAACCCCATGCAATCTGAAGTTGAAAAGGATCAACAAAATCTAACACTGTCTTGAAACCAAAATGTCTAGGAATAAAACAGAAAGCAGCTTATTGCAGTAAAATATAAATATTTGATTATGAACACTGAATTTAAATCCAAGATTGAGAAAATAAAAGAACATAAAAATTCCTGCAACAACACCATCTATTGTTCCCACCCTCTAAACTCTCAAGATGCAGAAAACATCTAGACATATATTTAAATATATAATTTAAACATAAAAAATCTTTTTCTTATGAACTATTAGCTGTACTTCTTTCATCAGGTTATTGAACAATATTCTCTAATATTCTAGGTAATTTAAGAGCATCCGGCAGCAAAAAAAATTAATAGGTCACATAGGTAATTTAATGTTTCCATTTGAGTCCTTACACTTCAACCAAATGCTTCAGTAGGGTATCAGTGTGAAGAAAAAGTATCTCAATGTCAGTAAAAGTTAGAATTTTAGAAAATGTACATCACAATTATTCATTAGGTTAGTGAATTGAAGGGGGAAAAATGGCCAACATCACTTGGCCAAAAATCTATTAATTCCAAAGCTATGAAACTGCAGCATACAAATATTCATGTCAAAATGCTAAACTGTTAAAACTGCTGTAAACTCCTAAAGCAAATGGATCTTTCCCAGACAATTCCAAAGATTTGATATTTGAAAAATACACCAGAAGGAGTAATTTACTTTTTTCCCCACAGTTCCAAACTACTTATATCTGCTGAAACTCTACTGCATGATCTGAACATTAATGGAAGAACAGCAAAAGGATATGAGGGGGTCAAAGTAATCTAAGTTTCAAATATGTATTTCTTATGAACCCATATTCTAATAATCAGTTTATGATAGAGCATAAAGTTGGAATTACCCCTCTTCATCTTCTTAAGGACAACCAGGGCATATATATGTCCATAAGACCAAAATACTTTCATAGGACCAGCAGCTTATTTTGTTCTAGTTAACCTATAATCCATTAAGAATTCAATCTGAGATTCCTTGATATATACTCTTCAAAACACATGGATAAAAATAAGAAACTGAAAAGGANAAAAAAAAAAAAAAAAGAAAAAAAAAAAAAAAAAAAAAAAAAAAAAAAAGCTGTGGAAGAAGTTCATTATACTGAATGAGAGATAAAAAATACAGTAAATCAATGTATAGCAATGCACATGAAGGAAAACAATATTAACTTTCCCTACATCGTAATGGGATATGAACAGCTGATTACCACTCAAAATTTAGATCTTGAAACTTAGATGTTCAAAAGAATTGTTTTTGAACAATTAGGTTAACAAAGATTCATTGGTCTGGAAAAGAAACTGCTGAGGGAATTGTATGCCTGAGAAAAATAAATAAGAGAGAAAGGGGTTAAGAAACAGTGGTTCACTTGCCATTTGCACATAAGAAGCAGGGATATTAATCAGAAGTAAAAGACAGTAGGATAAAAACAGAGAATGAATGTGTTAGTCTATATAATAAACTGGTTCACGAAGCACCTATGTCAGAAGTCACCGGAGGTGCAGGAAATATTCCCTAGAAATGACTGTACATATTTCCTCTGTTCTTGCATTCTATTGAGGGCATCTGCTGGGAACAAGCTTTTTGGCTGGGTGGTTCTTTGGTCTGACCCAGTGTAGTGAGCTTGTTGACCTGACCTTCAAGGCCATCTGCTGCTCATCTTGGAAACTTCCTCCACAGCATTAAAACAGAGATCATCTCTGTAATCACAGCTTTTATGCTCTCAGTCATTTTATACCTTCAGTTTTCGGCTCAGGTCATGAACAATGTTGCCAATTAATGCCAATTTGCTTGTAACACCTGCACATTAAGAAATGGATTGAACACAAAAATCTCATTTTTGATAGAACAGTGAACAAGCATCAAGTTTTAATGACACATAATCACTACCTACCTGGGACAACTGTGTACTGTTGACCTGGAGGAGGGTCTGACCCTGTATCCCATTAGCAATCACTGACCTATGAATGACACTGTAGGCAAGTGCTTTAGTGCTTTCTTAAACAACTATATAACAACTCATTATGGTGCAACCAAAAAATCTTCCAAGAAGTAGAAAAAGTCCAGAAAGTCCTCCACTAATGGGGAGATGTAATCAGACATGTCTCTATAATTAAGTTTCCACTAAGAACATAGGAAGGAAAGGAAAAGATCCTTGGCTGGGATCAGCTGGCTGGGACTGACAATTTTCCATCTTTTTATGATGTATAACTTGCAGGGTTTGGGAAACTCAGTTATTTTAAATTTCTTTTAAACTGTCATTGATTTTAAATCTCTGAAAGAAAAATATCATGTCATCAGAAGAAAATCTTTCTAAACCCACTCTAGTAATTTAATTTCCAGTTAGTGCTAGGGCCCTACCTTGAAAGCAGCCACAGTGATTTTAGGTTGATACAGCTTTTTCATTAAACATGGGATTCAGGAAGGCTGAAGGTGGGTTAATTCACTTGGAATCAGAAATACTCAGGGTCACATTACTCAGCATAATTAAGCTTGGTTTTAAATGTATTTTTAATCTCATATTACAGTGTCTGCTTTGCAGAAAGGCAAATGCTGTCCTATCTTTGGAAGTATCCAAGGCCAGGCTGGGTGGAGCTTTGACCAGCAACCATCCTGAGTGCCATCATGTGGCACATGCAGGACAACCAGCATGCATTTAGGAAAGGCAGGTCCTGCTTGACCACCCTGATCTTCTATTACAAGACCTAGTGGATGACAGGAGGACTGTGCATTTTATCTACCTGGACTTCAGTAAAGCTTTTGTTACTGCCTCCCTCAGCATTCTCTTAGGAAAGCTGGCAGCTCATGGCTTGGCTTTTACCCAGGTACACCTGTCTGTCTTGAGAGAGGCCCAGAGAGTGCTGGTGAATGGAGTTACATCCAGCTGGGAGCCAGTCACAAGTTGTGATCCACAGAGCTCAGTATTTGGGCCAGTCCTGTTTAACATTTTTATCAGTGATCTGGAGGAGAGAATCAAGTGCACCTTCAGTCAGTTTGCAGAGGACCCCAAGCAAGGTGGGAGTGTTGATCTGCTGGAGGGTAGAAGGATCTGCCGAGGGATCTGGACAGACTTTATCCACTGTATGAGCTTCAGCAAGGCCAAGTGCCAGGTTGTCCACGTGGGTCACAATGATCCCCTGCAGTGGCACAGGCTGGGGTTGGAGTCCCTGGAAAGGTGGAGAAGGATCAGGGTGTGCCCAGGTGGCTAGGAAGGCCAATGGCTGGAGAAAAGGCAGCTCTAAGGGTCCTTTTTGCTCTCTACAGCTACCTGAAAGGAGGTTGTAGTCAAGTAGGGGTTGGTCTCTTCTCTCAAATAACAAGTGATAGAACAAGAGGAAAAGGCCTCAGTTCCACCAGGAGAGGTTTAAGTTGGATATTATGGAAAACTTCTTCACAGAAAGGGTTGTCAGGCATTGGAACCGTCTTAAAGGGTTGAGTCATTGTCCTTGGAGATATTTAAAAGATAGGTAAACAGGACACCTAGAGACATGGTTTGGTGCTGGAGCCTTCTTAGTTAAACTAAGGTTGGATTTGATGATCACAGAGGTTACTTCTAACCTAAATGTGCTTATGATTGTACCATTTTATGAAATAAGAATCAAGTATGATATCCACTAGGAAAAAATATAACCTTTTACTGAAAATTTAGATATTATCCATTCTCTGCTTTAGAGGATTTAATATTTCAAAGTGCATCATTAAAGCCCTGATCCTCTTTCCTAAACATATATTTCTATAAAGCACATGTAAGAGGTATGACTAATCTTGATTACTGTCTTTGTTGACATTGGTTCAAAAAGAGATTATAATGATTATGCTGTTATTTCTCAAAGTAATTTTTGCTGTTTGCATTTTAGTGAGCATTGCTGAGAATTTCTGAAAAGAATATAAAATAACTCTCTGTAAAATATGTACATGAAAATGGTAGCAACATTAATACATTCAATATCTATATATTGATATATTTTACTTGTAAAAACAACTCTGTGGCTTAAATTATAGAAACACAAAACCATAGAGTATCTCAAGTTGAAAGGGATCCACAGGGATCACTGAGCCCAAATCCCTGCTCCTCACAGGACTACCTAAAATTAAATCATATGACTAAGAGTGTCTTCAAGACATGCCTTAAAGTCTGAAATGCTCAAATAGCTTGGCATAACTTCATTGCCTTAAGCTATAATTTAAAACATTGGCCATTAAGTTTCAGTGGATTTCATGAAAATCTCTAGATTAGAAAATACTAGCTTTCGTGCATCTTTTTGATGCCAACTGGAATGTGTTTTGTCAAAGCTCCATTACTAAAAATGTTTCAGCATGCTCAAAAAAAAAGCCTTCAATATAACGTGCTTTTCAAATAGACAGGTTTGTCTTACACTTATTCTGAAAAAAGAGAATTAGATAATTTCTTGCAACAACACCCAGCAACATTCAACTCAGAGTGAATTGGATGTGCTCTCCCTACAACTCTTAGTCTGGTCTGTGATTCAAATGTATGTGTATATATATATATATATATAGGTAGGTTAATTTTCAGTGTATCAATGAACTGATCTGACTTATGTATGGCTGAGCATTTGCTAATACTTATTACAGGGGCAGACAGAAAGCAGGGGCTTTATGTTGATTGGATAAGAAAACATGACTGCTCCATTTAGCAGTAAAAGAGTCTCACATTAGCTTGCTTTAATCGTTGAACAACACAAATACCAAATCTTTAGCCAGGAGCAGAGATATGAATGAAACTCTTGTGATGCCCAGCCAACAAAACAAATTATGGTGATATCTACTGTAAATAGGAGTCAGAGCTTTCAACTTGTCTGAGAATTCAGAGGGATTTAATTATGATATCAAAATACCTGTGCATTCCTTTGATGCAGCATGAATTCAGGAGAGGGTCTGTATTTATTTATTTTTAATGGAATTCTTAGATGCAGGTGCGCAATTCTCTGACAGTTTTAAGAAGACATTAATTATCTGGTAAAGTATGCATCAGTGAATCATTTAATAGATAAAAGCTTCTACAGAGGAAACATGCTCTTTCAGGTGAAGTAACAATTTGGACTTGTAATATGATGTCTTCAAAATTCACTGAAAGCAGCACCTTTTAATTACACAGCTCTATCTACAATATTTTAATTGACAGATGTTTAATTAAATGGGAGGAAGGTGAAAAAGCATGTGAAAAATTACCCCTTTCCTATCACAGAAAAGAAACACTTTTAATTCTAATGCTGCATCAGATACATGCTTTTGAAACATAGTGATTGCTCAGTAAGACATTTAATTCTTTTTAACTAATACATGAGTTTACACACACTGAGCACCTATATATGATGCATACATAGAGCCTGTATAGCAGTACATGTTAGGCACTTACACTGCCTTATTTACTGGAATAGCTATGCATTTAAATCAATTGGATTACTATTCTACCAGTGAGGAGCAAATTTAAACCCTTTCAATTATATAAATTTCTCTAGAGGTGATTTACAATGGAAATATTAATGAATATTTCATTACATCTGTGTTGCTAGGTGCTAATACATTTAGCAATACTAGGTGCTATTTTTTTAATGAACCAATGGGGTACAAGCCTGAGTAAGATATTTTTAGAGAATACATATGGACTATTTGTCAAAATCTTGCACCATAATTTTTTTCCCTTGAGCTAGCATGTAATTGGTTTCTGCGTAACCTCAACAACCTTGCCTGGAACACCTTTCCAGATATACTCTTCCTTTGGGGGTAGGGGACAGGGGCCAGAGTAGTTTATATTAAATCTCAGCACAAAAAGTAGAAAGTAATTATGACTCCTCAAAAACTACAATAGTCGTCAGAAGTCAAAACCCAACATTAAATGTATATAAGGAAAAGAAAAGATACAATGTTGAAATTGTTATAGTTTTACACTATAAATGCAAGTGTACCCAAACTTCAGGTGTTAGACACAGCTTTTGGTAGCCTTTTATATCCCCAAATGGGGCATGCTGTCCTTGCTTAGAAAAATTAGCTCAAGGTTAGGGGAACTCTTTGAACTTCACAGAGTCTGCACACCCCTCAGGATAAATCTGAGCCTTGACTCTTGCTTTTCTCTTTGAGATCAGTGTCAATTTATTGCTGGAGCTCATGGAAAAACACTGGATGTAACTTAGTGGGAGAACTTGTTACCTCAATTTTACTATCAGTTTTCTCTATAAGCCACATACTCATGTACCTGAACTGCCAGGGCTCATCTATGCTAACATCAAATTTAGAAACATTTTTCTTTTTGTTGCTACTGTTGCAAACTCAAACTGAGACAATTCATAAGAACTGTAAAAAACTATGTATTCACATGCAAGGGCCTAAAAACTAAACCCACATACTTAACAAAATGGGAAATTTCTGGGCAGAAGAAATGATCAACCTGATCAATCAAATGTTAAATACGAGAAGAAATAACTCTGCTGAAAGGATTAGCAGTGACTGTGGGCGTTAATAAAAGTAAAGGATAAGACTTTTAAAGATACCTTGTATTTGCTTCATTATTGAATGACAAGTGAGTCATTATTGTCATAGTAAAAGCCCCAACCAACTCTAATCCCAATTAGAAAAACACAGCACTTCTGTACAGCCAAGTCTAAACAAACATTCTAATCTAAAAGATTTTCCTTACAATTCCATTGTAGTGAAGTAGGAAGGTGTTATTTAAAATTTTCTTCCAGCTTCTATTGCTATGATTTCTGAGAGATATAATCAGAAATAGAAAATCTGGATTATTTTTTCACTGAGGTGGAAAAATTTTATTAATTTTCATTTTTTTTTTAGTTGAGAAAAACTTACTTGCAGTGTGTTTATCTCGTTTCATAAAGGTCTTCAACACAACAGCAGTCCAAACTATTTAAGTGCAGCTGGCTGTGTTCATCTGTTTTACCTTTCTCTTCAGCAAAATATGGAAGACATGGTGATGATTACTTTCATGAGAGTAACCACTGTGTACCTCTAAGTGAGATATTTTTTGTATTTATTACGTTAATAATTTTATGAATTTACATTGCCAAATAATACACTGTGAACTGGAAGTCAATTCAAAGTTATCTCTTCTTCATACTCCATGAGAAAATCATGGATTTTCAGATCAAGGGTTGGCAAAGGCAATCAGTATCACATGTGAAGTCATTCTAATAGAAAAGTTATTAAACTGAAATCCTGAAGTTTCTCTTCTTAAAGCAAAGTACAGAATAAAAAAAACTGAAGAATAAGAGAAATTTTAAGAATGGTCAGTAGTGTGTTTGTACTAAAATGGAAGACACTACAGAAATATTCAAAAAAGCAAAAGTATGAAGCTTTCATACATAGGGCATCCATTCAACCTCAATTCAATATTCCAGTCATACATTCTCCTAAAGTATCCATCAGAATGGATTTTACTCTCAGAACAAGTGAGTCCAGTTCCCTGTCTTGGATCCTCTTCCCTTTTTGCTCTTTAGCGCTTGGAATGGAGTTGTATCATTCTTTCACTCTGGAACTAAAACAGCCATAAAGATGTAGCATTCTACTCTTCCCATCAAGGGCTGAGCATTTGTACTTTTTTCTTTTTAAAAAACTTGATGATGAAGTAGGCATGTCTTCTTTAAAGAAAAACTTTAATTTAGCATCAAGGAAAAAATATTTTAAAGCAATTTAGAAAAATGTAAGTGCCTGTTTAGCTTCATCTAACCAACTAAACTTAACATACACTATCAAAATTAAACTAAGAGTTTTTAAATTACATGAACATACAGAAAATAACATTTACTCTGGTCTCACTTCACTTGTTAGAACATTACTTTTACACAATTCCAGGAAGCTGGAATCTCAAACGAATGAATACCTAGTATATTCTGCCTTTGTGTTGCAGCAGATTTCTCATTAGTGGGTAGAAATGAGCTGAGACACAGACTTCTTGTTTATCACAGCATGAAAAGGGTCCTGGTTTATTCCTCTTTACAGCTCAGCCATCCTGACTCCAACTATTCACTGACCCTGGCTGCAGCAAGCTCCTCCTGTAGGTTTCCCTTGGAGCCTCTGACTGCTGGTTATTTCCTGCTAAACTATGACTGCAGGGATTAGTTTGCAGAATCTGAATGCAGGCTTTTACCCAGCTAGACTATGGCTATGCAGGTTCCAACAACAGGCTCTAACTGCAGACCCAGCATGATCTCACAGTAGTAATTCTCTCTCCCCAGGCTTCTTCTTCTTCAAGACTCTCCCATTTCCACATCCTCAAGGTTCCTCCTCCCTCATGATCCTCCCCTCACCAGCTAAGCCACTCCCTTCTATCACACTTAACTTGATTGGATATAGCTATCAGTCATCAGGGCCAGACTGTATTGGGTAATTGACACAGCTGTTACTTATCAGGGGCAAGGTCACCTGGATTTCCCTTCTCCTACACCTTTGCATTGTAACTGTCCTATTATCCCATGATGTCTTAAACAGTAATTTGTTCTATTTACAGTATTTTTTTCCCACTATTAATTTCTCCAGGGAGCTGGCCTGGATCTCTAGGGTATTTAGACATCTAGTAGCATACCTCTAAAACACTTTCTTCATTGTTTTGGAGTTAGAACTCTCCAGGTAAACAACCAGTACTCCATAGTCTTGAGACCACCTCCTTTGTATGTTTCATGTTCCCCTCTGGAAGTTTCCATTGTGTTCAATAAACCAATTATAAGGTACAGATGAATGTAACTGCCACTGTCAATCTCTGTAGCATTTTTCACAGTGCCCAAGCTCAAAATAATTAGGTGTGAAGAGAGCACTTCTGCTCATTTCTCTGGGTTTCAGAGAACCCCATTAAAGTGCTGTACTGGTACTGAAAACTGCTCTGATATTATAAAAAGTGTATATAAAACCTGAAGATGGTATCACATCACATACAACAGATGCTTCACAGCAGAGGTGACAGAGGTAGGTCTAAAGAGGCGAAACAGCACCAGAACTGAAAATTATACAACCATATTAGGCAGAAAGAGCTTGCTGCTAAGATGGCTAAACTACTGCCTCCATGATACAAGCCAGCTGTAGTGCCTCAGTATTGTTTTTCTGAAGACATCCATAATGCCAGCTTGGTAAAACTGGCATAACAGTAATTCCTTAGCTCTCATTCCTGTCTTTTCCTTTACATGGTCTGCTTTTTGGAATAGAATTTCCACTCATTAATACAGGTGCATTGTCTATTTTGGCATGGGCCTGAGTGTGGTAAAGAAGGTAAACTGCAACACAAACTTGCAAGATGCAGTGTTCAAAGTGAGTCAGATCTCCCCTACAAGGATGATATAAAAACAGGATTCAAATATCATTAGCCTTATTAGGCAACAGAATTACAGGAAATGTCAGTTCTGCTTTTACTTTACTACAAAACTGAAAATATTTAATTGAATAAAATAGAAATACTCACTAAATGGTAGTTGAAACAAATTCATAACCGCTTTTCAAGATATGATCACAGTTCAGTTACACTAACAGCTTAGTCTGAGAAAAGTTTGACCATACAGTGCATCATCTCAAAATCCAGTCAATCCTGCTCAAAATACTTAGAGCCTTGCTTTTGAATTTCACAATAAGATTCTAGCAATTTTAACTTTAATTTTCTGTGAAGGGAAATCGTGACTTTTATGATCTATGATGTAGATTGTCCTGTTTATTCCACTGCTAGGTCATAGTGTTTGTTGTATACATAGCTCTCCATGCGAGTTTATGTCAGGCTTCAGAAAAATTAAGTGGTGTATAAAATCAACCTAGTACGTTCCTATTAAACCTTTATAAATTTCTGTTTTTCCATTTATATTTCAAGCCTATAGCCAGTCTTTAGTGTGCTATCTCGGCAACTAACACTAAATTACTCTGTTACAAGTCTGCAAAACTCCAGCCATCAATTTGTATTTTTATAAGTTCAAAGTGGGCAATTCCCAAAGTAGTCATAATGATTATTAAAAATTATCACAACGCACTCATTCTAGCACTTAGTAGGTACTCATTTACTAAAATGTGCTAATGCAATGCACTCATGCAATCATAGCCCTTCTCTTATAATGTAAGATCTTTGCAGAAAGGACTTTCTTTGCCTGGAGAGAACCTGGTAGACAGACATTGCAGACCGCTGGACCCTGAGGTTTGGATTCTTTAGTAAGACAACAGTACAAGGCAGTTAAAGGTATTAATCATCTGGAAAACTGCAAACAAATAAACATGAAATCTTTTGTATCTATGACCAGTTTGGACACCAAACACTAAGGTACAGGTATCAGCACAGAAAAGCATATTTCTATTTATTTACCTATGGTAAATAATGCCTTTATATTGTCATTTATGAATATATTTTTAGCAGATGAAAACAAGCTTTAAGGAGTAGTATAGAGAGACAGTGCTCAAAGAAGTGCAAAGCTTGAAAGAAGTACAGTCAGCATCAGAATATGGTATCACTATCTGAGAAGAAAAGGAAAAACAGAGGAGAAGCCTTTTGTCCATTCAGTGGGTATTCTTTCTGTATAATTTAATTCCAGTGGAAAGACTAGAGCTGAGATTTGTTAGGTGTCAAACTGGTTTTGAGCATGAAGGTCCACATCCTTGCACAGCTAGTATTTACACCTTCAATACTAAAGGGACAGCACTGTTGCTTACGAAGGCATCCTATCTTCTTTGGTGACTACCATTTTCCTGGAGAAATGAACTTCTTTTCTTTCCCCACAATGCTGCAATTAATTTAAACACAGTTGTTCACTGCAGAAAAAAGAACTGAATATCCTCTGGGTTAAAGAAAGAGACTTTTTTCCCTCTTTTATTTCTTTCTCCTTTTCTCCCTATTTTTCCTATTAAAAAAGTTTGCTTCAAGAATTCAACTTTACATTATTTTCTTAATTCTACCTGCATTTCAGCATATCCAGCTGGATTAAATTAAAAAATATAATGCTACAATTCAACAAAGTATGACAAAAGTTCACATGAATTCATGTCTAAATAATGATTAAATCTTACTGTGTTCACTCTTCCAAGCTTCTGAGCTGTCTCAGAGTAAAAACCTAGCAGTTCAGGGCCATGTGTTGAGGACTTTGTAAAGTACAGAATTTTACTGTATAAGCACTCAAGAATCAATCAAAGCAAACAACAACAAGAACAAAACCAGGGTAGCTTAGCATTTTGAAGCTCAAAATGGGAACTTACAGAGCTTATACCCACCATGCTTTTATTATTCATTTGCGTACCGTGTTAGTTGAGTTTCCATTTAAATGTAAGCCACTGTCAAAGAGAGGTGATGAAGTTCCACTGCTGTGATCACTGGATGGTCCAGGGGAACCTGGAAATCAGATCAAACAACTGCTGATGTTAAAAATATATGTATATATCAGACAATATCTATTCCAGCTGTAAAACACAGGAAGAATTTTTAATATAATTCACCAAACCAAGACAGAAATACTACTTGTATTTTAGAGAGACAGGCAATTAAATATCCATATGCTATACTTAATTCTAGAAAGAAAAAAGGCATCTAGATGTCATCTGAGAGGGGCTGTGCTCATGGGATCTATTTGCATGCTTAACTGTTCTCAGGATTAAGCCTTTTTTCACTGAGAATGAGATATTCAAAACCAAGTAACAAGTTCAGTTGCACAAAATGCATTTAATAATTTAAGGATGAATTTTCTATCAAGTCTTGGAAGTCTCACCTTAGAGTATAACCATGGACTGTAGCTATAAACAAAGATAATAGGAATCTCTCAGGCAAGTACAAACTGGACACGCACATACACTTTGTTATTGGATGTATATTTTCCTTAAAATGCAATTAGTTTTAAGAAAGACGTTCCTTCTCAAATCCAGAAATTGAAAGTAAATAATCACCCTGAACTGCTGATACTATATCACTATGCTAAGACTACACAGACATAGTCTTCAAAACATCTCTCCTTCTAGCAGTTATGCATCATCATCCTGCTTTAGTAGTTAAAAGTGACTCCAGGAAAGCTTAATAGTTTTGGAACATATAATAATGGAAACAGCACAAAGTCACATTATTGTGCAATTTCTGCTTAAATGTAAGATGTTAACAAATAGCAGTAATGATATACAATTACTGTCAGACAGCACTTGGTATCAATAATGCACATAAAATCAATAGCACAGCACTGTATTCATCATCACTGAAAACTCATTTATCCATCTGAAGAATTCACCTGAAATTGCCTGTAAATCATCTCACATTAATAAGTCTGTCATGTCTAACAACACAGAAGTCAAAAAGCCATTCTTAGTAATATACTTTTGTATGTATCTTTTCCATATATCTGGGAGATTTAGCAAAATGGAACTTAATTCAAGTAAAGCCATTTTCTCCATTACAGACCTGTCAGTTCAATGCTGAGATTTCAGAATTATAGCCTGAATTCTGGAGTTTCAGCATGTTTTTGTTTGCAGTCCTTTCTGTACAGTATTAGGTCCTGTCAGCAGAAGGAGTCATTATGCTTTGCTCCTATGCGTCTAAACCAAGCACCAATTCTAGTAAATACATTTTGTAGTTCCTGTATATGTACAGCAGCCACAAAAATTTTTCTCCATAGTCATAGACAACTACTGCTTGATGGAACAGAAGAAAATTTCTAATTCTTTTAATTAAAAAAAAAAACCAAACAAAAACAAAAAGACAAAAAAACCAAAACCAAACAAAACAAAAAAAAAACACAAAAAAAACCCCAAAAAAACCCCAAAACCCAAAACAAAAAAAAACCCAAAAAACCAAAAACTTGGCATTAAATTCTCCACTGAAGAGTCTGCTTGCTGGGAAATCTGACTGCCTCCAGCAGTAGACAACTATCACATTCAAGAATCAATGAACTATAACTGAATCAATCTGTTCAATCAATCTGAATCAACTATAACATGAATCAATCAACTACAACTATTCATGAATCAATCAGATTCCAAAAGTGCAATTATCCCACCTATTCAGCAATTTGAGAACACCAAAAGACATGAGTTCAGGTATTTACAAATCTTTGAATCCAGGTTTTACCATAATGCACATTAGAATAATTAATTGACTATCTTTGAGTAGAGTAAACTTACATCCATCACATGGGAAAACTAGGAATAAAAGGTTAAGAAAGAAATTTCCCTCCTCTCCCAGTGCCCCAGCAGATTTACTTTTCAGCAGCTTTCTTCCATTTTCTGTGTATTCCTAGCTACACAGTCTGTCGCAGGCCATGCCACCCCCATCACTTTACTGCAAGCAAGTTCACAAGTCTTTTATTTTTTTCCCTGCTGTTTCTGCTTCACTTACTCATGGACTACTCCTTCATGACCTCATTCAGCATTTTAGAAGTTCCCACTGCAAATGCTCAGCTACTTTCACGGAAGGTGCAGTGTTCTCATCTCTCCAAGGAACTCTGTTTGCCTTTCCAACATGGCAGCCCTAGAGCAATCAAGGCTGTTCCTCCCTCTGCTTAGAACCAAACATAGTATGATCATATACTACCTGCTACTGCAGCCCTTACCTAAGTAGATGAGACTCCAAATCAAGTGTAAGGTACCAGTCCAAAATCTGGAACATTACTTCAAGAAAGATTATCAAAATGTTTACGTTAAACAAAACATCTGCCACAGGAAACTCCTCACTCCATGTCCATAATCACAGAAATCATAGAGTATTCCAAGTTAGAAGGGACACACAAGTATCTTTGAGTCCAACTCAAAGTGAATGGCCCATACAGGGAACAAACCCACAACCTTGGTGTTATTAGCACCATGCTCAGCATCAGCTGAGCTGAGCTACAGCATCCTGCTGGGTACTGATGCTATGAAAAGAGGCATTTGCTATGTTGTGAAGTTTCCAGCAATCGTTACTGCCGCGATGTGTGATCCCATCCAAATCATAGACAATCGGCCTAAGAGAAATGCAAATCTACCCTATGATAGGCATCACCTGTTTAATTTGCTTTTTCTCAGCTTTGGCATTCTTGTTCATTTGGGAAGGTTGGGTGAGCAAGGATCCTGTGGGAGAGGAAAAGATCTCTGCCTGATCTTTACCTGAGCAATAGCTGAGTCTATTCAGAGGAAAAAAACCAAAAAAACCAAACTCATTACATACCCTGTGAAATAAAAAGGGGCTTAAACATAGAGAGACATAGAGATGGCAAAGACATGAATCTGCAGTTCACAGAGGTGACTGAGATGCCCCCATGGGTAGCTCAAAAAAACCAGGCAGAACTCGAGGGTGAGGGAAATAAAATTTGTAAGGACCACAGATGATTTTTGAGAGCCAGCAGGAACTCAGGAAATCACCAAGTTAGCTGATATTAAACCTAATGCAAGAACGCATTTGCAGTGGTACAGGTAGGAGTTGTTTATAAATCCTTTTATAATAGTTTTGACAAAATGAATGAGATTTTTCAATTTAAGACATTAGATATTTTACTACTTATTTTAATAATGACTAAATTTTATTTTTAACTTTAAAAGCCTTATACTTTCTAGACCTAGGAAAGTCTCTGTTAAAGTTCTGGACAACTCAACAATTCCATCAACAGGAGGTTGTTTATTTCAGTCAGTGAATGACATTAAATCTCTAAAAAACAAACAAGCCTCAAAACACACAACAGCAGAGCAATGTACAGCAAACAGTCAGCAAGACTTTATTGTTAACAACAATTTGTCTTATGACTGACATTGCTGAAGGATACTGGAGACCTCTTGTACATAAATAAAAAACTCGTATCTTGAACTTGCTCATTATGGCATAGGCAACCTCCAAAAGACAAAAAGTCCATTCCAGAACAACCACAACATTAATATCAAAGGAAACACTCTTGATTTTTAATTATACCGTAAGCTCTTCAAATTCAGAATTCTGATCATTTGGTATATCTATCAAATAGAAAAAAATTGAAAACAGTCTGTTTTACCAGAAAAATGTTCTGAAGAGTTTTCCTAGCAGCAGTGAATCTTACTTACATGGGTTTTACAAGCCCAGCTCAACTCCGGGATGGGTAATGAACTGAGATCCAGAGAATCCTTAATGACAATACCCAAGAGTTCATGCCATAACTATTCTGTAACAGGCTAAAAAATAGCCTCATAGTCAATTTTAACTTTCTGATGCAGCTCAAAAATCCAAAATTCCTCCTCTTGGTTTCAAGAAAGACAAATATATCTTCTCTCTAGCTGACAGAGACCTTAGAGAAAGCCACAGCCATGGGATGAGGAATCATCTTTGCCATGGAGCTATACAACCCAATGAAGCAGACCTTATTGGCCCATAACAATTCTGATCCAGGCCTGATTGTTTTTTGAGAAATAATGATTTGTCCTATGCAAAATTCTGCCAAACATTCTGCAATATTTTGCAAAATTGCTGATCAAAGAAATAACTGTAGCAGAGAATATCTGTTGGAATTATTTCATTTACTATTATGGACAGACTTTTAATAATCTAGTAAGTGCTAAGTGTCCCAGACAGCTGTGAAAGAGACAAGGATCAATACTGGCATATCACCCTTGACTGGGGCTGCCTCCAAACACAGAAACAAGCAGTTCTTGTCTCATCCTTAAATGATACTTAATCAGTATCCACAAATAAATTCATGCCAAATTCTGTAAATTTTGTTGGCAATAATGAAGGAGCAAAACAGATAGAAAAATGTCGTGAGAACTGTAGGTAGATATTTCCATGTTATGACATCTTGCGCTTTTGCCATGACATGAGATGGTGTACGGAAGGGAAACATATGAGAAGGAGGCAGGGGAGGCAGATGCTGCTCCTGATGATCTGCTCATAGTGATTATATGGGTTAATGGGAAGAGACATTATGATTGCAGTTGAAGTGAACATACCACAGCACTAAAACTGCCAGCACAACAGCTGGTCTGATCAAATGCTGGAAGGTAGGAGACCAAGTGCCTGAGTCTTCTGGGACACCCGCAGAGGCCAAGATACTTCAGAACTACGCACATATGCACTTAAATCCTGCCTGCAGTGTGTTTTGGAATTTTTTTTACTGCATAACGGAATTTGTACTTAGCTTTTTATATGTGTCATTGATGCTTCATGACTGGAATTCTCTTTTGTGGCATGGACTTGTGAAAAGCTCTTCTTGAAATGGGGTGTTATTCTTTGTAACTCCATTACTATTCTCTGGAACTCCGGTTTATTTATTGTCTTAAATCAGAACTATTTTCCATAATTTTATCCACCTTATTTGCTTATTTTCTCACCACAAGAATGAATATTTACAGCAAGCCATTTACCAAAGATCGCTTGACTCACAGACCTTGGTTTCAGCCTCTATTGGATGGCTACACAGAGCATTCTAGAGAGGCACATGTAAGCATTTGTGGAGGTCCAGGTTCAGTTCAGGAGTAGGGTCATTTCTTAAGTTCCTTACATGTCAGATCATACCTAGCAAGTTCTTTTTTTGAGCATGTGGTATAAGGCTCAGATCATGCATAGGACTAGGCAGGGTAGTATAATGCTTGCCAAAAATTTCCTCATGCTCTGCATAAACGAAATCAAGCCTGATAGGCTGCCTAAAATAAGCAGTTTGTACACAAGAAATCTCATTTTGGAAGCACTGCTGTGCTCCTTGATAGTCTGGTAGCTTGTCGAAAATTGCACTGTCTTCCCTATTTCAGAAAAGGTTTTCTTTGAATAACAGTAATCAGGGGCAGACCCCAAATACTGCTAGCTGGTCACATCAAGAGGGGAGAGGGCCTCCCTGATGATCACTGCTTTCTCTTTCCAGAAATAGCACTTTATGGAAGCAGTGCCATGATCTCAGCCTCCCAGACAGGAATGCTGCAGTATCTCTTGGTGAGAAAGCCAAGTTCTCCATGATGTACAAAGAGGACACCAATATTCCCGGACCTACATGAAAAACTTGTGAAGGTGGCAACCAGCTCATGTAGAGAGTGTACTAGGTCTTACAGGCAAGGGTTTATGGGGCGGGATGTCTCCAGAAGTGGGAAATGGTTGGGGCTGCCCTGTGCCAGACACAGTTCCAGCCTGATCCCACATTACCACTGAGCCGGTAGCATCTCTTGAAAACCATCTAACAAAGGGTAAAATGCAGAAGAACAGAGACAATAGTAAGGAAAAGAGTGACACAAAAATCAAAGAAACCTCAAGATCAGTGCAGAAGGTGATGGACAATTTATTTGTCTTTGTTTCTCATTGTCTGAATTGATTTTAATAGGCAATACATTTATCTATGTTTTCCCATGTTGCCTCTGCTTTGGCCATGATGGTAATTAATATCTATTCTCTTTTGACCCAAGAGCTTTTTTGTTCTCTTTTCCCACCATGTTCTGTTGAGAACAGGNTATTCTCTTTTGACCCAAGAGCTTCCCACCATGTTCTGTTTGAGAACAGAGAGTGAGAGAGTGTCTGAGTGGGAGTTTGGCTCTTAGCTAAGGTTAATCAATGACAGGCAATACAGTCCATGTGATGTCAGTCTACGAGATGAGATACAAGTTCTAGTAGGACTGTCATAGTTACAAATGAATATGTCCAGCAACACAGACACTACTGTTAAGGTGGTTAGCTTGCTAAAATCATGTTTAAGCTTGGACACAGTTATCTAAGGCATTGTCAACATAATTTTAGAGTTGTCTGATGATCTAGTAGGAAATTTAGGAAGACCAAACCTGAAGATTCATTATAAGAAACACTGACCATCTCTTTTCAAATGTAACTATAAGCAGTAAGCACTGAAAGAAACATTTTACCATAAAATGTAAAGTTCGGCTTAGTAGAGGCCTGTCAAGTTGGCTTTCGACAGGTTTAAAAATCTAGATTAAATGATTGACACTTTTCTAATGTAAAGCTTTTCTTGACACTAGATTAAATGATTGACACTTTTCTAATCTATGATACCTATGAGTCTGTTGAAATTAGGAAAAGCCAAGTACATAGTTGAGCCCAGCTTAAATAAAAAAAATCTAAATAAATCCAAAGAACAAGACACGTTTCAAAACATTTTGCTTGTTTTGGAGAGAAAAAAAATCTGTTAAAATAAACTGGTGCAAAATTATTTAATCTGAATAAATAAACTGATTTATTATGAACACTTCTCTTTGCAACACTGATCACAACTGTGCAACTTGGATATTTTATCTGCTAACATAAAGAGCCCCAAACTTCCCTGATCTGTATTGTTTGTACACGTTTTTAGTATTGCTACTGTTAAACTACTCAATTGTTTCAACATACTTCTGCTGACAAAACCAATCAAAATAGCAAAGTAATTAATGAAATATATATAATTATTGTTATCCATTTGTTTGATAAGTATCCTCAAAGTACCTCTCAGTGTAAATGTATGATTCAAATGTTTGCAAACACTATTTTATTGTGTTCAGGCAAAGCTTCTATTGAAAAACTTTCAGCTATCACCCATGACTGTACTGCATTTTAATGATTTTTTTCAGTTTTATTTTGAATAAATTATACATAAGCAGCAATGTAGTATGCATTTGATTCTTATATGTTAAACAGTAAAGTAGACAGACCATTTTCTATTTCTTCCTGTAAAGCACTCAGGGATTGAATTTCTATTTCTGTCACTGTCAGCTTATTACAAGAATACTACAAAGACGAAAACAAATTACTCCTATTCACTAATTTCCTCTTACCTAATGGGAGCTTTAAAAATGATGGAGCTTCCCTGAGGTATTGAACTGTGATGGTAACTTCATCGCCAGCATTTCGCAGTAGGTGTACCTGTCAGTGTGACAAATAACAACTGCTTTAAACCAAAGAACCATCAGTCATATAAAGCAGATTACTTACAATGAAATCAACATTCCTGTTGATCTAAAACAAACTCAGTCTAAGCATTTCTGACTTAGTATGTAGAATAGCTTGAGGATCAAGCCACACCAACAATAGAAAAGAGTAGGCAAGACCAGTGGAACACCATGAATAAATAATTTGCTGGGTAACCTGATATTACATACCAACAGAATACAGCTTCCACTGATTTTATAAAGCTGACACAGGATAGTAGGGAAATATGTGTTTATTTAGATATAATACATTAATTTTGTCTGTATACAAACAGAAAGACACATGGAAATATATTAATACATCATACACATCTTGATCTTATGTATTTGGTTTGACTGATTTGGGTAACAAAATAAGCACACTTTTGTGTTTCAAATACAGTCTCGAGTTTTGTGTCTATTGTCTGTAAGCACTTGTTAACCAAAAGGGAACACACACACACACGTATAGACATGTTTTTAATCATCAGAATCCACTTTGAGCCATAGCACCCTACGACCTAAAGTTTTTTTAAATGCAGAACTATAAATAATATCTCTGATGGAACTCAGTTCTACTACACGGCAGAGGTATTCCCCAGTTTCTTATCCAAGACTCTCAGGAAACAGGTATTGCATTTGGTTTGCACGTGGCCTGTACACACAGGGTCTGCATATCCCCGATCCAGTTTGTCAGAAATGGATGCTACAGCTTGTGGCCTCTAACCTGTGCACAACCAGAGCATTCATCCACCAAGCAGAAAAAAACTAACTGCAGCAAATTGACTTATATAGATGCATTTAATGGTTTAAGGTACTGGGACGAAGCTGGCGGTTGTGTTGTTCCAGACCACTGTTTTAGCACAATGCCACATTGGCCAACATCATGAGATGCAGGATTACCTCACACATTTTAATTTTTCCACTTGTGTGCCTAAAATAATTCTTACACCAGAGACTGATGTATTCACTTACATGAAAACATCAAGATTATGTCTGATGGAAACTAAGAAACTTTTTTCTTTTTTCTTTTTTTCTTCCATCCCCCTCAGCTCAGTCTGCTTTTAAATTATTTACTATGAAAAATACAACAACCAGTGCTACCTACTCAACCCCAGAAATCTGAGTGTTGTGCTTTTGTGGATGACTGACTGTAAGAGAACTTGAGGTCTCATTGTGGGAAAAAACATGGTGGAGAAAAATAATATGATCACTGATTTCTGACTAAACCATTTGAAGATGGTCACAAAAGGAGCAAACAAGAATGACAGTGTAGCAAACTTTGCATGATTCTCTAAGGTCATACAAAAGTATGTTAGGGCTGAAAAGCAAACCAGTGTCTCTTAAATTCTAAGGTGCAAGAAAACTATGTCTCCTGAAATCCTCTGCCCCTCATTTCCTGCAGGAAATTTCCTATTTCCTAGTTTAGATGTTATTTATTACTCAATAAACACTGAAGATGACTGATCGCTTTGCTAGTCTCACTGTACTCTTACAAAGATAGGACACCCAATATACTTGCTTCCAAATTAAAAATGTCAAAAAGTATCAGGCCAGGGAGAAGTCACAGTTGGCAAAAAATACAAGATCCTGTTACCAAGTGCTGCTGTAATTGTAATACCATTTTACTTTTCACTGCATGGTCAATCTATTAAAAATGCTGACTCTCATTTACAATCAGTACAGAAACAAGTGTGTTTTGAAAAATTAAATAGAAAATTTCAAAACCAACAAATTTTAAATGTAGTCATGATACTGTCCTGATATAACTAATAGGAAGAAATATAAACCAAATAAAATTAATCCTGAGAGATCACTTTTTTTATTCACAATTGCTTTTTTAAATAAGCCAAAAAAGGGAAGTACTTTAATTTTAACTTTGGAATAACAATAAAGAATTTTCATTTCTAAAATTAAAAATAGACTTTTTGCAAACACAGAAGAACAAGTATGTTTCCTCTTAATTAAGCAAAGAATGTTTACACACAAACATTTATATTTGTCAAGAGATGAGAGGAGACAGCATGACAGACATATTGCCTAATGTACTTTTGGAAGACATTAGTCATATTTTACAAAGATAAATCCAAAAACTGTTGAAACAAAACAAAACAGCAGACTAGAAACTGTTGCAGACTATGAGATTTCATTTTTTATTTCAAATTATATTTTGAAAAGGAAAAACCTCTAATATTAATGATTTGGTTTAAAACTTTCAAGCATCAGTATTACCTTAAAAGATACTCACACTGTATCATACCCTCCTGAAGCTACTTAGTATTCTTCAGGTAGCGCCTGAAGAGGTCAGAGTGTTGAACCACAGACATACTAATAAAACTAAATCAATTTCAGTGATCGCAAGAAGGTCTTAACAGTCAGAAGGTCACTAAATAATGCTAAATAATGTACTGCTCTGTGATGCTGAAGCTTTTGAAAAAGTCCACTAAGTCCACAAAAGACAAATCCAGTGCCTTTGGAGTAACATTCACTGTTACACTGTTGTAGTAACAATATAAAATGAGGATTGCAGAAGTGGGTGGGTTTTGGTGGTTTTTTTTAAAGGTTGATTAAATGCATTTAGTGAAGCTAACTCTGTGTGTGTGTGCTTATGCACTTACTCATGTTCATATATATAAAGGAAAAAAAGGCTTCAGCTGAAATGCTTGCTTTTCATGCTGGCTCCAGTTTGCAGGTTTTACATATCTCTGGGTGCATTTATCAATCCAGGGTTTAGTACACTTCTCTTTCTCACATGCATTTCTCAAGAAAAGAATAGACACAGTGTTATAAATATAAATAGGATATATCTCAATTAACTACAGTAGAAAGTCTGCAGAGAAAAATATGACTCATATTTTAGGAAAATCTAATGACCTTTGTCATATCATTTTTACTGTAAACACCCAATTCAGGGAAATACTGTATATCTCTAAGCAAACAAGCCAATGGCACAATGCATAGCTGCTGTGCATTCTTTTTAAATTCTGGTTCCTTGTGTTTACTGTAATTTGTTCTAAATCCTCAATCATACCTGAATATTAATATTCACACTGCTCAGAGATTTAGACAAGGTTTTGGCTGTTTGAAGCAGGTTCTATCTTATTAAGAACAGCAATTAAAATTGGAAAGGAGAATGTTTTTGATGAATGAATTCACCCATATGGCCCTTTAGCCAATATCTGTTCTTAGTGCAGAAGTAAAATCATTTCATTTTGGCCATTTAAAATATTCAACTCTAAAGTATTTGCTGATAGATTTTCTAAAAATCAGTAAAGATCTTAGGATACAAAGAAATTCTCATCCACAGAAATGATACTCTACATACAGAGAATCTGGATGATAACCTTACACTTAAAACATATGAAGTTAGATGAAATGAATCTTATCTGTAATCTCTCTTGCATGTGTTGAAGAATATTTAAGTACCTAACTCAGACTAAAATTTGAAGCAAAAATTCTGAAGTAGAAGGATGTGAATAACCTGATGAACGCCTGAGCTTGAGGTACAAGCATTTCACAAACAAAACACTTGAAAGTCACATGAAGCGCAAGTCTTGGACTTGACAAGTATCTGGATGGAAGGTTATGTACAAGCCTGCAACAGAGCAGGTAAGCAATCAAGATATAGTAAAATATATGAAGAATTAGACCATAACACATAATAGTAAAAAAACCCAAACAACCAACCAATGAAATCTAGAGAACTAAATTTTTTTTTAAATTCTTCAATCTTTAGAAAGAACAATAGTATTTAACACTTAAAATGCCTCCTAAGCAAAAGTATACATGGAGGCACTTTAGGACACTTTGCAGTTTCAGCTCAAAGCATATGAACAGGGCTAAAAAATCTGGTATTGTGCTTATATGTCTATGAGTAAGCAAGTAAGATGTATGATAAATGGACACCTTGCAGTACAAATGGACACCTCACAGTACAAGTGGACTTTAAAACAACAACAGACACAAAATGTATTTAAAAATAGTTTTAAAAATTAAAATTGGATTGCAATTCATATTTGAACACCATGAAGCAGAATTAAGCTAGTTCAAGAAACAATGATTTCTTGATACTTGTTTCTTTTCCAATGGTCAAATATGGAGTGGTTTCAAATAAATACTTTTTATTCTTCTCTTCCTTAGCTTTGCACTATTCAGTGAGCAATAATCTCTTTCAAAATGCTTAGCTGGTTAATACAAAGCAAGCATTTGTGTCAGAACAATTTATACAAATTTGCTAGGAAAAATGACAATCAATGCAGCTTATGGAAATTTTCACAGATTTAAACTAAACTGCAACTTCTCTTAGTTTACTCAATTCTCACTTTTCCTCTAATTTCTGCCTATAAATAAAGAAAAATACATTTTTAGAGACAGCTTCAGTATCAGTTTAAACAAATAACGCTGCTTCTGTATGATATAAATATCAGACATTATGGACAAAATAAGAAATTATTGAATTTTTTTTTTTCATTATTGTGTACATTGTTTTTTCTATTTAATTACACACTCTAGTGTAATTAGCATTGTGTGAACAATTCTTGCAAACACTATCTGGAATATGAAAGACACTGTTACATATTGTGCATTGGAAAATAAATTTTGAGTCAACTCAGATGTTCCCTGAAGCAATTAAAGTATAAATAAATTTGCTTAAGGATAGCTATTACCTGAAGTGTGAAGACCCATTCCTGAGATAGTAACTTTGCCATTTTCAAAAAATCCCAAGAATATCAGAGAATTATGGGGACTTCTCCCTGGAAATGCAGGTCAGTCTCAACTGTGATCAGTATGCTATAAATAAAAAGGGTTCAAAGCCACAGAACTCAAAAGTAAAGAACAAGCAGTATGTTTTATTGCTTATCTACTCTTATGTATTGCTTGCAAAAAGAAAGAATTGTCTCAGGTACCAAAAACTTACAACAGTCAGATACACATATCTGACTACATGTGACTGGAAACATATACGGTAAAGTGGAATCAGTAGCCACAGAATTGCAAACATTTCTGTCCCAAATGCGGTCCTTTTCAAGCAAAGAAATTGAACGTCCTAACCCTGCAGGTTCATAATCTTCAACTATATCTAGAAATCCTACTACATGATAATTAAGTGGTTGAGTTTACATAAACTCGAATGAGCACAAATTGAGCTAAAAATATTAAATGCAGGTTTTCATGTAGCCATTACTTAACAATTTTCTTCATCGTTTGCTTGTATCTGTACACACCTGCACAGCTCTCAGAATCAGATTCTATCTGACCTGAAGTTTCTGAGGAGTGAGGTATCAGCCAAAAACTCCTGGCATCATTTAATGGCAGTGGCATAAAATGATGATGAAGGTAACTTCAGCTGAAGGATGGGCAATATCTAATGAAGGCTGTCATGTGCTACCAAATGTAAAAACGAAACCAGAAGGTTTTGAAGTTGTCAAACCCAGCAGGTCATATGCTGCATTCTCTGATTTAGGACAGAGATTTGGACATTTCTTCCTTTTCTCATGACAAACTTTTCCACAATGATCCCTTTGATCTAGATCTTCTAGCCTTATCTAGAGTTAACACAGGATTAAAGATAGGAAGCACCAAGAGGTGCTTTTGTTGCCTACACATTAACTGCTGAAGTACAAACTAGAAGACCCATGGAGTGATTAATTCAGTGCAGTGTCCTGCAGCCATGTAAATCAGCCATAGAATTTATTTATAATCACTCATATATTCATCCTCTCAGATTTAAAGGACTGGGACACCTAGAACACAAAAACATTTTTTCTTTACTAAACTCCTTACAGCATGTAGATGAACATAAAAGCATGAAAGGAATACCTATGGATAAAGTTCAGCACTATTTCATAGTAGTAGTACCCCTCTATGTTAGTCCTTAATGTTTTTGTTTCCCCAATTCCGCAGACATAAAAGTGCTACTATCACCATAAAGCAGCAGTTCATCTGCAATATTCAGCACACATCAGAAATCTTTTTTCTCTCTGAGCCAAAGTCTCATACCTGAAACTTCTGCATCCTGTCTCAGGACCATAGTCCACAATTCCTTGTAATTTTGGCACTGTATAGGCTAATATTTATTCAGCACAGATCACTAAAAAGTGTATTATTTTATTCAATACTAAAATTTTCCTGTACTGGGAAAATAACATGCTATTTGATAAGGAGAATATCATTCAAATCACATTGTCATGTTACAATCTTCCGACACAGTTTCTCTTCCCTCAGAGTACTGATTACAGTTAGAGCCATTATCTGTTTAAATACAGGGCTATCCTTTTTCCACTAAACATTTTTGTATTAGATATTTTGATGCCTAATACCATATCAGACAAAAAACCCCCAACATACCAAACCCTCTTTTGATTTCCTAATCCAGTCCTTTAATACTTTTGATGCAATGTGCAAGCTTATTTGCCATCTGAAGTGTATGAATAGACTCCTGCTCTACGAGTGTTTTGTCTTCTCTCTGAAATAAGGAAAAACAGTAGGTGCTATTATTCATCCTCCACTCAGCAGCTAAACAAATGAGCCTGAAATATTAGTGATATCTATAAGATCTATTAACTTATTTAGATCACAGTCCCATTAAGCCAATAACTTTTTGAAGAGAAGTAATACATATGAACTTATAACAGTCAATTTGTCTTGTGATCAGAAATACACCAATTTTATTATCACATTAATTTTATGTGGTTGTAATGCCTCTATATAACCTATATTTCCCTTTCAATTTCAAAAAACCCCTTAAAAATACAAAGTAACTTAGTTTCACTTGTGTAAATGGCCTAAGTTTAATCTTTCACAAACATTTATTTAATAAATCTATTTGGAATCACCAGGGTGTACAGTAACTCTTTATTAGCTTGCAGCTATGTTGTGTTGATAACATTGAGCTAGAGCGTATAGCACTTCAAAGTTCTTTGTACACTGATGAAATACTGAAGGTCACCTAATATAAGGCAGTAAATTAATGAAAAGCACAAAACATTATTTAGATAGGAAAAGGAAGGTGTAAGAGAGAGAAATGAGATGGAGGTGACACGGCTTCAGAGAAGTTAGCTTAGCCAGAGTGGAAACCAAGCAGAATGACTAAAAATGGAGATATAGGCTACTTTGGGCACAGTATATAAGGATCAAAGGAAGCAGGAGTGGATAGGTCTTCATACTGATTATCAAGGATAACAAGGGACTTAATACAATACTGTTCCTGAAGCTATAAAGTAGCTTTTTCTTTTCCTACCAGCCCTTCCAAAGACAACCACCCCCCCACATCCCCCCACCCTCCCCACAGATTTTCCCAGAGATAGCTTACACCCTTTTGTTCTTCTTTCAAGTCCCTTTTTTGTTCACATATTTAACCTACCCCTATGGTACTCAGTTTTGTACAAGTGGGAGGAGGAGATGGAAGAAAGTGCCCCTGTATTTATGACTAAAGTGGCTGGTATAATTTCTCATAAATCCTTTGCACATCTTTCAATACTTACTAATTAAATAAATATAAATTTAAAAGAGCTAAAAGAAACACCTTAAAAAATTAAATATCTTAATTCCTTGTACCCTTAGCAATTACTTAAAATTGTAACTGTCCATTGACACTCTGTTGTGCTTTACCTAAGTGCTACATTTTGTGTCCATAGCTTAACAAAGATTTCAATTCTTCCTAGAGCTCCTTTGTGTGAGGTACCTGAATTCTTCCACGAGTTTCAATTATAGTAATTCTGCTTTTGTACTCAAGGATTATGCACACTGAAATGCTCATAATGCCAGTGTACTTGCTGCTTCTCTAACACAGGGAACGAAGTTCCTGTGAAATGATGGAGATAAAATAGTAGTGCTGAGATGTGAACTACTTAATTGTGAATGCTTTATTAACATATTTAGAGCTTGACATAAAGTTGATTTCCACAATTACATTACAAAAGTTGTGTAATATTTTTAGGTCTACATTTTACACAAGTACTTATGTTACTCCATTTTAAAAAAATCTCTGAAATTTTGCTGTCTCCTACAAAAGCACAGTAAAGGTGTAAATGGATGCAAATTTAAATGGAAAAATCATTTATCATTAAATCATGTTTTAAAGCACGTGAATTTATCATTTGCATGTGAAAGACATTGGAAACCAAAAGTATCCTATAACTTGCTTCTTAGTGAGAAATGTTGCCAGATGCATTCAGTGAGGAAATAATCACACTTAGAGCATCTGGAAACAATGGGAATTGTACATTCCGCAGTTTTAAAGTTATACTATAATTTGATGATTTTATGTAGCTTTATTTTTATGCAGTTTTGGGATACAGAATACTTATGGCAAATTATCACCTGTAAAAATGAAATTAAAATGAGGTAGTTTTCATTCAAGCAAGGTGAAAAACATTTTTTAATTATTTGTCTCACTGTCATGATAACTCCTGTTCTGCTGTGATTAAATCTCCATGAAAGTAGCTCAGGAAAATTCTATAGAATAACCTGAAAGAAAACTATGTTCAGCAAATGTCCCATATTAGCATTCTTGCTACTGACGTTTATTTCTGTCCACCTACACAGAAGCAGCAAATTTTCTGAAATACATGGTAAGTGTAAGTCTTAATGAAAGTGACTACACAAAACTCATTAATAAATGTCGCTCAATAAAAGAGTTTGTTCACTTCTCTCAGCTCCTGCCTCAGCTCTGATGTATGCAGCTCTCCTGCAAACATACATTCAGGATTAACAGGTATTTGCTGTCCACATAACAGATAACTAAAGCATTATTTTAGAACTGACTGAGGTAATGACAAAGGAACACTGAGAACGATTACCAATATGAAGTTAAGAAAGTAAAATCTTCAAAAGCTTGATATCTTTTCTTTGGTGTGTCTCTAGTCCTATAAATATATAACAACACATTAACTAAACATAAACTTCATGATTTTTTCATGTGTAAAGGTCTTCTCAATGGAAACCAATTCATAAAAATGAATGCAATTTCTTGAACAGCTGTGTGACAAAACTGCATTGTGCTTGAAAGTAACCTACAAAGGGTTCCAAACCTATATGTTCATTTTGGATGCCCTCAAGCATAAGTCTCCTAATAATAAAGCAAAGCAAGGGGTCAGTCTGAGATCATTTCAGCAAGCTCCCTGTCAATAGTATTTCTGGGTGATGGATTCTAACCATTTTGTTTCTGTTCACATATCTTTGTGTAACTGGAGATACTCTCTTAGTCTGAAGCACATCAAAACCTTATGCCACACAAAATACATTTCACGCCCCAAACTGCCCATTTAAGTAAAATTGTAACAGCACCATATTGGGAAGACAATAGGTGTAATCAAAAACTAGTGAAAGTTTCTTACACAGAAAGTAGTAATAGAAAAATGAATATGTAAAATTCTCTAAATTTCTTTTTGAATATCTAATGACAATGTATGTCAGTGTTGGAAATTAGCCAGAGTGAGAAAAATATAAGATGCTAAAGGTTTTGGCTTAAACTATAAACAGAAATAGTTTACTATAATCTAAACAATCTAAACAAACAAAAGCAATCTAAACAATCTAAAAGCAAACTCTGGGAATTACCGAGAAAATGGGAGAGCCATGCAGTTGAAGAAAGAAATCAAACGGTTTCATGACATGTAGAGGAATCATACAATCTTCACATGATATGAGAAAAACTCAGTTACTGGTTCTTCTGGATCTGGTAGAATTACCCTTCCAATATTAAGAGAATATTTCTTCTATGCTGAGAAAACAAAAAAATTGCAGTACAGAGGACAAACTATTCAAGCAAATCATGCCGAGCATTGCTAAAAGTACTGTGAAGTTTCCTCTTGTCACCATTAAGACAGATGTCCAAGAAATGAAACATAGGCAGTGTTTCTACATAGAAAAATATTCATTTTTCCTTCATTTAAGTGGTCAAGTGTCGCCCTGTTCTTTAGCCTTCTGATGACTGTTTGCATATTTCTAGTGGAGTTTCTCATGAATGTACCATAAACAAGTAGATTGTTTTCATACCAGTCTGTGATGGACTGGTGAACTGACCACTGGGGTCAGAGAGGTGTTCCTTTCATCTACCAATCCTTGATCAAATCCCAAATTCTATTTAAGTCCTAAAATGATAATAAACTCGCTCTTTCTCTGCTCACCTCTGAACCTGAGTGGTCTGGTTCTTTTCGTGACCGTTACAGCGACAGTCAAGCTCTCATTTTATACTTGTCTTACTTGAATAACAGTGTTCATTTTCACTCCTTAACATCTTTTCTGTTGGGTGAAAAAGCATGTTCAAACCAAAAAGCTTCCCACAGGAAAAAAAGCAGAAATCCAAGGAGGAATTTGAAGTTAATAGTCAGTCTTGGGTCAGAAATATGTGTAGGTCTGTAAGGGGATCTATACATGTCAGTGTAGCAACTACCTGGGCAATCTGGCGAAACACAAATTTCCTAGAACTTTGGTCTGTATTGTTGACTATTTCTAGCAGTAATCTTACATTTTTAAACCTTCTGTGTATAGCAAATAAAAACTTATTTTTAATTTCTCTAAATGTCATAAGGTGGTTGCCTCAAATATTAATTAATTACATATTCAAATATTAACATGTAGTTTAACCAACACAACACTGCAATTTTCATATTGCAAATATATATATTAATTTGTTTAAAGATTAACACCTTTAATAACAGCATAAATCAATAAAATCTATTCATTAATATGACTATAAGATATTATTACAGTAATAAGTAAAATTTGTAAATAAAAAAATATTTTTGCTACTCCTCAAGCATCTATTTGACAAGATATTTCATAATTAGTTTTATGATTTTATTTTATTAATCCATCACTCTAGCCCTATGTCTTTTATTATTTTATAAATTTTGATATATTTGTTGAGTAGTTAAGCATTATGTGCCTATTCTTGCTATGTATTCTCCAATTTTTTTTCTATTTGATCCCTTTTTTTCTGATATTATATGAATAAAATTCATAATCTGTGTTCCACCATTTGGAACTGAATTCCAGAAGACCATGCAGAGAACTTCAATTCCAAAATAGCTAACGCCGAATGGATGATGGATTAAAGGACAAATGAAAATAAAATCTCAGTATCTCAATGAAGATAAGCATTTTTCAGGTTAAATCCTTGTATCTCAATAATCAGCCTAATGAAGAACAAGTTTATCACTGCCATTCAGACATGCCAATGACACATTAAATAGAATTACTAAAGTACTAAGTACTAAATATTATTAAAAAATTAATTATTATTGACTAAAAACCGTTCAAATACTGAAAATATAAAATGATTCCCACTGAATGCATTCTCAGTTTTAATGGATATTGTTTATTCAGCAATGTCCTTCTGTGAGAATATTCATAAATAAAAAGAAATAAATGTTTCCAAGTACTTTCCCGGATGATTGAGCAAAACTCCAAAGAGATTAACTGTTGTGTGGAATATTAAAAATGTGTCAAACATACTAATTTACTATAAAATACTTGAATAAGATATAGTAAGAAAAAAATGACATGCAATACCTAATTTTCCATTTTTGCATAATTAAACTACCTCTCTTTCATTTTCTAGTTAATGGAAATAATCAGTTGATTAATCCTTGAAATAGGATTAATTTCATACATATTTACATTTTAACTAATCATAGATTTTGTTAAAAACAGTCTACATGAGATTATTTAGAACCCTGTCCAATTCCCCTCTGAAAAGCAACAGTTATGTTTTTTCATCACATCTCCTACAATTTGCTTGTGGTGGAATCAAACAGGTACTTCTAGTGCATTGCAGCAGAGGGCTGTGCTTACTTCAGGGACTCACAAAAATCTTTCTGAATCTTATTTTCCTCTTTCACTAAGAACAGAGAGAGAAAAGTACCCAGACTCACACCACAAAATACCAAGAAATGCGTTCAGCCCTGTGATTATCAGCTGGGCCCTGAAGATGCTCAGAGAGCTGGAGCATTTGTCCTATGATGCCAGGCTGTGGGAGTTGTTCAGCCTGGAGAAAACTCAGGCGAGATTTTCCAGACCCTAAAGGGGGCTACAAGAGAGTTGAAGAGGGACTTTTTTACAAGAGAGTGTAGTGATAGGACAAGGGAGAACAGTTTTAAACTCAAGAAGGAGAGATTTGAATTAGATATTAGGAAGAAATTCTTTACTGTGAAGTTGGTGAGGCAGTGGAGCAGGTTGCCAGAGAAACTGAGGATGTCCCATCCCTGAAGTGTTCAAGGCCAGGTTGGATGGGGCTTTGAGCAACCTGGTCACTGAAAGTTTCCCTGCCCATGGCAGGGGTGTTGGAAGTAGCTGATCTTCAAGGTCCCTTCTAAACAAGCCATTTTATGATTCTGTGGTTCTATGACTCTAAAAAATTCTGTTGAATCAGAAAAGCGCCACCTCGTGTTTCATTTCCTTTCACAGTTTTTTGTGAATATCTGGGGAATTGACGTCCCAGCCAGAACACCAAGAGGTACACCTTTGTGAGCTTCAACCAAAATACTCTTTATCTTTGCTTCCCTCTTTCTCTCCACTCAGGAGATTTGACTGCTCCTTTCATGCTATGCACAGTGACAACCTGATTAGCCATCAGGGAAAGAAAATTAAATTGCCTCTCTGATACACAATACCGAAACTATATTAATCTCTGAATTAACGTTTTCTGCATTCACAGTCTCTCCACACCAAAAGAATATTTCTAAAAATAAGTTTCAAGGAAAAGAAATTATTTTCAATTTTCCACACTATTGTATTACCTACTACAAAAGCAGAATTTTTCTTGGCACTGATTCTGAATTATTTATCTTAGCCAGAACTAATGTGTGATAGTAGCAGCTTGAATAATTGTGGAGAAAAACAAATTCTAGTATCAGAAGTGAAAAACAGGACAGCCAGTTTGTTGTTAAATTGTTGCTGACAGAGTAGCTAATTGTTTTGCTTGCTGGGAAATAATCATCATTTAACACTGCTGAAGTTTCAAGGGTCAAGAAACAAAACATACCTATTTGGTACAATCAGGACCAGCTAACTAGATAAACATTTCTGGAGGGAAGACGGTAGCTAGCAGACAGAACAAACCAGCCTCCTTTCCTAAAGTTCTCAGATTTTGTAGCCTTTTCTCCCATGTATTAACCCTAGTGGGTTTTAAGTCGTTAACACCTCTGAGCCATAATTAAATACAATTACACTTAAGCTTAAGTTTTGTAAAATAAAGGTTTTCTGAGTTTGTGCCGACTGAGTGTACTTCCTCACACCCTGGAAGGGTGAACCAGCAGACATTCTAAAATGGTAGAAAGTAAGAGCAAACAGGGGAAAAAGTCTGAACAGCAGGGAATGCCATTGTAAAACAAACAAAATAAAAAACTGGAAGAAAATTTTTGAAAACATTTATTAGAGTTACAATTTAAAAAATAAAATAATCAAACCTAAACAAGACAAGCAAACAGAAAAAACCCATCAGTTTTACCAAAAAAAGTAAGAAACATAGTTGCTTCTGCCTCTTAATGGCTTATCACTGTGGTTGGTCTAGTGGAGTAATTCAGAATCTCTACCTTTGCAAGCAGCATCATCTGTAACCCAGCTGCGGTGGGTTGACTCCCATTCCCCCACACTGGCAGGATGGGAGAGAATAGGAACAACAAAGGAAGAAAACCTTCATGATAACGACAGTTTCCCGATAAAGACAATTTAGTAACTTAAATAAAGACAAAGGTTAAAAACAAAAGGAAATCTGTAACAACCTCCTGATACCAATTCAGTCTTCTGAGCAATGGCTGCTTTCTCCAGAAAACACTCCCCACAAGTTTTACTGCTGAACATGATGCTATATGATATGGAATATCTCTTTGGTTAGTTCAGATAGGCTTTCATGGCTCTATTCCCTTCCAACTTCTGGGCCACTCTCAGAGCATTGAGCAGGGAAAAACTGAGGGAAAGAGAAGTGTTGATGGCCTACAAGCACTGCTCAGCAATAACAGACACACTGGTATGTTACTCATGTTGTTTTGGTCATGAACAAAAATACAACGCCATACTGGCTGCTACAAAGAAAACTAATGTAGTCTCAGCCTATACCCAGTACACAGTCCCTTGGATCACACAGTACAATTCATAACCTTGAGTTAGGTGTTTGCAAAAGAGGCCTCCTGCACCCAGAATGCAAGCAGCAAGAAATGCCTTCAAACTCTATTGCAGGATGGTGTTTCAGGAGTCCCACTTTGAAGCAATGACTGAATATGTAAGAGACCACAGTGCCAGATGCATACAGAAAAAGCCAGAAGAATTACTCAATAACCTTTGACAGGCTTCCATTAAGTACATTGCATTATGTTAACAAGGTTGTGTAATCTTGAACCCAGAGTAGATTAAGAATACTCAAGCCTCAACTATGAGTGTCTTTTGAACAGAAGTGCTGGAGCACCCCTCTCTTAACCTGAGTGACATTTAAAAAATAGAGCATCCTTTACAGAGAGAGAATATGTAGGTATGATTTTCTAGAAGCTAGATGAGCTCTCCATCCTTAACGTTCTGCTTTCTGGATAACTACCCATAATCACTATATTCTGTATTACTAGCTTAATATATTATATCATATTATAATATATTAATGTATTATATGTATTACAGGCTTAATATGTTACGTACCTTCTTTAGCGGTGTTTCTAGTACCCAAACCGTTTTTTTATAGTATTTCCTTCAAATTGCAAACCCACCATATTCAAATAAAGAGGACTTTATCTCAACCATTATTTCATAAAAATGCAAGGACATAATTTTGATAAAAGAAGAAATAATAAATCTTCCATTCTCTCAGGAGCTTTGGCAACAGGCCACCTCATCTCATAGAACCAACTCTTTTCTGTACTGCCTGACACATTCTTCTAACCCCATTCTGAATATAGTAACAGGCTGCGTTAGTAGCAATTTTCCTTAATGCTTTTACTGAATTCCCATGTACAGGGCAAGGAGCAGCACTACGCATTTCCCTCTCATTCCTCATCTCTATTGTGTTACACTGACAGTTCTGGAGCACTTCTTGATTTTTACAAATAATCCTTAAGGGAAGTAACTTACCATTTTGTGAGGAGTAACTTTCTGGAAGTTAAATTTTTTTCTGTGTAATAACAATACAAGCAGCAGGAGGGCAGTTCACCAATGCACAATAGATCTAACTATGCTTTACTGAGATTGTCTGTCAGAGAGTCAGCTTGATGGTATTAATCAACACCAAGAAAAGGACTGCAAGATCATGCAGCTGCACTTTATCTTGACCTAGAGAGATCACCTTCAAGTAATAAAAGCATGTTTAGTTCCTTTGCCCATGTAATTTCTGCCTTGCTGATAAGACTGTCAAAGCCCATGTCATTTATGGTTGCTACAGATGTTATTCTGAGATACTGTTTTCAGTGAATCAACTGATAACTGCCAATAAACAGGCAACAATAGTTAACAATTTTTATCTGTATGGCCTTGCACTGCAGACCAGAAAAGCACTGCACATAGAGTGAATGTGAACTGGCTTTGTCCTCATACAGTCAGTCTGATAAATGAAGGAAATCAGTAAAACAATAAATTATTTTGTTTCTGGTTAGACCAAACATTGTGGTAAATTGTATTTCAAAACAGACAAGTTTTAATAATCAAATACATAACAAACCTGATGATAGCACTGTCTTTATAGTAAAAAAGAGTAAATTCATTTGAAACAAGGCCAGAGACAGAACAGTTTGGACATAAGATTTCTGTACACCAATAAAAAAATCAAAGTGGAATGACTTACCACTTCTTCATGGGTGGCACTTTCTACATTTATACCATTAACCTAAAAAGAGATATGATAGGGAGAAAATGATTTGCAATGTGAAATTAGTTCCTGAAATAAAAGCAAGTATTAAACAAATGTCTGCAGAAAAAAGTGAATATTTACTGACCTGTATTATTGCATCTCCTATAAATAACATTCCTGTCTGTTCAGCTGTGGGATTACAGAAGGAGTAGATTTTAATTGATAGTAATACAGAAAAAAAAATGCTATATTCTCTTCCAGCAATTGGTTTAACACACTCTTTGTAATCCTCATTTGAAACTGATTTGGTTGTGAAAATACCAATAGCACAGCAATCAGTATTCATCCAAAGAAGGTAATAGATTCCTAGCAATTTTAAACAAATTGAGAGAGCCACTTTCCAAACATAAAGAACTTGTTTAGTGTGGAATATAAATGTCAATTCTCACTAACAAAGGATTTCATTAAATTATGTGGAAAGTGCAATTATCACTTTTCATTATTCTTCCACAAAAGGGAAACAGGACTTTCTGAAACTACTTAGCAATTCCTTTCCCTCTGAAAAAATTCACAGGAACTGCTGTAATTAAAGAGGTGGTGACTAGAAATGGATACAATACTTTAACATGAAGTTTGAGTTAGTTTTGTGATTAAGAACAACATTATTTTGATCTACAATTTGCATGTTTCCTGCCTTACAGAAATAATGGGAATAATGTTATGAAACTTCAAACAACTCTTCACAGATACAAACAATGACATTTTTGAGGTCTATTCTCTAACTTTTAAAATTTTAACTTTTTTTTGGTTGGAATTTGAGGATTTTTATCTCATGAAATGCATTAATTAATTAAAAAAATTAAGCCTCACAGCTTGAGGCTTAGAAGAATGCCATCAATGTTAATAAAGACAGTATTATGAGAAATGAAAAAAACAAGTAAAAAAGAAAGAAAGACTGCATAGAGTATTCTTGATTTCTGCAATTTAGTTGTTGCTACTGCAAATGTACCTTTGTTATAAAATAGCACTTTTTAAAAAGAGAAAATTTTCATCACACTTTTGGCAGATAAAAGATTATAGTTCATTAGTCAATACTTAGGAAATATATCACTATTTATTTTAAAAATCATGTTACAAGTAGCATTGGAGGTCTTTATCACTTCTCATCCTACTTTGTATTTAAAAATATGCATATCATTTGTAATAGCTGGTATAGAAAAGACATTGACATACAGAAATTTAACAGAATTAAAGCAGTTCAAAACTATCACAAAGCAATCCAAATTAGTCTATTATGGGTACGTACATTGGTAGAGGTGCTAAACATTAGCTTGGGCATCTCAATACTAAACTTCTAGTTGAAATGTTAGTAATACATACTCCAGTGGAGAAAAATGTGAACAGATTTTAATTCAGTGCTTATGTTAGGGCCATTGGGCTGTTTTAAAAGAGTGGAAGCATCCTTGAATTGGAGATCAAAGGAAGAGGGTGAGTTTGAAATCCCAGCTGTGGCAAAGCAGAAAAGGATGAAAACAAAGAATTCATGCCTTGTCCACTGTGTCTGATTGACTCAGAAGTGAGAGGAGAAATTTAAAGCATGTTTGTACCAGCAGGTTGCCATGCTTTAACCTGAGCTGGCAACTATTTACCATGCAGCCACTTGATCAACCCTCCTTTCCAACCCCATTCTTCTACTCCATGCCAGGCCCCAGGGATGGGAAGAAGCCTTGAAAAAATAAACAGCCAAAAAAACTCGTGGGTTGAGATAAGAACAGTTTAATAATTGAAGTATAATATAAAAATAATAATGGAAAGGAGACAGTGTGCTATAAAACCCAAGAGAAACAAGTGATGCACAAAACAATTCCTCATCCCCTACTGACTGATGCCCAGCCCATCCCTAAGCAGCAACTGGCAGCTCCCAGCCAATTCCCCACAGTATATATCCCAAGGATGATGTTCTGTGGTATGGAATATTTCTTTGCCATGGGATATATTTTTGGCCAGTTCAGGTCACCTCTCCTGGCCATTTTTGCTTCCAGCTTCTTGTGCACCTGTTTGTGGGCAGAGCATGGGACAAGTGTGAAAAGTCTTTGATTTAGGGAAAGCACTATTTAGCTACAACTGTGAACCTTTCCCCTGGGACCGTTGACTGCCAGGTCAGCAAAGACCCATTGCTCATTCCTCAGGGGTGATGAATACTGCAATATCCCCAGCCACTTCATATGTATTAGCCAATAAATTTTATACTTTAAGAGCACAAAGCAATTATATCCTGCTTGCAGAGTCTCTAAAAACACTAAAGGCTGTCCACATAAGTAAATGAGAGAAGGAGCATTATGTGGTCAATACCAAACTACAAACTGAAACAAGCACAGTATTTGGGACAATCAGAGAATTTTCTCTAGAAGTGCATTATGCTGAATACTAAACCAATAAGCTGGAAACCTGCTGCTGCCATCATGGCTATGCTTGTATGTCTGTGATGATAGACTTTGGGTTTACCCAATGGTGTATAATTTAAAAACAATGGTGATTACTAAAAAATACGTTTTCCATAAAACAAATTGTAGAGGGTGTGTCACTACAATGCAGAATTTACAATATACTTTAGAAATATATTAGAAATAAAGTGACTGGAAAAACTATTTGGAGACAAAAGGTCAGTCCTGTTTCTCTAAGGCATATTTTAAACCTGAAGACAAGACATCTATTGATGTTTTCATGAAATCACATTCTCTCTACGTGACAAAAATATTGAGTAAAATCCTCCATGCTAAGTGAAACTTCCTCCCACTGCTAACATCATTATATATAGACGTGCTTATGAAAGGCTGCTCTAAAATAGTCACTATATGTAAAACAAAGCAATACTAAAACCAAAATACTTCAAAAACAGCTTTGGGCTACCACAGAGCATATAACATTATTCACTGAAACAATAAATGCAACTTTTTCAGAGTCCAGTTTGCCTCTTGAAGTTCTACTTGAAATAATATTTTGGTAGAAGTGAATTGAACATGTCCAGAAAAAAGACTAAAAAAAAAAGGCACAAAGTACTGATAAGCAAAGACATACCAGGCTGTAAAAGAAAATTAGGCATGTGTAAATAGTGCTACATCAACTTTACTCTTCATCTTAATTATCTTTAAAGAGGTTTAATGCTGATTAAATGCTGTAAATTTTTGTAAATTCAGAAGTAATACTGAACAAAGGAAAGCAGGATGCAAACCTAAAGGGTTTATGCTGAAGTAATGGTATTAAAATAATCATTAAAAACCCCCAAAATCTTATTTTTGAGAATATTAGATTTGAAAATCTTTCCCAAATGTAAATGATCCATCATTCTAATCTTAAAAAAAAACAAAACAAAAAAAACAAAACAAAACAAAAATAAACTTTGGAAAGAGCCATGAACTATTAAAAATCCTTTTGCACTCAGTGAGAAGGGAAAAGAACCAGTAATTCTAATTTTGCTTTTCTTACTTTTCCTATTCACTAAGGCTGAAGAAGGGCTGTATCAAATTTTCCAAAATTTCCAAGGTAGTGAAATGGTAAATTTACTGAATAGTCTCTGGAAATACTTACTCCCAATTAGTTAATTGATGCACATCTCTATGCAGATTTGAGTCTGTAGATAATCTGACATCTTTATATTTTTTAAACTGGTCACAATACATATTTTCACACTATTTTTGTTGAATTCCTAAATCACATGAGAAATATACAAGGTACTACGTCTTATGACAAAAAATGCTGCTTAAAGCACACAATGAGCTGCACTGACTTCAGTGATCTTTCAATCCACAAGCTTAACATTAAATTTATGCATAAGTATTGAACTGCATGAAGAAAAACTAAAGGAATAGTCAAGAAACCAGATGAAATGAAAAGACTGGAAAAATTACTATTAAGGATGCAGAAGACAACTTCAACATATCCAGATGTATTTTTCCCCTCTTCCATGAATTGGACATAACTACTCATGACTGTAAAGATACAACTGCTGAAAGCAAGACCTTTAATCTGTGATTTAAAACACAACTATATTAATTCAATTATTGACAGACATTGGACCTTAAATACATTCTTATAAGATCGAAGAGAAAAAATTTCCCAAATCAAGAGATCATAATACCTTGCTTTTTCTTGTCTAGTGATCTTCAACAGTTCATTAAGATGTTCCTCCTATTAGGAGGTACTGCCTTTCACGGCCTGTCTAATCTTGAGAAGGCAACAATTAAAAGGAAATCCAAAAAATGTTCTTCCATGCCTTCTGAAAATAAATTCAGAGATGGAGGTATAGGTCCATGAGAAAGAACAATGAGTGTGCTGACTTCATATATCATTAGCTCTCTAATAATAAAGAAAAATAACACCGTCAAAAATACTAAAATATTGATACAAAATAAGATTAATGCTAAAAACAAACAAACAAAAAAAAACAACTAAAAAACCCTAAAAAAATTTTTAAGTGATATTAGGAAATAATGTCCAAAACTTAAACACCACCCAGCTTCAACTGTCTTATATTCTAATGAGGCCTTATGTTCTAATGAGGCTATATGTTCAAAGACAGCCTTACATTCAGTCTTCACCTTCATTAGCACAAGGTCTAACAAATTTTTGATCCATTCTGGCATCCTTATAAACCTAAATACTTCTGTTTTTGCTTAACTCATACTTAATATTGCTAATACTTAATTAACTCATACTTAATATTGCTGCTAGCTCAGCGGATGAACCTCCAAGCTGATGAAACTAAGGTCAATACAGCTGTAGGGATGAAAAACATTAGCTGTGGATACAACCACACTGTGCAGCTCAGTGCACTCTCACATCATGCCCACCAGCTTGTTCAGACTAGGCTGGATTACTGTGCTTGTACCCTTTTGGTAACTGGAGTCAGCACCAAAACCCAGAAATATACCCATGGTATCACATACAATTTCACACCAAACCATCTTTGCTTGGCATGTAAGTGAGACTGTTAAAAGCCCTCATTAAACTGATGCCATGTCCTCCAGATGGTCCTGAATGCAGGCAGCCAGGATGTGATATTTGGACACAGTCTGTGTTTGCAGAGCACATGGTTTTAAGCCAAGAATGTTTCAGTTGATGAATGTCTGGAGTTCATTCCAGTCCTGCCAGGGTATACAGCAGCAGTTAGAAATGGACTTAACATAAAACAAGATTTTTCAACACAGCAGAATGTGAGTTATGAGTCAACTTTTGTTACAGAAAGTGGGAAAATGCATTCAAAATAACATTTTATTAATTTTGGCCAGATTTTTTTTGAAACTGGCACAATGCAAACTAAAAATATTCCACTGGGCTTAATTTAATTTTATTTACCCATTTTCATCATGCCTCATGAGCTGAACCCACTGCTCTGTTTCATCATTGCTGATGGCCTGGCTCCACATATTATATGAGCTATGAGCAGAACTTGCAGCAGTAGTCAGATTATTGCAGAAGGTCTCAAAAAATGAAAAGTTGCATCAGATTAAAATGTGATTGCTAACTGGATAATTCTGCAACACAAAACAGTACTTTATTGTTTGATGTTTAAACAACCAGAATTTCCAATATAATATGTGGTAAATCACTTGTATATAGGAGGAGATTAGATTTCAAAATCCATTCGTTTTTACAACCTCCACCATCTAGATTCCACAAACTCATAAAGAATCCTTAGTAATCAAAAATGGAAATACACAGAGAAAGATGCAAACACATGAAAGCTTGTACACTTTAACCACATAGAGGGTCTGAAGATTCTCTGAAATATTTTTAATCGATCTGATGGAATCACTGTACACCAAGTAAACCTGACTGACATGATTCCTTTCCAAATTCAGGACATTTTGTTACATAGGTCTGAGGGTAGGATTCTACATTTATTTGACTGTGAGTCTACAGCACTATTTGCCCTAAAAAAATTGTTAGTATGATTATAGCACATATATAAAAATATTACATACCTAGAAACTAACAGAAAATCACCAATCAATGTACAACAAATATGATGTACTATATATTAAGCCAATTTCAAAAGGAAAACACAAGAAAAACAATACTGTGTTAAATTACATTAAAAAAACCCCACCCAAACCAGCCTGAATCAGGCTTATAGAACATTACTGAGAAGTTTCAACATATAATTCTTTTCATAATCTGGTAGATTATCACCAATGTTGCTAATACCCTGAGTCAATCGGTGATTTCATATATGGATAGGAAAAAATCCTGGGTTTGGAAGTGAAATAATTTCCTATGGGATAAAAATTACTCGGTGGCTAATTCTATCACTTTACTCTTGATTTTGTAACTGTACATTGCTTTCTAAAGTTTGGATTTACTTATTCTCTCTGTATATTTTTTTCTGTCTGTATAGTGGTTTCATGTTGGCCAATTTCTGTTTCTCAGAATTAGTGTAGTGTTTTGAGTGTCTACCAGAAATGTTTACTCCCTTTTTGCTGTGAGGATTAGGATTAGGAAAAAAGCAAATCGGGCTCAAACTTAAAAGGTATAAAAATATGTTTATTAACAAACTAAAGAAGAGAATAAAAGAAGAGAATGAGAATCAAAACGAAACTGTCAAAACACTTCTCTCCCCACAACTGCTCACTTTCCCACTGACAACATAAAGAGACAAAACCTGCAATTTTCAGTCAGTTTCACCACTTTAAAATAAGGTGGAGGAGCCTCTCTTAGAACACCTGTGGAGACATCGCCACAAGAAAACAGTTCTCTGGTGGCTCCCATGTCACGAATCTGCAGCTGCCCAGAAAACGCTGCAAACTGTGAAGTCCTTCCCTTTTGGGAGCTCTACCACTAGCTGTGCTCATGGGCCATATCAGCTTATTTAGGGTACAGTTTAAGGATGACTGATCTAATATAAAACAAAGACTGTCTTCCTTTTTTTCTTCTTCCCTGGGGCAGAGGGCATCTCTTTATCGTCCCATGTTCAAAATTCTCCATTGGATCACCATTATATCAGTCCATGGTTATCACTAGAATTTTGCATCCCCCTAAAAAGCATTCTGTAAGTTACAGGGATATTTTAGTCCATTCTCCATGGCCTCACAAGAGAAGTCCAGCCCAAACTAGGCAACTCCTCAATCCTTTCTCCTAACATAGGACTTTTACTCTCTCTTCACTGACTTCTGTCTCATGCCGTGTCTCTCTGGCTCAATCACTCTGTCTTATTCTCTCACTCAGAAAAGGGTTAGTGCTTTGTAAGTCCCATCTGTCAAGGAAAGAGTTAGCATCTCGTCCGGGCCTGTAGATGGTTATGTGCTCTCTGCCGGGCAGTGGCCGCTCTGGCTGCACAGCTGTTGGATTTCAAAGCCATGCCGATGGGGGCGGCTCAGGAACACTGGCTAGGATCTCAGCAGCCAGGCTGGTGGATGCCTCCCCCCAGCCCTCGGTCTCATGGGGTGGGCCCAGC
>VXBN01005874.1:53577-76892 GCA_013397395.1 Sinosuthora webbiana | reverse complement strand
ACACCAAATGAACTGCAATGCCAGCACCTAGGACTGGAACAGAGATTCCTGCTATCAGTATATGGCAGTCAGGTTCAAAGAATACTTGATACAAGCCAGAAAGCACTGAATTTTTATTGTTGCTTCTTTACTTACTGCTGTTACTACTTATGTATGTCCTGAGTATACATAAATCTTAAAAATGAGTGCAGCATGAGGAAAATGTAAATGTCACACAGTTAGCCACAGTCTGACTGAACATGCCATGTCTGCATTTCCACAAGTCCTTAATACTCTCCTCTCAGGGAGCTGTAACCATAAGCATCTTATAATTAACCAGGTAAACAACCAAAGAATGCTTTGAAAAGTAATGAAGCAGCTTTTCTCTAAAACTACACTGGGAGGGGGAAGGATCCAAATTAAAAAAAAACTTTATTATAAGTAGGATTTGCTATACTGTTGGTTAATAATATCTGGTTTCCAGGAAAAAGCTTTTTATTCATGGGTATCTGTATAAATTTTAGTTCCAAGTCTGGATAATTTTTAACAGCCTTCTATATTCTTAGAAACAGTTACATTGTTTAAAAAGACAGTGTAACTTATTGTGTGGAAAAAAATATTAAGACAATGTAAATGTAAGTCAAGAAAACTTCAAGAAAGAGAGGGAAATACACAAATTAGTCCTCTGTGGTACCATTATGCTTTATTCTCCACTTCCATGAAGTGAAGGCACGATACAATATGGAACAGGTAAACAAAAATCAAAATATTATTTTGAATGGGAGAGTTCTGAAGCTTAACTTCTTGCACTGCACTGGTTCTCACCCTTTCCTAAAAGGACAGGAAGAATGCAGTAAAAATTGACTGAGGCATGTCAGTTGCTGTTCAGCTTTGTGTAAAATCAAAAGCAGATCTTTTCATGTGCTAAAAAAGACCTGGGATATCTGCAGATTAAATAGAGTAACCTTTTTATCAGTTTATATTATTATCTTATTATAAATGTTACATTATCTCATTACTGTAGATAAAAGTTGGTGGGTTTTTGTTTGTTTGTGTGGGTTTTTTTGTGGGCAATTTGGGGGTTTTTTTTGAGGGGAAAGTGGATTTTTTTGGTGAATTTCCATGGAGTTTTTAGACGAAAATGAAGTCAGTCATTTTACTTACAAAGCTAGCCAAGCTAAGGGAGGATTATACAACAAAAAACCAAAAGCAAAAGAACAAAAAACCCCAAACAATTTTTCTCACAAGTGTACAAAGAGAAAGCATTAGAGGCAACAGTCACGACTTGCAACAAAGGCAATTCCAACTGAGCATAAAAGTAGGAAAGAGTTTCACATGGTTAAGTATCAAGAGCTGCCCAGAGAGCTGGAGATATTCTAAATATGAATGGACACTTTCAGCAGTGGGTTGAATTAGACAATCTCAAGAGGCCCCTTTCAAAATAAATAATTACATGATCTGTTCTAGTTAAGATGACTGACAAAGCCCATGGTGTTTTTTTCCTCTGAGGGAAGGAATCATATTAATGTGTCTGAATGAAACACAGGCTCAGTATGACTTCAGAATAATCCTCAGGTGCTCCTACACTGAGTTGTCAAATACTCAGTTTGGCACAGGAGCTTTTTTGGCAAGTGGTGTGAAAAGACACCAGACTCTCTTCTAGGAGACAAATTACATCAATGCAGATCATCTACAATATGTATTTCCAGAGTTACTAATCACATATATATGGGGCCTGTGTCAATATATGATAATACCTTTTCTATTAAAAATTAGCCGATTACTTTCAATTAAAAAGGCATCCTGTAACAACAAATTATAGCTAAATCCTGCCAAAATACAGTTTTTCTCCGAGTAATGCCAATCTGCATTCAACTTTGCACGGCATGTCACAGGTTGACTATAGTGAAGATGAACAACAGAGGTTGAATCCATCAATATCCCAAATATTGATAATGGAAAGCCTCATGATTCCATCACAATCAGTTTGCTCCTAACTGTTAAAAGTTTTAAACTGCTACGAGGCCTCTTCCAATGTCTAAGATTACCAGTTCTGACACTGTCATAGCTTGAAGTGTAATAGATTTATTGAAATTTCAATTAAAGGACACATATTTTTATGTATATGTGTGGCTTATCAAAGTTGTGATGCCTTTTATCTTGTTGGTATGAGTACTCACCCTTAGCTGGACTCTTTCCACATTTCAGGAAGAGATTTTTTTTCAGGGATATTCAAAGTGTCCTTTGCATTCTTTTTTCTATTTGTCAGGCCTTCTTTTAAGCTACTTATTCTTTCTATCTTTAATAATAAAGGGGTTTTGTCATGCTGAGAAATACTCATATTTATTTTGTGATGAAAACTTCTATCTGTTCTCAGAGTGGCAGCAAGATAAGCATATGATCTGTCATAATAAAGTTCCTAAAGAATTACTTGATTGCTATCTTCTAAGTATCTAGGTCAGCTTTCCAGAGTATGGAAAACAAATAAACGGTTAAATAATGTATTTTCTCCATACAAGTGATCTTAGTTTCAAAAGGAAGACTCTTAATAATTCACTTGATGCTTCAAAAAAGATAGGAAAAAAAAAAAGATAGAAATTGTTTATTATTATCTTTAAAAAAAAAAGATAAAAAAAATTGGACTAAAATACCACACCAGCAATGGTAGAACAGTCACTGGGAAAGCCGCAATATTAGCAGTTCTCAAGACAGAAATTTCCTTGAGTTAAAAAGACCCACAACTTTTAGATTTTTTTGCAGATCTGTTCCCTAGAGATTTTCTAAAATAACATTCTTCTGTGTCCTTATCAGCATCTGAGCTATAAAAGAAAACCCATAGAAATCTCATCAGGGATTTAAACAGTATTTTCAGACACTTTTTCTATTTTTTTAATCAACAAAACAACTAATCTTGCTGCTTTTCTTCCTTATTCACCTACTTTGCTTCATTCTAAGACACAGCTTGTGAAGCTGGAACATTGAGTATCCAGCATGCAAAAGTTTTTGTTATACCAATTCTATTAGACTCAAAGAAGCTTTTGAGGAGTCCTCTTCCAATCAAGATGCCATCCACCTGCATTCAAAACTGCCTTACCTGACCCCTGACCAATTCAGCTCTGTGAAAAGAACCAACTTGGATAAAAAAAATATGAATTTCTGTTCTTTTTCTTACAAAAATAAAATACAAAATAAAAGAAAGAAAATGATTATGAAAAGAGGAGAGGCATAAAACTGTGGACTGCCAACAGGAGAAGGATGAAAAACAAAGAATATAAGGATGTAAGAAATTAATTTTAGCAGGTAAAGTGAGAAAGAGTTAAAGTACAATAGAACTTTCATGAAGTATAAAGTTTAAAAATTAATGCCTTCCTGTTTCTCCTTTAACTAAAATTGATCTCTCCCTGTCTGTCATACAATTAATTTCTTTCTGTGAGTATTGTTAAACTTTAAATCTGGTAGGAAAAATATCTTCTGATAAAAATACTTGGCAGATAGGGAAAACTTTCTATTTATTTTTAATTCACCATTTCTGTCAATACCTTTGTGTTTGGATTCTATGAGCATGAACTGAATCAGAGTATCACAGAATGAGTCACAGAATGAGTCACAGAATGAGTTTGGAAGGAACCACAGAGGGTCATCTGGTCCAACCTCTCTGCTCAAGCAGGGTCATCCTAGAGCACATGGCACAGGATTGTGTCCTGACTGTTCTTGAATATCTCCAGTGAAGGAGACTCCACAGCAACTCTGGGCAATCTGTTCCAGTGCTCGGTTACCTGCCTATGAGGATACTGTGAGAGACAGTGTCAAAAGCTTTACTGAAGTTGAAGTTCAACTGTTTTCATCCAGATAGCTGTTTCATCACAGAAGACAACTCCACCACTGTGACTCTGATGCACCCATACATTCTCCTTCATCCTCAAAATCTCAACACCCCAAACGTAACACCAAGTCATGAAGACTTGCTTAGAACACTAGAATTTGCCAAGTCTGAAGATCTGAAATGTGACTTCATGGAATGATTGCATGTTTAGCACATAAATATAAATTATACAAATATTTATAAATAGTTATATACAATTATGAATGTAAGATTATATAAAAATGCACTGCAAAATATTACTTCCCTAATTAGTTCCAAATCCAAAAGGATTTTAGAGATACTTAAAAGCAGCTTGTCAACTGTGAAAAAATTGAATACCAAAAAAAGCAGCTGATTTTACATTATTTTTTCTATATACACCTTAAATTTCAAAATTCAAGGTGCATACAGAAAAGCATGTTTTTTCTCTCATTACTCTCTCATCCAAGTCCAAGATTTCAAGAAAAAGTGAAATGGCCTGAGCATGCATTAAATTACAGTAAGCGTATTAACTAAGGTATAAAATTTCTCATCAAAGGTGAAGCTCTCTCAGTGCTTAAAAGTAGCACTTAATGAATGGCAGATTACAAAATATGAAACAGGCATAGACCTAGATGATGGTAGTAAAAGGTATTTTATAGAAGGAGTCTTATATCCTTGGGTATAATCTCTATTGCTGAAAGTCCAACTCATCACAGTAGCTCTAGTGATCACTGATGTCTTTGCCAGTTCTCAGTGTAGCATTCAGAAGTACACCAGACAAGAAGAGCTAAAAATGCACAGCTGCAAATCCTGTCCTCGGTGTTCCTCAGGATTAATGAACCTGTCAGTAAAAGGGAGTCTGGAAGCAAATGCATCCCACAAATGCTGTTCCATGTAAGTGGCTGGAGAAAAAAGTATTACCACAAGTAGAAACAGAACTTTTGTTTTCAATAGTTTTCCATTCAAATGTTCCACCTAAGAGGAAAAGTCATTCTAGACCCATTTTTTTCTCCTTCCATGCATTTGAGGTCAGTACAAAAAGAAGACAAAATTTATTTCTATTTTTGTTGCAAATGGACTAGTTTGATGAATGTCCATGTGTAAAATAAAGATTAACTCCGAGTACCTGAAAATGAAAAAGTACAGAGAAAGGAAAATAAATCAGTGAGACAATGTGATCATTTATGACCGCTATAGCATTGACTTTCAGGTTACAATTTTCTATTAATATTTTGAATCATACAGAACAGGGATGAAAACTATTCTCTTTAACCACTTGAAATATAAAGCATTTATCTCTGCAATTTCTGTCATGTAACTGTAATTGTAAAACTTACCAAACTCGGTGCTAGAGGACTACCATCTATTTCAGCCTGATTTCAAATTCTGCTTTTGAGCTACTATGTACTAGAAATTTATATACGGGAAAAAAACCCAGTGTTTATCTCCATGTTACACTCAATTTGCGTTCATATTAAATGCTAGTTGTTCAGAAGTTTTTATTTGGTTCAAAGTATAATGCAGAAAAAGCGAATATGTCCATGAAGACAGTCTAATCCATGTTTCCCATTAGAGTTTGACAACAGAATCCTGTGAGGACTGCAGATAATACTTTCAGAAAGGGACCTTGTAAAGGACATAGAAAAACAGATCAGACTCTTAAAATTTAGTTTTCAGAGTCTTCAGCAAGAAAACTTAGGGAAAATAAGGATAATGTTAACAATGTTTTCCAGGAAAGGGCAGCTCAGCAGGAGTGCCAACTCTTAGTTCTCAGTAGTATGAGGTAGGAGAAATCCCTTCTGAATGGGTGTCCATACGTATCAGAAAGGGACTGTAACTCTAAACTAAATTACCATCTGAATTATACTTGAAATTCACTTAGTTTTACACATTAACATTACATCTACAACCAAGAAAAACTGTCTTTCTTTGCCACAGTCCCGGGAAGCACTTCTTCCTAGGCTCTACCCATTACCGTGATCACTACTGATGATGAAATACAACCAAGGAACTTGGACTCGTTTTGTATGCTGTGGCTGCATATCCCAGCTATGCCTCCTCTGCAAGGTCTGTTACTTTCCAGAGTTTATTTCAAAGTTCAATTCCTTAAATATTATCAAAGCTTGTCTCCCTACCCTTCCATTAGGAAATACTATTTAGGGTACCCATAAAATATAGGAGTAAAAGGCATCAAAGTCAACCCAAATCTTGATACTAAAAGGAAGAGGCAGACTTGGGTTGTTCAGGGTGGATTTTTGTACTGCTTTAGGCTGGAGTTTGAGAAAGTTGGGTGAGGGGTGTCCTGCTGTATTTTGGGTGTTGATCAACACATACACAGATTTGATGCAGTATTTCCTCAGATGCAACTAGCTTGTGTTGATTCAATCAAGAAATAACCTAGGACTATGTAGGATAGAATTTTGATTCTTTTTCTATGCAATTTACACACAAGGCATTTAAACACCATTGAGTCCATAGCAGTCATGTGTAATTATATGCACAGACACTATATACTGAAGCCTCATTATATTTTACTATGACTCTTGCAGCTTGTTTGCATACAAATTATCAGCATTAACAGCATTGCCTGGTTTTAAAAAAACAAAAAACCAAAAACAAACAAAAAACAAAACAAAAAAACAAACAAACAAACAAAAAACCAAAAAAACAACTAACTGTGTTTTTTTCATGCTTCTCAGTGAAGCAGAAAGTATATGCAAAGCTGATGAATGAGGCTTATACTTATCTCAGCAAACCAACCAGAAGTGGACATGCCTGTCACCGATCAACCTTTTTAAACATTTTAAAGAGCAAGTCATCTTCCAGAGAATTCCATGGACAAATACATAATGTTTTGAATTGCTAAAAGCTATTTAAAATTATTTTATGTGTGATATTAAACAATTTATACAAATACTTACTGCAGCAGGAATGAAATATTTACATATTATAGAGGCAGACTCTCTAACATACTCACATATACACACACAGACACCCATTATATGGTTTTTTGCTTCTAATTCTAAGCAGAGTATCACAAACCCACTTGATGTCCCCAGGTGCCAGATTTAAAGTTTACATGATATATGCCATACAGCAAGACAGAAACATTCTCTCTTGGCCCCCTCTGAGGAGGCTGCCATGAACTGTGCACTCTAAGAAACACCAGCAAAATTCACTAAGTTGATTTTACTCAGTTAAATTAAGTATATGTATTCCAAATTCAAGAACAGTGTTTCACTGTTTATATGAGGAAATTAAATACATTACTTAAGGATGCTGATAACCTAGACACCTTTGCAATACTGCTTATGCAAAATGCCACCAGTTTATCTAGTGACATTACCAAATGGTCACACAGAAGATTCCTCTATAGCTTAGAGGCACCACAGCCTTTGAAAATGCAGCATAACTGAATTTTGGTTTTAAAAAGCACCACATACATGCTGGCACTGATTAAGCTCCATCTGTGCCTCAAAGAGAATTACACTGAAATAAGTGCCCGTCAAGTGTTCTCTCAGTCAGCTCAATGCCCTTGAACAGACATCCTGTCTGATACAGAAATGAAGAAAACTCTGGTGTATCAGTTTACTCTTCAAATGCTTTCCCTGGGAAATAGTTTTTCCTTTTCTTCCTTAATTTAATAGCCCAGCAATGTTTGGTGGAAGAATGCTTTAATTTTGGTATTTATAGACGTTTTTGCTTCTGTTAAGATTATAAATGTCACAATAAGGTATGTATAGCGCTGGTCAAAAATGCCGTTTTTACGGCATTTTACTTATGAATGTAGGTAGGCACAGAAGACCGAGCAACTGAGAATTACTTGTATTTCCACTAACCAATAAAATCTCTTGCACTCCAATTCAATAAGCTGACCTCTGCAGAAGACATTACAGTGCACAGTCAAAAGCACAGAGATATAGAAGCACTTACATTTGCACTGTGATCACTTCCACTAACACAGACGACATCTTGTTTTTGAATTGTTAATACCTCTTTTGTAAGCTTCAGTCGGATATCATAAGCATTTTCAGATACTTCATCATATAACAATGCAATACCAGTTTTAGTCTGCAAAAAAGAAAGGCATACACAAATATTTAGGAATATGAACGTTTCATAATGGTGAAGAACAAGCTCTATCCCATTCAATAAATAAAAAGCATACAAATGAGCAATATTTACAGAGAGTGGAAAACTGGTCTGCTTTTCAGTCTTCAAATGGATTAGACAAAAAAGGCCTCTTTTGTACTGGAAAATATAGGAAGAGTGGTATTTGAAGTAGACATTAATATGCAAAGAGTAAAAAAAAAATTACAAAAATTTATCCATTGTACTCTTCCACAAAGAAGCGCTGCCAATTAATGATGTCCTATTTGACTTTATTTATACAAAGACTTACTAAAATGTATTAGAAACAGACAAGTATGTTTAAATGTATATGAACACATTTTCCATTTTTGGCAAGAAGTGGGAAAGTGAAATATTGTTCCTGTCTTAAAGATGTTCGTTCCACTCTGTCAGAAAAAAAACAGTACCCTTCATAAAAGTTGCCATTAAGATACAGAGTTCTGTTACAGTAAAAAACTATGTTTTCATATTGTAAATCATGCAATTAAACCCTGTTGTTGCAGAATTTATTTTGTTTAGGATAAGATGACCATACATTTCTTAAGTTACATCATCACTGGACTAATAACTAGTAAACTCCATAGGATAGTCAACTATTTGGTATAAACAATGTTTTCTCCATAAGTAGTAGAAAAAAACCCTTTATTTTAGTTTCTGTTTTTTTCACTTAAATTTCCCACTAATATTCAGTCAGATATTTCCTTAAACAAAAACTGTGGTATTAGAACTGCTTATAGCTATTTGTTAAAATATGCAGACAAATGAAATTTCAGATCTTTACACTCACTGCACAGAAGAAAAAAACACCTGTTCTGAGTGTTCCTATTTAAAAGTACTACTTGTTTATTAATTTATAATGTATATTACAGCACCATCACAACATTGCATGTTATGCAAGTGAAGAAAAATAAAGCATGATTTAAGTTTTAGCTGCAGTATTTGTTTTTAAAAGAAGATTTAATATCAAGTTTTTCATCTATGTTTTCTTAAATGGCAGACTGTATAAAAAACGGAGTAATGGAATTAAAGAAGAAACATGTCCTGTGCACTGAATGAAAACTTGAGGGACTTTAAAATAAAATTAAACATGAAAAAATTAGCTTCATAATATTTCCATTTCTATAAAATAAAGGAGAAAGGTCTGTGGTGATTGTCACTAAAGCCTTTCGATCTTTAAAAACAGGATCAGCTTAAGCTTAAAGCACTTAAAATTCGTGTAGCTCTGTGCTGCAACTGAGTGTCAAAACCTCCCTTACAGCAGAAATAGCAAATGCAGCCTTGACAACAATCAAATTTATTCTGAATTATATACAGAGCAGTTGCTCAGGTGAATTGCTCATGTAGTTGGGCTATCCCTGGGCTTAAAGCAATTGTCCCCATGTAGGTCACTTCTGCCATTTAAGACACTGAGATATTCCAAGATCTCTGAGCATGTAAAGCTGACATAAGCTTTTTAGGATACCCAGGTCCTTTTTTAGCTGGAGGCATGACCAGATTTCCATGTTTATAATGAGATACAAAGATTGGTCATGTCAGTAGACAACTACATGTAGGTATCTTCAAATTGTAACGGATGTCACAAAAGGTTTACAGTGCAGAAATCACAGAACAGCTTGGGCTGGGAGGGTCCTTAAAGGTCATCTACTTCCAGCATCTTGGAAGAACACTTTCCACTAAACCAGATTGCTCAAAGCCCTGTACAACCTGGCCTTGAGCAATTCCAAGAATGGGACATTAACAACTTCTCTGAGCAACTTTTTCCAGTGCCTCACTACCCTCGTAGGGAGCAATATCTTTCTAATATGTAACTTAAACCTATGCTCTTTCAGTTAAAAGCTATTCTGCCCTGTCCCATTACTACATACCCTTGTACAAAGTCCCTCTCTTTGGCTTTGTATAAGGTGCCCTTTAGATAGTGGCAAGCTGCTCTAAGGTCTTCCTAGAGCCCTCTCTTTCCCTGATTGAAAAACCCTATTTCTCTCACCCTGTTTTTGTAAGAAAAACCCACATCTAAGACAGCTGTTTAGAATCTGTCCAGGCAGTGGTAAGCAACAGACACCTCTGAAGCATGATTCTATCTGATCTCTTTTATACATCTATCTAGAAGGGAACAAGTGAGTCATAGCTATCTAGTTTCAGTTATAAGGTAAATATAAATAAAACTTAAATATAAGTGTCTAATTGTGGGCAGACAAATCTCTTTAGTATTTGCTGGGTATGTCTAAGAGAAAGAAAGTTCAGTCATGGCATAAAGCCTTAATCATCTCACTTGTTTGGAATCCAACATTTCTTTATTTTTCCAAGATTTTGAGTCTTTTCACATTTTCAGCATGTGTGAATGTGTTATCAATACATTTTTGTGAATGACAACATATGAAAACTATGCCAGTACCATCTGCCTAAAAGCCATGCTGCCAGCAGGAAGTATTTCCAAACAGTAGAACTACAGCCTTTACCAAACACTCTCTCTGAATTTTACTGCTGTTCAGAGGTTGTGCATCACTGTCCCACCTGGACTGGTGATCACTGTTACTTTTTCTGTGTACCAGAAAATGATTTACAGAAACACTGGAAGAACAGAGATCAGGAGCACTCTTTATACAGCTTACACCCAGAACAATTCTCTGGCTAGAAATTGTTAGATATGTGTCCTGCTTTAGGGCAAATTTTGGGAGGAAACCTCCAAATGGAGTCCCACTAGAAAAGCAAATTCAAGTGGCCTCTCTCCCTACTAGTTTGGGAAAAGATTTCCTCCGAGAAAAGTGGAAAAAAACTGTTTATTTACAAGCAAAGTGTTCACAAGCATAAAAAAATGAATAATATTAAACAATAAAACCTCTCGCTGTTCTAAAGAGATGACAAGCTCNAAGCTGATCAGTTCCAAGAAAAAGAAAAGCCACAGTCCAGGGAACTTTTCTGCATCAGCTAGCTAAAAAAATAACTAAAAGCAAAGGAGAGCTCTGTCCTGCTGTCCGTGCTGCAGACAACACAGTCTGTGTGAAGAGAGAGATGTGGGGGAGCAAGTGCAGTTACTGATAACAAACTCAGTGCTTCTTCTCTCCCCGCTTCGCTCTCAGAACCAGTCTTTAAGGCACAGAACTTAATATCCAGCATAAAAAAACCACATGATTGTAGATAAAAACATCATAAAGTCACCCTAGGACAACATGTTTAGAAGAAACACAATGAAAAAACCTCTAAACTGTCACTTGTAACAGATGTTCAGGTAACAAATGAAATATGCAGATTGACCTGTTAAATAGTTTAGCATTTTCCATCACACTATTTCAACATAAGTCCAACTGAAGCTCATCTATTACTATTAAAATCCAACACCTACATTACACTTCATCTAACTCCTGATGTGATCCAAGATGAGGTGCAGCAATACCTTATTTACTTTCAGAATCAATAAGGTTAATTTGGATTTCTCTCAGCCTTTCAAGCCAGCTTTTTTTAGACCATTATAAATGGCTTTGAATCAAAGTTCAGCACATTCCCTTGTTCTCTCTTTGTGTTAAGGAGATGGCAGACATAACTCTAGTGAACAAATCCCAGTCCAGACAAAGGGTTTCTTCAAACAAGGACCTTTAAATGGGAACTTAGTCTTGGCATATATATGTATATCTCACATTTAACTAGCTATGTTCATCTTGATTTCTCATTTAAAATCTGTAGCCATTCTAGCTAACTGATAGAAAAAGCTGAGGACTGAAAACTCAAAATAACTCTCCAAAATGATATTGTATTGTTAGAGATCATATGTTTTGTAATAAAAAAGCATGCAGAAGATTCATAGGGAGTTGTGTCTCAATAGGATTTCAGTGCTTACACTGAGAGGTAGGGTAATACAAATTTAAATTCACTTGGGAAGAAGAAATTAAGAATTAATTTTCCTATTTCTGACAGTTTTCTAGATGCTGGCTTCAGGAAGAGGAGTGTGTGGGTGTTCATGTGCATGCTCACTATATGGTGGGAGGAAGAGTAAAGAAGATCAGGAGTACATGCATCACAGTAGCTGTGACTTAACAAAGCATAGACACTGCTCTGTCTCTGAAAAAAAGAAAAAAACACTGAAACCTACTTTCTCAAACCAGCTCAAAAAACTGTCAATACCACAGAAAACATTCCTCTCTAGAGGGAGCTAGAATGGTAGATTAATCCTTTTATCAGTTTTATTGTTGACTACTTAATAAGGTCCCTAGCTAGTGTACTTGCTTTAAAGCACTCCCTGTTCAGCATAATGTTTTGGGACCCTGCTCAAAGTAACATGACTCTTTCAATGTGCTGTATCTGTAGTCTAAAGCTCACAGCGGCAAATTATGTTTCAAGGTAGGCATCTCTACAACAAACTTCAGTCTTACTAGTATAAAATACTTGTCTTCAATGCTGTAAGCTTTATTTTGAAGTAGCTTGCAAAAAAAAAATTCCTCTGCATTGAGTTACATTGGTTCTTCAGCAGAAAACACCATTTGCTGATGTTGGTCCTTAATAAATACATCCATACATTCAAGGGCACTGCAGTTCAATTTTTATCTGCTAGAATTCATTCCTAAATGACATTTATTCATAAATAAAATTCTTTACGCACTATATTTGAACATTTTTTTCCCACTGAAATGCCACATTATATTTCCAGATTAGTATTTATCAGCAACACTTACACCTCACAGGTCTAGATATAAAATTCTCAAATCCAATTTCCTTTCTTAAAATGAAATTAAGTTTATTGAAATTACATATCTGTGGTGTACTTATGGTTCGAACACCTGCTGAAGACACGTAACAACCAGGGACACTGATTTTTATCGTACATCATTTAAGATTAGGAAGAAAGAGAACTTCAGGCAGCCCTACATACTGCCCTGAGCACTAAGTTACAGTGGCCTCACATCTACTCTCTCTGTCACACCTGGCTTGATGTTTTCTACACCACATTTCCTATCATGATCAAAAGAAAAAGGTACTTTCTCAGAGAAATTCAAATTTACAATATCCTTGACTAACATAAAAAGATTTTAAATGGGTGAAATATAAAGGGAAAAAAAGTGCAAGGTGTTACGCTATAGGAAGAACAGCCATCTGTATGGAAGAAGAAAAGCTCTTCTTCACCATGTGTTAAAGAATGGAAATAGGCATGTAGTACTGAGGATCGGCAGAAAAATAGGGGCATCAATATTTCGTTGTTGCAATAAAGGCAAACATATGCTTTCTTCAATTCTTTCCCACTGATTTGTTTTTTTCTCAATCTTACAAGATAATATCTAAAAGTACGAATAAAAGTATAGTTCTTTAGTTGGGTAGTAGAGAAGGTTCCTTAAACACCGCTGAGTGTGAGGGAACAAAATTTCATACCCATGAAGTAATCCATCACCAGTGTTGCATTTAATACATCTTAGCATATTGTTTTCTTTTATACAGTATTTCGTATGTGTTGTTTCACAGTTACACTACATCAAAGAGGTAATGAGCTGAAAAGGGTCATGAGAGTAACAAAAAAATTAGAAGTGGTCAGACGTCTGTAAAATAGGATGTGTAAGTAATTCAAGATAAATTCAGGTTATTTCATTTCAAGACTGTATATATGAGAACATAGTGACAGTTTTAAGTACTTCAAAATCTATTACAAATAGAACAATCAGAAATGAAAATAATTCAGAAATCTCCTCCTTTGAATATATTCCGGTTATGAGGAAATCGAAGTCCTTGAACAGATTGCTTGGATAAATTATGGACATCCATTGCTAAGGGATTCTGAGAGAAAACTGAACAAACATCTCCCTAAATGGTATCAGTAATCCTCTCAAAGGGCCATATTCCAGAAAAGAAAATCTCCTTTATATCTCTTTCACGCTAATATTCAAAATTATGTGACTTCTTGCATATGAATAAACTTCTGAATCCAAGAGAAAACCTGACTGGCTTTATGAGGACACCTGGACTAAACAAATTACATTACAACTGCTATAGGATGGGTGAAAAATAACTATTAAGGCCTGAAGAAGTTTATCACTTGGGGGCTTTGATAATGGATGAGTGACATTTACAACAAACTTTGTAAATACTCATAATTTTCATAGCACTGAATCTGAAAGATAACTGTACTCTAAGAAGAAATGTGCCCATGTCTTTCACGATGAAAAGATAATTTCAGGCTTAAGGGGCCTTGAATAAGAACACAAATACACACTTTTCAATGGACCAACATGGATAAGGCAGTAGATAGTGAGAGCAGTAACACATCTGTGGAACACAGAAAATCAATAATTCCATTAGCATCACAAGCACACAAAGAACCATTCAGTAAAACTAAAAGGAGACAGAAAATCAATTATAACTTGCTAAAATCAGTCATACAGAGCTCCCTTACAGAGTATGTTTTTTCCTGCAATTACACATGGAGTTTTCCTTATTCTCAGCTTTAACTTACTACAACTTTTACATCTAATGACCCAGTTTCACAAATGCAGAGACAAAAATACTTAACCTCAGTACTCCTTCCTTTAAGAAATTCTGACTATAATGATAATGAAGCCATTAAACAGACTATTTGGAGGATAGGTTATGGTTCCCCCATACTATGAGGGTGAGGGTTTCTGTGGACAAGTCAGAAGAAGCATCTTGAAAAATGTTGTGGATTTGTCCCATATCTCAGAAGAGCAGTTCAAGACTCCTGTATTAGGAGAGAAACATGTAGGAAGGGATCTGGAAAAGTATGAAGCCCAGTCTCCAAGAAAGGCAATTCCGTGACCAGCCCAGGTAAAAGCCTCTAAGGATGGAGGCTGTCCCTCACTGCTGGGCAACCAGCTCTACTGCTTGACTGTCCTCATGAGGAAAAGCTTTTCATTGTGTCCTATTTCAAGTTCCATGTACTGTCTCCTGTCCACTTAGACACCACTACAAAGAGCCTGGTTCCTTCTTCTTGATCTCCTCATTGACATGGAAAGGCTTCATTTAGGTGCCGATGAAGCCGTCACCAGGCTGAACAAGCCCAGCTCCCTCATAGGGAAAGTGCTTCCAGGCCCAGTCAACTTGGTGGCTCCCCAATGAACTTTCTCTATGTTATCAATGTCTTTTTTGTATTGGGGGAATCTAAAATGCATACAGTGTTCTACAGCACTGGGAAGAGAAAGATAATCCCGTCCCTCAATCTCCTAGCTGTGCTCCTCTTAATACAGCTCAGGATAATGTTCACTTCTCTGCTGCTGGCTCAGGTATAACTGATGACCCATCAGGACCCCCCTGAGACTCTTCATTTGAGCTGCTCCCCAGACAGGCAGGTCTCAGTCTGTAGCACTGCCAGGGGCTCTTCGTTCCCAGGTGCAGGATGTGGCACTTGGATTTTATTAATTTAGTTCATTAATTTCTTAAATTTCTTGGCAGTCTGTTTGTTAGCCTGCCTAGGTTTCTGTCAATGGTATACTGACTGCACCCTCCAGTTGGGTGTCATCAGCAAACCTGAAAACCAAGCCCTCTTCCAGGTCACTGAAAAAAATGTTAAAGAAGATGGGTCACAGGACAGACATTTGAAGAACAAAACTTGCCACAGGAATCCAGATAGAGGATACCACATTAACCACTACCGCCAGTCTGAGCATCAAAGCAGTTGTCCACCCACCCATCTTGACAGAGGTTATGGCAACAAAGTAGCAAACAAACATATTTATTTCCTCACACTAATATACTAATAATACCAATAACAATGTTAATAACAAAACTGATTGTTTTAAGATTCCCATGTACAATTCCCATGTACAGAAGGATGCAGCAATGCCCTTACATCCTGTAGGACCAGCAGTCCTGCCCACCCCATCTCAGAGTCCAAAGGCCAGGACACACCCACAGTCTTGGCAGGAACCCCAATCCCCCTTTCACACCCTCCACATGAAGCCCCACACTTAGTCCACCAGCAGCTGCTTCTGCCCCCCTTCCCAAAGGAGAAGCCCTGTAGCTGGGAAACAGCACCAACACCAGAACTGTTGCAGATGATGAAACTTGAGGCTGCCGCAGTGGTCCAGCCCTTACACTGCCACTCCTGTCTGAAGGGAAATATTTCAAAGTAGCTTGAAAGGAAATATTTCAAATTAAGATAAAACCAAGTTAAGTCTGAATTTCATTCCAGCTGGAAAGAAACACTGTCAGTGTTAACTTTTAACACTGAATTATTTTTAGTATCACAAAATAAAGAAAACCCCCACCTTTTAAATTAGAACAATATACAATCAACCTGATCTAATAGCCACCCAACTTTTATGATGTACTTGGAAAATACACAGCTTCTTTCAGCTCCTATTCATAATAAGCACACCCACAAGACAAATGCACAGGAAATAACAGGAAAAAAACCCCACAACTGCTTTATAGCCTCAGTAAGAAGCTAGTAAGACTACTTATGTTTGTCACACCATTTTTCATGACTTGTAGCAGATCATGCATTTTTATTAGAGCTGTAACTCAATTTCATAATTTCATAATGTTCACAATTGTTGTCAGTGAAGAAAAACACAAATTTCTGATAACTCCTTTCAAAAAGGTGATTCATATTCACATCAAAGCCAGTGGAATATTATCTGATGGACACCACTGATTCTTGTGTAAATCAATTAAGATACTGAATTAAAATGTACTCTAAATTTTAAATGCACTCTTTGATAAAAATCAGCAACAGAAATAAAGAGGGTCAAAACTAAGTGTTTAGGTAATCTTTGAGTGAATTTTTCTCAAAAGCATCGATTACATTTGAAATAGGCACCTTCAATAGTACTGTTTTTATATTTTTTTTTTACCTCTGCATTCATTAATAACAATATTACAAATTGACTTTTCAATACACACAGTTGTAAAAGGCATTTAGCATTACAAGTTTTTAGAAGGGCGATACTCAAGGTAACAGAAGTTTGAAAAGACACTCTCAATATACAAAATTTAAAAGTCTATTTTGTTGCTTACATCACAACCTATTCAATAGTCAAAAATGGCCTTAGGAATACATATCTGTTAATGACATTAGCCTTGCAAGGAAAGTGATTAACACCTGGCTCACAGTATCTGTGATCTTAATCTGTAAGCACTAATAGCTTGTTTAATTACTGCAAGCTCGAGCTTGCATCACGAGCTAATTAGATATGATTGATTGTTGTCATTCTCATGCACCTCCCAGAACAGCAGACACAAATATTTGAAGTCTGTATTGCACATTTGAAAAATGAACTTCCAGAATGTCATGTCAGAATAAAAATTGCCTTCTTTAAAACTCTAACAAATACTAACAGAGACACATGGTTAAATGTTCTAATAGAAATTCTAACCCAGAAAATTTTCAAGGCTCAAACTATTAGAAAAACTGCCTAGTTTTATTTTGATTTAGATAGTACCTTCAAGTAAATGGCTTAAGAATATAAAACCTCAGAATATAAAGATGCTCCTATGCTTACAGCAGTTTCTTACCAGTCCAACAAGAAAGCATAAATTTCACACTTCAAACTAAACCACTTAGCAATAGCTGGAAAAACCCCACAACATCCCTTCAGAGATTATTTAAGAAAAAGATTATCAGAAAATTAATGTGATTATTTCTATTGCTGCTACCATGAATCTTACCCTAGTGGAGCTTCAGCTGATTAATAAATATTCCTGTCATTATATCAAAAGGCAAACAAAAGACTAAGAGCATAACGAAAACACCTCACCCATTTTCTTAACTTAGAATAGCCAAGTAAGAGCAATATAAAGGCTTTTTTTTTTTTTTTTTTTTTTTTTAATATAATACCAGATTTTGATTCATCCTGCTCTTGCTTTCCTTCCCCTTCTGACTGATACGGGTCCACCACATTCATTTTTCTTCAAGCTTTTGCATAAAATTCTTTTTTTGGTGGTGGGGCTTTTTTTCTGTCCTATTAAACTCTTTTGTTACTCTGCCAAAACCAAGAAGAAAGCCATATCTAACGGCCAAATTTCTGAATAAGGTGGAAAAGAAAATAGGTCCAACTGGGAAAAAATTACTAAAGCTTTCTGCAGAAGACAAAAAAGAAGCAAACAAAAAAACAACAAGAAGAATAAACTAATAATAAATAACCAGTCTCAAGATCTTAAGCAGTCATCCTTCAGAAACTGGAAGTATATAAAGAAAATAGCACAAAAGAAACCTAGGAATGGTGAAGGATTTTTGCAATATCCAGTAATTGAAGAAAAACTGCAGGTAATTTAAGTATTGAAAATTCAATGATTTATTTGAATTCAGACTTCAGACAAGGATTTCTTAAGATGGAGAATTCGTATTCTAAACCACTTTTCAAAAGCAAGAAAACGTGTAATCAGAAGGAGCAAGTGGAGATACAGATTCAACCCTCATTAAAAAAAAAAAAAAAAATACATGGTCTGGGATGAATGAACGCTTGCCCAGAATTCAAAGAAACACTTATTTTTAAAGCATATACAGTCTAGTCTCATTAGCATCAAGACAAGAAGATCAGTACTAAGAAAAAAAAATCTGGAACTGATGCTAAGTCTGATTTTGGCAGCTGCATATAAAACTTGTTTCATATCTTTCTCAACTTCAATAATTTGCTGATTGACACATGCAACTGACTGATACACAGGCCCTGTAACTATTTGACTTAAGCTGATGGAGGTGCATTTACACATTTGGATGCATGTATCACAGAACGAAAATAAAACTAGGAAAGGAAATTAGGTAGGAAATAATCAAACATTTCTGAGTAAAAAGGATTTAAAAGTAAGATGATTGACAAAAGAGCTGGACGTTTTAAGGGTTTGGATAAAATGTTGCCAAGAATCTGTATTTCTGAGTGATAAATGTGCAGCAGAATTTAATTTGATCCATAATCATCTCTCCAGTGTCATCTGTCCCTTGATGCTGTTAGTCACAGAGCACTGGACTGCCACAGTACTTGACTGACACCACATGGAAAGTCTCATCCCCACAGACTGGGGGTAAAGCTGATCTGTACCATCCACTGCAGACCATGGCAAAGGTCGCTGAATGAGCTCTGACTGGACTTGTAGGAGGAGCAGGCAACCGAGGGAGACGAGCAGCAGCTTCTCTGAGCACAGGTTGCAACAGCAGTGAGTCAGGAAAAGAGAGCTCCTGCATAAAGTAAGCAGCAATCAGTGCTTAGCAAGGTAGAGCATTAAACAGAAGTCAGCTGGCAAAGTGACACCAGAATTTTTAACCCAAGGACTTCAGGAAATCCTATAATAACCCTCCTGTCCCAGAAAGGTGTTCAACAGAACAATACAAACTCCTATCACTGAGAAACAGCAGGAGAAAAGGATGGGACTGAGGGGATTTATTTTAATTTCAGAACATGGAACCAAAGAACTAAAACAGACTCAGAAACAGACAAAACCCTGACAGTTAAAGGAGGAGAAAACAGAAATTTTAATTGTTCCTTTCCATACAACATCAACAGCACCATGAAGTCATACCAGTACCACGGCAGAACTACTGTCAGGTTATCCTAGTGGTATTTCACAGTGAAAAGGCGAAAGGAAATAACGTCCATGAATGCACAAGGTGATGAGACACTGAGAATACAAATTCCTTTGTTGTGTATATTTGAAGCATACTTATGAAAGGCCTGTGTTCAGAAAAGGTACATGATCTTAAATACACTATCAACAGTTTCACAGTTTTATGCAAGTATACAAGTCAAGTTTGCAGGATAAAAAACATTATTGTAGTTTGTGAAGGGAAGCAGGAATAGAGGCATGGATGTGAAAAGACAGGAGAATAGTTCTTGGAATAACAAAGCTTAGTTAAGGAAGAGAAAGATAAGATTAAAATAAGAACAGAAAACAGGAAGAGAAATTAACAGTAATAAAGGGAAAAAGATAAAAATTAAAGAAAATAATATTAAAAAAGAGGTAATTTCTAGAAATTGTATGTTTAAGACAGACTAGCTGCCCACTGACAAACATATCCATCTCTTGCAGGAATGCTCACCATAGGTTACTAATCCATAAAAGAATCTGACATATTAGCTCTACTCAGAGTATTAAAAATATGTGTGAAAAATGGAAACAAAATTTACAAAAGCTGTGTGCAGCAAATGTGGTATCCAATATTTGAAAGTGCACCTAAACAAGAAACCATAAAACACAGCTGGTGGTGAACAGGGTCCTGCCTGAGGTTTACCACTGCTTCTCCCACTATCACAGTGCTCTCCAGGATGACCAATAATAGAAACTTTGCCTTTTCACTCTACTGTTTTAGTCTGTTTTATAAATATTACTGTTTCAGTCTTTCTTGACATACCGGTTTCGGACTTAACTATTCCTACAGCTGAAAATTTACTGTGGGCGTTTTTTTTTTTCTTGTTTTGGTTTTTTTTTTTTTGTTTGTTTGGTTTTTTTTTTAAATTTTTTTTTATTTTTTTATTTTATTATTTTTGCAATGCCATAGCACATAAAGCATCACACGTCAGGATTTTGTTTTGCAGATAAGGATTTTTTGATTAGAAGGTGCAGTACAGGGCACCTCCCCTGCTCCTGCTTAGGTTCTTTTTTATACATGAATGTCAAAGGCTTACTTTAGCTTTTGTTACCCTCCTTTGATTTCTGTACTAAGGGATACATTTTCTGTATTCAGATGATTCTCACCAGTGTTCATGGGCCATTAAAAATCCTGGGAGTAATCTTAGATAATCTCTCTCCACTGCTTGTACCTGAAACTCAGCCATTATTTTCTTCTTATAAAAGAGGAACAGCATTCTAGCACAAATGCTAAAAAATATCCTAGGGATTTAATTTTAGTCCCAATGAAGCTGAAGTCAATTGAAAATTCTCAGTCAAGTCAGGCTTTCATTGTAAAAATAATTAGTTTAAATTTTGTCACAAATGTTGACAGCTTTTCAAGTTGTAACGTTCATTGCATAGTTGTTAGCATAACTATAAAAATTCATGCAGAAGGACATATTTCAGGATTCTGCAGTTTTCTTACATAAAATCCACCTGAACCATTTTATCAACTGCTATCATGACCCCCAAACTATGCTGGTTTTAATACTTATTAAAAATTCCTTCAAGTTTCTGAACAAGCAAAGGGTAAATTACCAGATTATAAACATATGCAATGTCATCATTTAGAAATGAAAATGACACTTAAAAAATATCTAAGTAGTATAGTTTTAAATTCTACTGTTTCCAAGACAATCTCAGAATAACAAGGGCCAAATTACCAACTAAATACTTCAGGTTAATACAATAAAAATATTTGTTAATGTAGAATGAAGAAAAAAATCACACATAAACGAATCTTTAGTAATTAATTAATTTGTATTTTTAAAAAAGACAGTGAAAACTGAACATAAAAATGAAAACCTAATCAGACAGTACAGGAACCTTTCAAAATTTTTTAGTTGAACAACAGAATAGATTTTTATTGAGAATTTTTTTTCTGAAATGTGATTATTATTATTATTAGCATGGAAATGCTAATCATACTCATTTTTCTTCTGTCACAAAGTGAGGGGTTTTTGTTTGTTTGAGACTATACACTTAATAAAAAATTCTCAAACTTACAGGAAAACACTAGGACAGAAACACTGAAGGGCTAAAGATGGAAGGGGCTTCTGGAGATCACCTAATTCAAAGCCCCCTGAAAATCACAGAATCATAGAATGTTAAGGGGTTGGAATGGACCTTAAAAATCATCTGATCCCAACCCCTCCCTCCATGAGCAGAACACCTCCCACTAGACCAGGCTGCTCTGCCCAGGATCATGTGCAATCAGGTTTTGAGTACTACTAATGATGGAAATCTTGGATAAACCAAGGTGGACCTTTTCCAGTGTTTGACCACCCTCACTGTGAAAAAAAAAATAATAATCCTTGTTCAACAGAATTTCCCGTGTTCCAATTTTTGTCCATTGCCTCTTCTAGTGGCCACTTCTGAGAACACTCTGGCTCAGTCTTCATTGCCACCTGCCAGTGGGGAATTTTTCCATGTTGGTAAGACTGCTCTGAGCCTTTTCTTTAGCTCTACAGTCACAGCTCTCTCAACCTCTTCTCATATGTCAGATGCTTCATCTCCTTGATGTATTTGGGCCTTTGTTGGACTTGCTCCAGCATGCCCATATCTCTCCTGCAATGGGGAGCATGGGACTGGACACAGGATTTGAGATGCTGCCTCACAGTGCAGTGCTGAGCAGAGGGCAGGATCACCTCCCCCCACCTGCTGGCAATGCTTTGGCTAATGCAGCTGAGAGAGCTGCTTTCTTTAGCCACAAGGCTGCATTGCTGGCTCAGTTCAATGTGGTGACCCCCAGGATCCAGTCCTTTTCTGTAAAGTTGCTTTCCACCCAGCCAGCCTCCAGCCTCTACTGGTGTCTGGAGTTATTCCTTCCCAGGTGCAGGAATGTGCACTATCCTTTCTTGAATTTCACGTCAGCCTATTCTCCAGCCAGTGCCAGTCCCCCTGAAAGGCAGCACAGGCACAAGCCATCATATGGTAAACAGTACTGGATCCATTATTGATTTCCTCACTATGGAACTAATGACAGCCCTCTACTTGGACTTCATGCCACAGATCACACCTCTTTTGGCTATTGCCAGTTTTAAATTACACCTCCCCATTCACCAAGTACATTCCATCAATTTGTCTATGAGGATATGATGGGAGCCAGTGTCGAAAAATTTGCTATATGCAAGATAAACATCCACTCTTAGACCCCCATCTCCCAATCCAATGACTTAATCAGGAATGACTATGATGTTGGTCAGGTGAAATTTCCCCATTATAAATCACTATATAGTACCTCCAAAGACCTTTTTGTCTATCACATTTGGAAGTGAATCCCAGGTGAATGTGTTCTATTACCTCTCCCAAGGATCTCACCAAGGATTCATGTTTATTGCCCTTCTCACAGACAGGCTTTCCTCCAGTCCCAACTGCCACGATGTTTCAAAAATTATCAGGAGAGGCTTTGCAATAACGTCAGCCATCTCATTCACCACTTTTGAATACCTTCTGTGAGCTCCTGCCCACTTGCATATGTCTGGTCTGCTTAAGTGTTCCATTACCCGATCCCCCTCCAACAGACCAAAGCCTTGCTTGCTGCACTGGTATGGGGCACCTGGGTTTGCAGAGGCATTAGACCATTACAGGTGAAGAAGGCATTGAGTACCTTGGCCTTTTCCACATCCTCCATCAGATTCTTTGTCCCTTTTGCTGCTGATGGACCTGTAGAATTCTTTCCTGTTACCCTTCATGCCCCCATGAGATTCAAATCCAGGTGGCCTTTGGCTTTCACAACTCAATTCCTATATGATGATACAGTGTTTCTATATTTCCCCCAGGTCTACATTTCTCCCTGCTTTCACCTCTTATATGCTTTCTTTCC
>VXBN01005874.1:28160-52830 GCA_013397395.1 Sinosuthora webbiana | reverse complement strand
CCCAGGGAGGAGGAGCCAAACCATCTTCACCTAGACAAAAAGAGCCACAAGTGTCACCAGACATCCAGTTTTCTACCAGATTCCTGGAGGAAGACCGGACCCATCTCACCATTACTGGACCCTTTTTCTATGACACCATATCTACTCCAACAGAACCGCATCTGTCACCCCAGGAGGGCTCTACTTTAGACAGCTTCCAACACCCTGACCAACAGGGCATCAGGTTGTATTTCTGACTCTATCAGGGTTTTTTAGGATTTCTTGTTTGTTTGTTTGCTTGCTTATTCTTCTGTACTACAACATCTGTATTTTTTATATCCCTAGTAAAGAACTGCTATACCTATTCCCAAAATCTTTACCTGACAGCCTTTTAATTGCAAATTTATAATAATTTGGAAAAGGGGGGTGGGGGGGCGTGGAGGGCCTTACATTCCAAGGAAGACTCCAATCTTCCCTGGCAGATACCTGTCTATCTAAACCAAGACACACACACACACATACGTGCGTGTATATCTACTTTTTTCCCCACAGAAAAAGACACATACATGGATCATACATAAGGTAAAGTAGCTAAGACTTATATGATCTTACTAGAGTATTGAAAAAAGATAAGCTGTTATAACATGATAATTTGGAAAGACTACTTTATCATACTGAAAAATTTTTCCAAGTGAGAGCACCAGACTGCCATGATTAGACCAGGTCAGTCACTTCAACTCTTTGTGTAAGGACCTCTAAGTGCATATGAAGACTGGAACTCCACATTTGAAATGAGTTCTGTGGAATCCTTTGGATTTTTTTAGGCATTAGATTTCACTTAAATTATGTTCTTACCGGAGGCAGTGTATACATTAGAGAACTGTTTCAAATAATTTTGAAATTACTTAAAAATGCAAAATATGTCAAAATACTTGGTTCTAATTTTACTTGCAAAAGTAATTTCTAAGTTCATAAATTGTCTGTCAGTCTGTAAGTGAAAGACAGATTCTCCTCCATGTTGCATCCTTGCTTTCATCCAAGGGTCATAAGATTGGCTAACACCATGAAGAAGATAAAGGATGTGAGAGATAATCGGCTCTCTAAAATTTCTCAGTCTATGGTCATAAGAGCTGAAGGATAAACCAGCTAGCAAAATAACAGTCTGAAGTGTCTTTTTTACACTAAGAAATATTTAAGTCTGTAACATAATATGAAGGATACAGCAGTCAAGAACAAGATATTTCTCAATTAAGAGTACATGGGACCCAATAACTCCTGTTGACCATTTCTCTACTTCATCAGCAGTGAATAAAAGAGAAGTTTTGGGAGTCAGATAGTAGAAACCTGTTCAAGTTAACATACAGTAAAGTTCTGAAATAAACCTGCAAGGAGACTCAGATTTCCTAGTTGCTATAACATGCTAGCACAAAATGGCAAGTGTATTCTCATTTTTTCAGCCAGGCATCTCTACATAAAACATGAGCACAGAGCATATGGAAACAAACTTGGTGGTATAAGCGTATTCTCTCACTCTTTAAAAAGCAGGTTTTGGAAACTCTGGCTTGAGGGAGAACTTAGAACACCTTATCTAGTATTAGGCAGTAACATTAAAACAAATGAGGGATAAAATTGCAGGTTTCAGGGCATCCATGTAAGTCACATCTACCTGATGAACTCCTTGCCCTTCTGCCAGACATTTATTTACATTTTTTTAAAAAGGGTTTTCAACATAATTGAGCATTTGATAAATGGTGGGAACAACAGTTATAAAAGTAAAAAAAGAATTTAAAAATATTGTAAAACATCAATAAAAAGAGCAATATTTTCATAAGCATATATCTTACAAAATGCAATTTTAATTAAATAAAAATTATTGAGTAATTAAGAAATTAATTTTTCATTTTCTGTTATGTGTGTTCAACACATATTAGGACTGGACCAGTTATTTTTTTTTGAACAGTTTCAGTGACTTCTACAGTCAAAAGCTATATAACCAAACCTTTTAAAAGTTACAGAGGTAGAAAAGGGATTATTAATCCTCCTGCTAAGTGGGTTTACTGATTGTACATTGTAGAACTAGAACCTTAACTGTGGACCAAAATCCCTTGTTCGGTCTGTACAGAGGTACAGAGATAACGTTGCCCAAATTCATCACACCAGATTCTAGGTACTTTACTGAAATCCCTAAGAACATATTTATACTAACCTCCCCGAAGTTTCAGTGAACAGAGATAGTGATCCCCAAAGAACTCAGAGTTTAACCACTCTTTGAAGATGCCTCTCATGGAAGATATGTCCTAAAGCAGTTTCACAAAAAAGAAATGCTGCAATAGCAATTTTGGGTAAACACTTTTCATTTATTAGAGCTGAACTACAGGGAAGCTTTTTTAAAAAAATTAACCCGTTCAAAAATAAAACTTCTGAAAACATCATTTAAAATAAAACAAGTTGTGAGGAAATCAGAAGCTGGCATTATGATCTGATGATAGGCAAAGGCCAGCCTCACCACCAAATGGCAGGAAATAAATAAGACAGAAAGAAGCACTAAACAAAGAGGAAACTAGTCGCACTAAACAAAGAGGAAACTAGTCTTTGTTTGAAATGGTACAAAAGGGCAGAAAGAGCAATGAATAGAAAAGTGAAGAAGAAAACAATGATGTCTGAACAGCCTGTTCATAAATCACAGGCCTCCCTAGCTCAACCACTTTATGTTCTCTCCACATAATATCCATCTGACTTAGGTTTGTCACAGCTGAACATTCCTACTTGTGAAGATCAGGTTAAGAGGACAACAAATAGTTTTCACTTTCTTCAGACATGTTCAGGTCACACATACCTTGTAAGGACATCTTCCCAGGGTAGAAGAAGAGCTGTGAACTCAGTTATTAACACTGGTTAAACAACTAGAACTATGCTTGTTCCACCAGCAGTGCATTTTCTCCAAGTATATGTATTCAATGATAACTTTATCATCATTCAGAAATATAGCCCTGAAAAACTTTACCTCGAGGCAGTGAAATAGAAGTGAAAACTTCAAGTCTCAGTGCTGTCCCAACCGTGTCATGCATGCCATCACAAGCACCATAAACATCCTAGTGCACACAAAAATCTGATTTTTAAAACTATCAAAATTAGCAAATAGGCATACCTAATGTGTATGCAACTGTTACCCATACATACAAATAGCTAGCAGTTACCACAAGTGTGGCTAAATTTTAGGTAAAGAGGCTTACCTATATTTAAAGGGTCTGTTTCCAGAGTTTTTTGAAGAACTGCAAATTATAGCATTTTATAATTCTAATTTGATCCTGAATTTGCTTGCTCACCTTCCCAACTTAATGTACCTAGAGATGTAAAAATGATGGAGTCAGGTGTCCTAAATAAAAATGTGCACTTCCCAAAAGATAAATTACCTCTTAAATGAAAAAGTCTTAGTTTCATGCTCAGAAATGCAGCAAGATTCCACCTTGCCTATCTCCAGTTATATCTTCTCTCCTGTTTTTCCTAACTTCTCTCTACCAAAGTATTTCTGCAGGTGTCTGCATAGTCACCTACACCTACTCCAACATAAATTGCCTCTGGTCTTGTTTGCTCGCTTGTTTGTTTTAATTTTTTTCTTTTTAATTACCACAAAATGTCACTGCCTTTATTACATAAGGTAGATTTTCTTTTTGGACATACCCCTAAGAAAAGCCTTTCAACAATTCTGACTCAGTCCTCTCCATGTTATATTAGGGATAATTCATATTTCATGTACAAAAAGAGCTTTTTTTTTTTTTTAATTGGAACATTATTTTGTGGAATTACATTAAGTTTACATGTGAAAAGCATCCCAAATTATTATATAGACAGAAATAAAAGTGTGATCATTCTTCTGAACATTTAAATTTGTCCTACATGAATACAGAAATAAGTCTTCCTTTTATAGTTTGCGTTATTCATATCATTGGCACAGAATTCCAAAATAGGACAGCCAATTCACAATACAAGCAGACATACTCCTAATTACTTTTTTCCCCACTGTAAAACTGAGCTTTTTACTCTGCAGTACTTAGACAGCCTCAAGATGGATATTTTCCTACAGGTTTTGTTTGTTTCTTGAAAAACAATGAGAAAACAATGTTTTTGCGTGCTTGTTTGATATCTTTCTATTGGCTTGTTTTCATACATTTTGAGACAGTAGTTTGAAGAGGGGAAAAAAAAGCAAATCGACAAAGCAAAGAACATCATCCCTATTAAAACAGTCACATAGCCTACAGCCAGGGATTATCACTTCTTCACAGAGAAGAAACTGACAGGAAATCTTTTGGAAGATATTGATGACACTACAATGGGGGTAACCCTCCTTAAAGTGGCAAATCCACCCTAGCAACACAGCCAAAGGGAAGTAAAGATCATATCTACATGGAATTAGTGAGTTTAAGTTGATTATTTTAAAGAAACTTGTGTGAGTAGGAAAAGTAAGATTGCAATAAGTAACATATACATGGACACGAATTGTGTTCTCCTACACTACATGATTTACATCATGAATTGCAATAGTGCCAAAACAGTTCCTACATCTGAGAGTGGAAAGAATACAGATTTAGAATACCAGTGCTCTGCAACCTGTTCTCAAATTAGATAAAATCACGGAAGACCAGCAATAGGATTTGGCCCTCTATGTTTTTGTTATTTTCTAGGCAAACACTGCTTTCCATTATAAAATGCTCTCAATCACCAACAGAGAAATTACTCTAAGTATTTTAAATTATTCTAAAAATTAGTAAGAAATTATTTCATTACTAAAAGGCACTGCACATTCCTCAGGACTTAGAAATCAGTATCCTAGGCCAAAATACAGTAGTATGTCCCAATTGTTTACTGGTGGACAAAGAAGTAAATTTTGAGTCATTTCTGTACACTCATGCTGAAATTTTGATTTGTAGAGAGTCCTTAGAGGTCATCTAGTTCCAACATCCTTGCCACAGGCAGTTATGCCACCCACTAGATCAAGCTGGTCAAAGCCCCATCAGCCTGGCCTTAAACACTTCCAGTGATGGGGGATCCAAAACTTCTCCAGGAAATCTGTTCCAGTGCCTCACCACCCTCACAACAAAGAATTTCTTCCTAACACCTAATCTAAATCTCTTTTCGTTTAAAACCATCAACTCTTACCACTACGTGTCCACGTAAAAATGGCTCTCATTTTTTGTAAGCCCCCTTTACAAAAGGAAGGCAACACCAAAATTTCTCCAGAGCCCAGACTGTTCTCTCCAGGCTGAACAACCCAAACTCCCTCAGCCTGTCTTCACAGGAGAGGTGCTCCAGCCCTCTGATCATCTATGTGGCCCCACTCCGGACCTCCTCTAGTAGATCCACATCTTTCCTGTGCTGGGGAGCCCAGAGCTGATGCAGGACTCCAGGTGGGGTCTCACCAGAGTGGAGCAGAGGGGCAGAATCCCCTCCCTTGCCCTCTTGGCCACACTGCTTTGGATGTAGCCCAGGGTGTGGTTGGCTTTCTGGGCTGCAAAAGCACACTCTTGGCTCATGTCCAGCTTTTCATCCTATCTCAGCTGCATCCTGTCTCCAAAGGACCTCATCCTTCAACCAAGTCAGCATTTCTTAACATCAACTATGCACATTTCCATCCACAAAGATAATGTAAAATGCAGTGTATGGTGCAGACAGAAAGCCTTAGCCCTTGACCAAGTCCTTGGTCATCATCCCACAGAAAGAATATAAAGACACAGCATAAATGCTGCATGAATATCTGAATTTTGCAAAACAGTCTCATGGTTTTATTTCAGTGGCTTAATTATAACATAACAGTAGCTTCTTACTGGGGTGGGTCAGACAGGAGGTCAGATTGAGTGTATGTCAACAAATGTATTTTAAACCATTTTATGGAATTAATGTAAAAACAAAGTGAGCATCATAAATTTTAAATAACACTAACCATAGTAGGGTCAGGTTTTATGGTCAAGTAGAAATATTCCACACTCACACATAGGCATATTTGTAAAATCACCATAATTGTTCAGTTCTTATGTGGATACACATAATGGCTAGAATGAAGAGCTGTCACTGTCCTAAAAATTAAACAATGTGAATGTATTTACATCAAATGGGGAAACAAGAGTACCTGTAAAAGATAGGTGATCTAACAAAACAGGTGACCTGTCAGTGAATCAAAACTTGCTCACAACTGAACTCAGCAAAGCACTTTAGTACATGCCCAGGATTTAACAAGAGCACTACTGAAATCCAGTTCTACTCCTGAAATCAACAGCTTAGCACAGGGCACCAGTACCTAGCTAGGTGTGCCACACATGGGGACCTCCACCTTGCTCTGCCTGCAAGATCTCAAGTGGGCTTTCGGACCATGACAAGCCCCAGCAGACCATGGGAAGGGCAGGGGCACATGCAGAGCAGGAGCAACCACACCTCCAGTCAGGGATGGAAATGGGGTGTCAATAGGGATTGTTAGGACGTTTGGAGAAGTCATACAGTACTGAAAGGATAAGGGCAGACAAAAATGAGCAAACCTTAGAAGCAAACTGTACTTATGGAAGAACAAGCCTTATGCTAGAGAATATACCCTCTAAAAATACATGTGTGAATTAGCTTGCTGTAAAATTCTTCAGAGTGTACAGAGCCCCTGTTCTGTAATTTTGCACCCCACTTGATGGACTGTTCACAAAGCTAAGGTCTAACAGAGAGAATAAATGAATAGAAAAGGGAAAGGATGCTGAAAGGAACATCAATGACAAAATGCAAATAAATGGCTGATCACCAGCCTAACAAACACAGATGTGAGAGGTCAAGAGACCAAAAGAACTAAAAAAGAACAGCACAAGCAATAAATTAAGTGAGATTAAAGCACATCTTGGCAAGGTAGCCATTAAAGATAGAAAAAATAAAAACCCTGAAAAATAGGAAAGTCATTAGAAATCAGCAAAAATCAGACTTAATGGATTGCAAAAATCTGAGAAAGTAAAACAAAACCAGAATGAAGATAAGCTTTTAAAATTATGACAGTTGTCAGATAGCAACAGAGTGCAACTCATGGCACCTCAGGCCACTGATGTTAATTAACAAACCATGGAATAGCAGGAAAACTCCAAATGACTATTGAAAGCACGCTGTTTCCCTTAGATAAGCAAATAGGACATTCTAGGTAACTACAAACAGACTAGCAGTTATTATATACAAGTAAAATAGTCATCATTCTCTGACATTAACACATTGGAAACAAAGTCACCAAAGCTAAAGGAAAACAAACTTCTCAATATGAGCTTTATTTCTTGGAGAAATTCACAAGTCAGTTTGATAATGTGAGTGCATAATGGAATTTATTTTTTTCTAAAAATGTTCATAAATTAGAAAAAGCAGCAGTGACCTGGTGAATCAAGTGGTTCCATGGAGCAGCAAAACTGATCTTGCTTGGTCTTACAAAGATTTCCATCCAATATCCTCATAAAAAGCCTTTTTTTATGTCCCCAGCTCACAATGTTCTCCTTTTCTAAGTGTCTGCCAGCATTCCTTGGGTTCCACTCCTTCCACAGGACTGGGCAAGCAGCTGGACACAAGTACATGCACCAGGGTATCCATGAGAGTAAGTACTACCAGCCACACCACAGCCAAAGAGTCTTGTAAAGGCACTTTACTGCCTCTACTGAATTAATTAGCTCAGCTTTCTATAACAAGTTAATTTTTTACACATGCTTCACTTGTAATTAAACAGTCACCAAGGGAAAACAAAGGAAAGAGGAAGGTGGACTAAGGGACGATTAGACCAATGGACTCAAAATTGGCACACATGGCTAATATTAAGGTTAAAAATAAAGGCTACCAATAAGACTTGGAAGACACAAAACTTAATTGAATGATTAATGAAGAAAAAAATCTTCATTGGGGTGTTACAATTTAACAGTGTGATTTTTGATAATGGATATAAAAGAGCTATATTTCAAAGAATATGCACAGAAGAATCCAGAAGATACTTTGTGAAGAAGCAAATTAAAATGACTGCCTAACTCAACATTGCAATCCAATGCAACCTATTATAAGAAATCTTCAATATGAGTGACATCTGATAACTACATAGTGTCTCTGCACAGCACAGGTAAAGCTTGAAACACTCCATTAATTTATCCTATTATGTGTTTAAAAAAATGAAAATTAGAAAACTGAGTAAAAAGCTATAAAAATTGCCTTCAAGAACTCAATAATTAGAAAAACATATGAAAGTTTTTAATTTTAACATATTAATCAATGATAATAAGAATTTTGATAGGAATATTTATCTAAGTATTAACAAAATATAGTCTAAGTTATCAAATTTTTTATTAATGGATACTCCTGAGCTCTCAAATGTGTGGGTTTGTTGTTTGGGTTTTTTTAGACCTTGGTGTCCTTTTCATTTAAATTTAATCAGTATGGTTTCCCAAAATTGTATCATTACATCTCCTCAGTCATCTAAAAAATGCTGACATAAATTCTTCATTAAAAAAACATTTCATTTCTCGATTCAGTTATGGATAGTTAGATAAGTTTTGCAGAGCTTCATGAAGTAGAAGATGCAAACAGGAAAAAATGTTCTTCAAACATCACAATGAATAGCCAGTTCTGTACATGTCATAGAGGTTGTTTGTCACGAAAGCTGTATTTTGGTGAATGCTGACTAAAAAACCCTGGAACTGAGCAGGACATTAAAATGAAAAAAGTTAGGCATTTGATGAGCTGTGTCCACTGCCTTACTGCCTCTCTTATCAGGGCAGACACAAAATGTGCAAGTGGAAGGATATTATTGTCACTCTTCTTCATAATTTCAATTACACAAACACTATTATCCTACTAATGCAGAAAAAGAATAAAACTTCTTTAACTAGTAAAACTTTAACTTAATTTTAACTAATAACTTCTTTTACTAGATAAAACTTCTTTAACTAGTAATTTTCTATTCTGCATATTTAAATTCACCACTCAAGATCTCCAGGATGTCCTGCAGGAGTTGGCAAGAATCCATTACCTTAAGCCAAAAGAAACAATTGCCTGTGAAAGAACAAAAAGCAAGGAATGAGCTCCTTTCTCATTCCTCAAATTCCCTGAAAACCCATGTGAAACTCTCACTTGTCTGCAACACTGAGGGCAATTGTAATTTGTCTGTGTTTCAGTTGGCTGCTGAGTGCTACCACAGTCATGAGCCTTCAAATGCCTGGCTTTTCTCATGGGCATAGGGATCCTCGAATTGCAGAGGGAACAACAGCAGGTAAGCCAAGGAAATGTATCACCACTCCATTTTTGAGAGTCTGCACAAGGAAAGAAGGCATGGCAACCTGGGTTTATGTGCAGATGTTCCCAGATACACCCATTAACCTTCACAGGCCTTCAGCCATTTAGTAAAAAAGTCTTTTTCATCAACAAACATCATAGTCAAGCATAATCTGAAATATATAACTGGTCAGTAAAATGTACGGAAAAAAAGAAAAAAAGAGCCAAGTCTTTGGATTACATTCCTATAATTTGTCTTTCCACAGTCACCTTTTGTTTTTGGTTTTTAAGTTTACATGATATTCACTGGGTTAGCCAAGTATGATAAACACATTCGGAAGAGACAGATCAGACAAATACAACTGTTACCAAAAACTTAGTGAGTGGTTTATTGTATGGAATGCATTTAGTCTGGAAGAATTTGCATTATGGCTTAATTTAAAACTGCATTTTCAAGAAGTAGTTTTCCATATTTATAATGAACCATTTAAAAAAGAAGACACAAATCCAATGAACATTGTGGCAGTTTTCAGTTCTGCCTAACCTTTACACACACAAAGACAGTAATAACATAGTACTATATCTGAGTATGAGAATAATTCAAGAATAATTACAACATAGTCCAGAAAGAACTCTTGGTCTATAATGCAGTTGAACATAATTGGATTTGATATTTCTGTCACTTGATCAATTTGTAAAAAAGATCCAACTGAATCAAACAGTCATCCACAAAATATAATGAAGACATTAGAGCAGGAAAAAAGAGAACTGTCAATATTTCACTGACACTGTTGCAGCACTATCATTATCAGCACTCTCACTCTTCCCTTCATTAATCTTCCTCCTTCTAGAATGAAACACTTAGTTTCCCCTATCTTACATCCATGCATGCTGACAGCTCTGTAAAGCCCTTGTGCCTCACTGCCTGTATTTCCACAATCATTTGCATTTTGTTCAAAAAGCTGTATTAGAAGTTTGTAATGGACTTATTCAATAAAATTTTACTCTAAACTAGTTGTGATATAATTTGGAGACATGACATTGTCATCTTGTCCTTCTGTATTTTTTTAACTGCCTTCTCATACTGTAAATCCCCAGTTGGGACTCAAGGAACATTCCCAGGAACAGAACCGACCAACACCAAAGGAATCTCTTACCCATTAAGATTTTTCTTGGATCAACATTAATTACATGGTATTTGTCTAATCCAACATTCAATTGAAAGCACTTTAAAGGGCAATACCCTTTCATGATCCTCCATCTGACCAGAGATCAAAGTCTGGAAACTACTACTGCAAGCACCACAGTCAGAGCTTTCCTTTCAGTGCTGCTCTGCAGCAGGACACTGCTCTGTACAAATTACACTGCAGTGATAGCCCAACTAGATGGCATTATCTACATGTTTTAAAAGTGCATTCTACACTGAAAAGGAATTATTTTGTCATACATATGGAAGAACTCACTAAATTAGTCAAAAACATTTGAGTGCCTCCAGTAGTAAATAAACAAATGGATTCAAAGACTAAGAAAGGTATTTTCACAGAAGTTATTTTGTTAGCAATATAGAAAAGAATTGTAAGAAAAAGTTACGTATACATTGAAAAGAGCATAGTGTACTTCTTTGTAAAGTGTGCTAAATCCAACCAAATTACTCTTCTACAAAAAATATCACTAAGGATATAAGAGACCATATTCAGTATTTGATATAAGTGTACAATGAAAAAAAACACCTTAAATCCACAATACGAAGTTACATGCTATGTCACAAAAAACCAGACAGACTAAATAGAACTGTAGTGGTTTGAAAGCAAAACAAATGAGAGGCTCCAAGTCAGAGATACAATTTACTAGGAAGAAAGGAAAAAAAGGTAAAATAAAATAGATGCAATAATACAAAAGACCACTGATAGAGTCAGAATACAACCTGATCAGGGTGATGGAAGCAGTCTAGATGAGGTGGTCTTCCTGAAGCAGTGATCTTGTAGAAAGGTTTGGTAGCTCTGGTCCTCTGGGAATCCAGTGGATAGGGCCCCCTGTACTGTCCCAATTATATCCAGCTGAGAATGCTTGGTTCCTCCCCCTGGGTGGAGCATCTCACAATGGGATGATGGGTCCTGCAGGGGGTCCTTGATGGCCCATGAAACAGAGATAGCTCCCAGAGGGAGTTATCTATGAGTCATGGGCAAGGCATTTGATGGGCCATTAGCAGAAGATAATGGCCCAGAGGGAGGGGGTCTGGGAAAACACTGCCCCACTTGGATTCAACAGTTCATGAAGATGGTGATAGAATACTTTGTGCACATCCTATACTACAACCCAGGACAAGCACATACTGGAAGACTCTCTATACCACTTTTTTTTCTTACTAACTGTAGATACTGGGATTTCCAGTGGTCTGATGGGTAATTAATGCTGCATTCTTCCAATTAAGGTGAGAAACACTAATTGTAGTGTATCACAAACTTTGCATTTTTAGTGTTTTACCCTCTAAGGTTCAAAATCTTGCACCAGCACTAATAACACATAAACACTAATATAATGCTGCACATCCAGAAAAAGAAACAGTATAGTGTGCTCACTGTATGCCGTGCCAAAAAGCCAGATCGTTTTGTGTTTGTGTTTTACAGTAATGCCTGAAGAAATTTCTGAAAAAGAAAATGTAGTGTATTATACTGCATTACACTTCACAGAAATGCAAACATGACAGTTTCTGTTCTGGAAAACCTACTCTTGCAACACCATGAAAGCTGGAAGAAAGAAAAATATCAACAAATACTCAATAAATTATTATCAAGAATATCTCCTAAATTATACTACCTCTTCCACATCAACTCTGTCATTACTGGAATGAAGACATGGAAAGCCTTTAATTTATTCATTCATATTACCAAATTAAAACCTGCTGAATCACGCTTTAAACATACTGTAATCCTACAAAAACAATAGTGGGTGAAAATGGTGATAGAGAGCCTGGAAAACAACAGAGAAAGTTCAGCCATAGTCTTTAAAAGTCTTATTCCACAGGAAGAAAGGACTAAACATTAAAACTCATTGTGAAGTCTCACACTGTACTTCTACATTAGATATCCCCTTCATCTCCACCAATTTTACTTCAATAGTAAAAAAATTACTTAAAAACTGTCCCTACACAGTCACAGCCTGAGCACTGCTATACCCACCATGTGAAAATATTAAGTCTAGATAGGAGTGTGCAGTTTAACAGCTCCTCCACAGCAGTTTGCTCACTGTGGTCTACTATTATCCTCAAGTAAACAGAGTAATATTATGAAAAAAGATAAGCCAACAGACATTCATCACTCTGCGGACTGACGATGAGACAGAGTTACTTGGGAAAAAATGACCCATTTTAAATGCACATACTCTTTGCACCTTTGAGATAAAAAAAAAAAAAAAAAAAAAAAAAAAAAAAAAAAAAAAAAAAAAAAAAAAAAAAAAAAAAGAAAGAAAGAAAAAAAAAGGAGTGCATTCAGTGGCAAACAACCTAGTAAACAGGTTGCATAATAAGAGTTAATACTTCCAGTAGGAAATAATAGGGAAAGCAGTATTCAGACCATCACCATTTCACAGCAGAAACAACCAATGCTGCTGTTCTCAAATATTATTTCATCTTTTTATCATTCCAGATGAAACTACCCTTTGCAAAAGACACAATGCTACACAATGCTATACTAGGCACTATTTTGAAATAATTTATTTACAAAATAGCTCTTTGTTTATATTTGGCATCTCCACAAACCATAACTGATGGCCCTATTTTTGACATAGCTGTGAATGCAGACATGTACACTCCATGAAGCACCTCTCCCACAATACATGTTCACAGAGCCTCCAAAAACCTACACAACCTAGACAGAAATGCATTATTCAGCATTTACTGTATTCACCAACAATTTATCTAGTTTAGACCTAATCATGTGAGGCTCTAACATCCTAACTAGTATCAGTGAGAATCTGATTGACAGAAGAGAATAAAAGCAGAAGCAGAGCAGCCTGACACATGGGGGAAATGAGCACGTTTCAAGGTCAAGAGAGCAGCTCAAGCTTGCACAGGAGCATTTCCTACACACAATGAAGTCTTAAAGAGGTTCTGAAGAAGTAATTTATAAAAAGCACGTCTAACTGTAAAGCTTTAAAAATTATTTTTGCTTTTGCAATAACAGCATAAAACATGCAGAGATTCTTCTGAATAACTTCCCTTTGCATGCTCAAATAAACTAAGAAGCAGTTTAAATTTAATTTCTGGTAACTGAGTATTGCAGAACCTCATTAAGGGAAAACCCCCTAATACAAACATGAAGTTTAACTTCAAAGAACAACCTTAAAATGCCTTGTGTTTCACCAGCCAATCAATATGTCTTCACAATCCTTGAAAGATACACGTAGAAATTTTGTTGAATGTACTCTGAGGGCTAAGGATCCTTCATGTGACAAGCAGTTTATCTGTTTAAATTCATAGAAATACTAGATTTTGCATTTTTACTTCACATTTGCTGTGTAATATTGGTACTGCTACTGTCAACAGCAATGTACTTACTGAATCACAATCTTGCTTTTAGTGTGAATTTTGCTGGGCTTACAATTTTGCCATTGGTGGGGGGGACGGGGGGTGGAGGGGGAACTTCTTTGATTTTAGGTTTGTTTGCTATAAATGGATCAGTTTGTTTTGATGCTCATTTTACAGGAGACACCTAAAAAGTATCTATTGAACTGTGTGTGCCATCTGCATGCCTCTCCCCCTTCCCCCCAATCACATAAAAATCATTATTGAAGGTATTGCAAAGGTTAATACGCAAAGGTTTGTAAAGTCACAGGCTATACTAAAAAAATAAAAAAATAAAAAATAAAAAAAAATTATTCTAGATGGAGCCATCTGACACAGCAGATGTCTGTTAAGGCATTTATGAATGAACCAGCAAGTACTTGAATTTTTTACAAGATCACCTTGTGTTAATATATATACATATCTGAATTTAATTACATATATTTTTTGTGTATAAATATATGCATAACCCTAACAGAATATCTTTCCTGAAGAAATCAAAGCAGATTAGAGAAAAATTTAGGCCAGAGTATGATCTTTCTAAATGCTTACGTGCGGGATATTTCTTTTCCTTTTGAGGTTCAGAACGTGTAGAACCTAAATAAAGATACACCAGAGAAGTGAAATAGAAACCCTTTATAACCCTTAAAAAAGACAGGTTTAGTAGGCTAAATCTTCTGGAAGCTGTGATGCCACAAGTCTCAAAATCAAAGTTTCAGCATCACTCCTTGAAGTGCCCCAGTCATTTAATCCTTGCAAAACATAATTACATTAACTCTCTATCTCCATTTACATCCTTTCAGAAAAAGTAGCCCCTGCACAAAGCAAAGTTGAACTATTATGCCTACAGATTATGGTGTCACCCACATTTAACTGAATTTCTTTTTTAAAAAAATTACTTCTTTATACACTTAATTCGTTGTTCTTTATTGGTAAGACAGATGAAGAGAATTCATTTGCTGTATTTCTTATGAGCCCCTATCTCTGGTTCCATGATATTAAGGGGAGACAGTGGAAAATATGGATCAATTCAAGATGCAGCTGAGGGCACTACAAGTGTAGTACACTTCAGAAACTCAGCTCCATTTAGCATGGTTATGAAGTTTGCCTCTAAAACAGACAATATAATGGGAACCATGGCAACTGCTCAACTATGGCAAAAGAGGCAAGAGCATGAACTATAAATATTCAAATTGCATGCAGCTTATAATTTTGCTTTTAAATATATGATGAAGAAAGAACTATTTAACTTTATACAAAGTATGTTTTTGTGTAATTTCCACTACTGCTGTGTCTCAAAGTTTTCAAAGGCTTCTGAGGAAGTCACAACAGCCAAAGCACAATGAGGAGGTGGTAGTCAAGTTATGAAAGTCTTAACCATGAGTCATTAATGTTTTATAAATTAAGTTCTTACCCTGTTAACACCACACAGCACAGCTTAGGATACCCCAATAAAGAATTAGGTAAGAGGTCAGACTTCACGCCAGCAAAAGGCAGAGACGTTCAAGATGCCCTTCTCCACCCTGGTCACTTGCTGAAGAAGCTGAAATCTTCTTCTGAATTTGAACTAACTGTATTTACCTGACTTCTTCTAGTTCCCCCTTGTTCTAGAAATAAAGAACTTCTTTAATACTAGACTTTTTACTGCATTATTTAGAAGTTACATGACAAAATAGCTAATTGCATCTCTACAACAGCTTAAACGTGTGTCTAAGGCAAGAGGTATCTTTCCTTTTCCACTTCCACTTGCATATTACACCTCTTGTTTCACATCAGACTGATGGAAGATCACTTAAAAGTTTTTCTAAGTTTAATGTTCAACAAGAAGAATGCCTTGGACCTCTAAGAAGTCGTACAACTTGATTGCAATAGTGATCTCTGAAAAGAGGTATTAGCTTAATTGAGTAAGATATGATGTTCTCAGAATCTAACATAAAATTTTAAAATTGTGAATTTTTTTGTGTTTTAAACAACTGCAATTGCTTTAAGAAATAAAACTTAAGCAAAAATTGTAAGAGTATAATCATGCAGGTCAGGAAAGCATCCTGTATTTTCCAGATGCTAACCATTACAAAATGACACTCATTTTCCTTCTACAGGATGAAATGGCAGATCAACTATTTTTACAGATGGCAATTCATCTTTCAAAGGTATACAGGGTTACTATTTAGCTTTAGAGAAAGCACATTTAGATTCCTAATTTAGGGTTGCAAATGAATTAATTTGGACCAAAATAATGCAGTATTTTTCCCTCTTTAATCTCACAGAATTTTATTAAAAGACATGAAATAGAAAAATGGCTCCTCTATTTCACTTTTGGTGTGAAGAATTTTCAATTCAAGAGGTAGCATCACCTTCCAATCATAGAATCACAGAATATGCTGAGTTGGAAAGGATGGGACACAGGATCATCAAGTCCAACTCCCTGTCCTGCACAGGACATCCGAAGAGTGACATCATGGGCCTGAAATCTTTGTCCAAATGCTTCTTGAGCTCTGTCAGGCTGGTACTGCGACCACTTCCCTGGGGAGCCTTTTCAGTGCCCAACCACTATCCAGGTGAAGAACCTTTTTTTCTAATATCCAACCTAAACCTCCCCTGACACAACTGCAGGCCATTCCCTCGGGTCCTGTTACTGGTCACCACAGAGATTGGCATCTGCCCCTCCTCTTCCACTCATGAGATGCTGTGAAGTCTCCCTTCAGTCTCCTCCAGGCTGAACAGACTAAGTGACCTCAGCTGCTCTTCATATGGTTTCTCCTCAAAGCCCTTCACTACTTTTGTTGCCCTCCTTTAGACCCTTTCTTACAGTTTATATCTTTCTTACATTGTGGCACCCAAACTTGCCCCCAGCACTGGAGGTGAGGCCACCGCAGAGCAGAGCAGAGCAGAGCAGAGCAGAGCAGAGCAGAGCAGAGCAGAGCAGAGCAGGACAATCCCCTCTGTTGCCCAGCTGGCCATGCTGGGCCTGATGCCCACAGGACAGGGTTGTCCCTCCTGGCTGCCAGGGCACTGCTGGCTCATGTTCAACTTGTCATTGACCAGGACCTCCAGGTCCCTTTCCATAGCACTGCTTTCCAGAATCTCATTCCCCAGTCTGTCCATACATCCAGGGTTGCATTCTGCCTGTGCAGAATCCCTTGTTGAACTCCATACATTTGGTGATTGCCCAGTCCTCCAAGTTGTTGAGGTCTCTCTTTTGAGCCTTGCTGCTGTCAAGGGAGTCAACAGCTTCCAGTTTTGTATCATCTGTGAATTTGCTCAGTGCCCCACCCAGTCTCACAACCAAGTTGTTCATGAAGATTTTGAAGAGCAGAGGATGGAGCCCTGTGAACCCCACTAGTGACAGGTCACCAGTCTGATGTCACCCCAGTCACTATAACTCTTTGTGTCTGACCCATGAGCCATTGTTCACCCACCACATGATGTGTTTATCCAGCTGTGTGCTGGACATTTAGTCCAGAGGATACTGTAAGAGAGTAGCATTGAGAGATTTACTGAAATCCAAAAAGATTCCATCAACTGGCTTTCCTTGATCAAGTAAGTGGCTTACCTTGTCATAAAAGGAAATCAGGTTTAATAAGCAGAAATTTCCTCCCATCAAGTTTGCTCACTCTTTAAAACTCCCTGAAAGGAGGTGTAACTGGGTGGGTGTCTCTTCTCCCAGACAACCAGTGACAGGATGAGAGGACACAGTTTTAAGCTGCACCAGGGGAAGTTTCGGCTAGACATCAGAAAGGGTATCTGGGCATTGGAATGGAAAGCCCAGGAAGGTGGTGGAGTCACCATCCCTGGAGGTGTTTAAAAAAAGATGGGATATGGCACTTAGTGCCATAGCTTAGTTGATAAGGTGGTGTTAGGTCATAGGTTGGACTTGAAGAACTCCAAGGTCTTTTCCAACCTAGTTAATGCTGTGATCCTGTTCCATCAGAGTACTGGCCAAAATATAAAAATGGTCTTTCCCTGGTTTTTAAAATAAAGATTTCAGGTTCAGTAATAGTTGTTATTTTTATTATTTGTCTACAAGTTCTGCTACCTAGTAAATAAATTTATACAATTCCACAGAACATGAAACTTATGGAAATAATTCTCCATTGTAATGAACTATCACCAGCAATTCTTATTATTGGTTACTGTCAGACCTGCAACAGTTCAACAGTTCTTCCACTAAATGCTCACTTTTGGCAGGAATGGCTTATTTTATATATATATATATATATATAACCTATTTTAAAGTACACTCTGTCCTAAGCACTCTGTCCTTAAGTATACTTACACAGACTTTCTATCAGATGAATGAAACACCACAGTATATACACTGATTTGACATCTACCTGTTCAGTAATTAAACATACACATCAGGGTTCTATAAAAATGCCTGCAAGATAACACTTTAGAATGTCAAGACAAGTACCTCTGAACATGAAAGTTTTGAGTCTTTTCACAATTCCTAATTCAGTACAGAATTAGCTCAACACTCTTAAAAACCCCATATGCAGTTAAATCTGAAGAGAAATATCACTTAGTTTTTTACCAAAACGGCCTCAGATTCTGCTCAATATTTCAGTTCAATTACAGATTACCAATAAAATTGAAGCAGATGACCACAATCAACTTGCATCTTCAATCTGCTTTGGCCTTTAACTTGATTTACAGTTCACTTAATATAAACATCATGCTGTTTCTAAATACTCTTATCTGTTATTTTTCTATTAATACTCCTACTCCATCTTACAGATTTCCTTACTTATAATTCACAAATTATCACACTCATCTTTCACTCACATTGTCACAATAATCTATAATGTAGTTCTTAAATATTATTGTAAGGATATCCACCAACTATTGTTTGATCACTAATAACCCTGATTATACATCAGCCATATCATGTTTTTAGGCAAGCGTCATTCAGTAAATCAATCCATGAGATACCTCTAAATTACTTGGCTATAGCACAGGAACTTTAATGGCTGGCAGTTCAGCAGTGTCTTGGCTATCTCCTGCCAGTGAACGAAAATCAAACTTCTCTTAGAGGAATCTAGTATTCATATTAAGGACTCATTACCTGTGCTCCTGAATCAATGTAAATTACTATCCTATTGCTATAGAAATGATAAAAGAAATTGCCTTCATTACAAGAACCTCCTCATAATTGATGAAGCACTTATTCTCCCAAACTTAATGTTCTCTCTAATTATGCTCAAGATAATTAGGATCTACATGCACAGAGGGTTATTTTTCTGCTTGTTTGCCAAGACTGTCAGACAGTAACCTACCTTGACTTAAGGGGGCATTTGGCTGCCTTTGTACTCAAAACTTTTCATCAAACTGGAAACTGTTCTTTGCTAACAAAATTATACTGCTTCCACAATGAAGCTGGACTCTCTTGCTGGCACAGACTATAGATAATAGCAACACATATTTATACCCATTTGCTAAATGTAACTTCAAAAAATCATTGGCCTACCTTCACAAAGTGATTTGGAGACCTTGATTTTAACTTGTGCCAGTTTTCAATTTCTTTCTTTGGATTTTTCTTGCACTCTAATTGATCCTAATATGCAAACTCCCTCCCAGCTCCATCTTTGATACCAGTGTTCTGAATGAGGAAGAAGAATCAGATATTGAGCAGACAGTAAACAAAATTCACAGCTTAGTTCAATACTGTAGCCTGCTGAAGTAGCGACACAAAGTGTTAATTAAATAAGGCATTAATAATTTTTTCCCAATACTTTAACTTTCACAGTACCTATTCATCATCAAGGCAGAAACAATATCACTTTAGACTCAAATCTGACTGCTTTATGCTAATGATTCCTGCCTTGTACTCATAGATACAAGCTTGTTTCTTATCAAGTTTATTCAATCCTTTGCCTACATGTGCTTCATTTTCCTGTTCCATACTCCAGTGAGAATCTGATCCTTAAGGGTGATGAACTGGCAGTGGATAAAACAGTTGGGAAATGCTGACACAAACAAGGTTTCTGTTTCCATCTGCTGTAACAGAATGTGGCTTTCAGAGTCTTGCTGTGGGTCATTACACATCTCTTTAATATACTAAAGACATAATTCTGGAGAGTATTTTTCTCCAGATCATTATAAGGCCAATTTGTTTTCATAGTAACTTTATGAGGGGGTAAGGTAAATTAAAAAAAAATAAAATAAAATAAGGCAATTGCACTCCAATTATTGTACTCATATTTCAATGTCATATAAATGTCTATACCAGTATTCACACATGCACACAAATACATATGTTTGTGTGCCTGTATCTATATTTGTGTATATATACATACACACACACATATATATATGTGGAATGTTAATAAAGCAGAAGGCCTAAGATTTTTCTCAGTCAGTTTACTCAGTCAGTTTATTGTGATCAGTACCATGTTAAGAAATTTGCAATGAGTATCCAAGTCTGTTAAACCACCTGTACTCCACTTGCACTTTTGCGAGGATGTATAATTGATAATTAAAAGCCCTTCTGACACGGAAGCTTGCATTGCTATGGGATGTTTCAGTTATAAAACTAAAATAATAAAATAATTACAAGCAAGACAAATTATGCTACCCTACATACAATGTTTTATACTCCTCTCTGCTTATTGCAAGCAATTATTTATTTCCTTTATAAAGATTTGGAGAGACTACTGTGTATATAAAGTACATGTATTACCTTCCAGAGGAAGGTAATTGGCAAGGATGATCTCCTACTGACTTTATTGATCATGCAAGGAGTCAATACAATTTACAAAAGCAGTAATTAAAGGACAGTGTAAATACAAAACATGATAAAACACGCTATCATTATAATAAAAATTGCCTTACACAACTTAATTTGGTATCAACCCTCAGCTTATAGATGGGAAGTTAGATAGAGCTAACCTATCAGAGTTGTCTGTAAAACAAGAAAATAGCAAGACACAAGTCTTAGAAAATGTGGAACAGTTTACCGAAGGGAAAAAGTATGAGACAGGGAAATTCCCCAAAGGATACTCTTCTGTCCAAATGCTCCTAAGACTGCATTTGTAATTTATTATAAAGTTTTTTCCAAAGAAAATTTGTAATGGAAGAGGGATAGGAGACAACATCAGTACAAAAAAAAAAAAAANAAAAAAAAAAAAAAAAAAAGAAAAAGAAAAAAAAAGTTTAAAATATGAAGAGCAAGCCTTGCACTTGTTCAATAAAATTGTTAAGATTTGCTACCACGTTAAAAAATACAAATGTCAAGACTAGAAATGTTAGCATCTCCACAGCTGGAAGAGAAGAAATGCTGCACAGAGTTCCTCCGAACTATTAATGTAGTACATTCACAGCACAAACAAATGTCACAAGGTGGTTGCAAACAGGAGCATGATAAAGATTTGAAATTGTGCTTAATTCTAATGAGTTCTCTTCAGGGACGACTGAATTAAATATAAGAACATTACAATTGCAAAGCAAGAGAGGAAAGGAAAAGAAGACAATTGCTCAAACATTGCTCTGGTTGAGGGAACATGTGAGAGGCACGATCTAGTCAATCTGAAGGCAGCATATTAATCAGAACAAGTGCCACGAAAAAAGCAAAATTAAGCCACCAGACTTAAGCTCATACCTAAATAAACCTTTCAAAACTGCTTAATGTGTACGTAGCAGCAATAGAAAAGACCCACTGACTAGAAAGTTTTCTTCTAATCAATGTTCCTACCCATTCAAATACAAACATTTCTGTAACTGTCAACTTCCATGCAGTGCATATAATCCCTGGCAGGAACATAACTGCGTCTAGTTCAACAGAAACCTCTCACCAATTCCACTAAATGCCTGTGAGCTGGGCAGAGCAGTGTGCGGCACTGAGGACTTCAAGGGATTTCTTGAAGCTTTTATTCTAAGAAAAATTGTTTTCAGAGTTCATCACTTTAACATCATATGAACAAGAACCAATTTCAAATGAACAAATACTTATTTCTACTTTCACCATTTCTCTGACTTAAATACAATCACAGTCCAGTATTTTTAAAATGTTATTATTTACCTTGAAGAAGCAATATCTGCTAATAAAAAAGGTTTTATTTTTGGACACAAAACATTTGATAGTGACATCTTAATGAACTAGTATGTGAGGACACTGAACAGATGTGACAGTAGTCAACACTGGATACACCATTAGTTAAAAAGAACAAATATTACACAGATACACAGAATAGCTGGAAAACATTTCCCATGGATTATAAATTAAGGATAATTCAGTCTTTATTTTGAACTTAAAGAAGAAAAATACAGATAAAATTTAAATATATGTTCATGGATGCTAGATTGACAAAATAAAAGAGAAACTCCAAGTTTACTCCAAGATTTTTCAAGTATTTCCTAACCACAAATACTTAAATTTAGTCAATAAAATATCATAGAATGGTTTGGCTTGGAACGGATTTTAAAGATCATTTGGTTTCAGCCCCCAACTTTATTGTTTGTTTAAGAAGAGAAACTAGAAATTAGACTCTAAATCTACACAGAGCAAACCAAAAACTTGCCAAGTAAAACAGTGACTGTATAATTGCCATTGTAGTTTCCAAACATAAAGCTTCATCTTTTCTTACAATAACACTCAATCTTCTCTTTTAGTTGCAATGCTGAGAGGCTGGCAAACAGAAGGGATGATATTCACTCATCTCTAGGGCATTTGTCAGACACTTGTTGCCAAAAGCCTCTGATTGCACCGCTCTGTCCACACTGGTTCTCAAGCATTTCTCCAATGTTTTTCCAGAAACTGGATGCAGTTTTTGTAGATTCTATGTCACATCACGCACACTTTTGACATGATGATAACAAGAACTCTTCTCATTTGTAGATATAACACCTGAAACATAATTTGCTAATTCTATACATGCTATTAGTGATCTCTGAAAAAAACCCAGCTGGCCTGGATCCCTCTTTCCTCCAGGAACTGCAGCCCATGGGATGAATCAGTTCATGTTGATGTCTGACATAACCAACAGGTCCCTAAACACAAAAAAGGATTTGATCTTCATCCAAACAAACCAGATCCTCCTTCAATACCTCACCTTATTATTTTCTTCCCATAAACTCAGATTCTTCTTCTTTACCTTACCACTTCTCAACTTTATTTCACCATCTATCATTCTACTCAAGAGATAGTTTGAAAAAAATACATAATTACTCTCCTAGCTTCTCTCACACTGCATGACAAAAAGTCTTAAAGTCTTCCTGTGTTCCCAGCAAGAGATGATCAACTTTATTCTCCCTCCCTTACCAATCTTGACTAACCCAGTGAAAATGTTACTATCTTTCAGATCTCAGCCAGATTTAAACTAGACACTGATTCCAGAACCCCCCTGGGGGGAACAGGAAGAAGTGACAGAAAGCGGCTTATCAAGCAGAGATATAAACAATGGTAGTAAATTTTTACTTGTAAAAACTTATGTCAAAGCATTGTCCAGTGAAGTCACAGATAATAAAAAATCATAAAGACGATTTTGCAAAATGGCAAGTTTTCCTGTACCACCAAAGTCTCATTTTGTTCAACGACAAAGGGAGTTTACTCGTTAGAAGTTCTCTTTGGAAGTTTTGTATTATAGTAATTCAAATTCTTCAAATTTTAACTCCCATTTTTTTTCTGGGAAAATTAAAACTCATTCACTGAACCTTATAATTGACAAATGTTTATTTACAGATTAAACCATTCTAAGAAAAGATGACACAAATACTCTGAAATAAAGGACATCTTTTACCTTTTACAAGGAAAGTCTGAGGGAGTTGAGCCTTTTAAAACCTGAGAAAACACGACTGAGAGGGGACCTCGTTGAAGCCTCCCAATGAAGGGAGGGTGTCAGAGGATGTTTCCAGGCTCTGCTCAGTGGTGCCCACCAATAGGACAAGAGGCAACGGGCAGAAACTGATGCACAGAAAGTTCCACCTGGACATGAGGAAGAACTTTTTTACTGTTGTGGGTGACTGAGCACTGGGACAGATTGCGAGATGACCCTGCTGTGGTCCCTTCCAATCATGCTGTGATTCTGTGGTGTGTGACTTGTTGTGCAACTTGAACATAAAATCTCTGAATATTTCTGTCTGCACAGAATACAATACTACAAGACATTAAGTGTAAAAATCTTTGCTAACTTGAAAGGCAAGAAATAAATTCAGACAATTTTTTAACAAGATATAATATGTAGGCAAATTTTAAAGTACTTTAAAGACATAATTATCAAAAATAGGGTTACTTAAATGACTGCAACAGATACTTAAAAGACACAATTTATATATATTTTCCGCATCTTCTCAGTCATAAGCAAAAATATCTGTAGGCACTCATACATATAGATATACATGCATTTTAAATATTCACAGCACTTCTGCTTATGGCATATGAATATGCATAATGAAATTATGGAGATGCTGACAGAGCATGTGTAAATGAAACAGCTTCTCAAAAATATGAAAGCAGATAGTATGCAGAGGTACAAATAGACTGAAATTTCTATGCTTTCACTGGGACTGCTGCTTACTGAGCCTACATAAATTCTCTGTACAAGACAAAGCCTCAGCTCTTCAAACTAATAAATGCATACAAAAAAAAACCATTACAAGTTTCCATTGCTAGGATATTATTGAGAGAATCGGGGAGATTCCCATACACACTCAATAAGTTTTCCCTTGCTAGGATATTTTGGAGATGAAAGGGGAAATTCCCCGAAACCCAAACTGTAGCTTCACATAAAGTCAGATTAATTTCCTGTAAGATATTAAAGCCCCTAAAAAAAACCAAAAAAAAAACCCCAAAACAACAAAGCAAACAAGCAACAGCAAAACAAAACAAGAAAACAAACGAAAACAACAATAAAAAACCAAACCAAAAAAAAAAAAAAAAAA
>VXBN01005874.1:0-28131 GCA_013397395.1 Sinosuthora webbiana | reverse complement strand
CAAAAAAACCCCACAAAAACAAAAAAAAAAAAAAAAAAAAACACCAAAAAAACACAATACATCCAAAATAAGGTCAGAGGGCTGGAGCACCTCTCCTGTGAAGACAAGCTGAGAAAGATTGAGGGGTTTTTTTTTCAGCCTGAAGAAGAGAAGGCTCCAGGAAGACCTTTCTGCAGCCTTCCATTTCCAAAATGGGGCATACAAGAAAGAAGGGAAGCAACATTTTGCAAGGGCATGAAGTGATTGGAGAGGGAAGAATGGCTTTAAACTGAAAGGGTTCAAGTTTAGATTAGATATTAGGAAGAAATGTTTTACTGTGAGGGTGATAAGCCACTGGAGCACGTTACTCAGAAAAGCTGTGGCTGCCCCATCCCTGGGAGTGTTCAAGGCCAAGTCGGATGGGGCGTTGAACAGCCTGGAGTACTGGAAGGTGCCTCTGCCTATGATAGAGGGGATTGGAACTGATCTTTAAAGTCCCTTCCAACTCAAACCATTCTATGATTCTATGGCAAAAAAGTTCAATATATTTTAGACTGCAATTGTAATAGAAAAGAGAAATAGTTTGTCTGACGTTTAAAGCCATATTTAGTCTGATAAATGCAATGGATACAATTAGACAATCCATATGCTTACTTAACATTGATATCTTTCTTGAATATATCAGTTTTCTGAAGAACTTTTTTCAATTACCTATTACTCCAAAATAATTTAAGTAAATCTTACATTACAGTATACTGCCTCAAAACCTTTAACACATAAACTATCACTGAAATAAACTTTTAATTATAAGTGTAACAATTTGCACAACATATCAATGAAAAGTGTATTTGTCTTTACATTGATTTTCTCTGCAAAAAACATTGGAAGTAACTGATACAGTAACTCCCATACCTGCATGACTGACTTAAAAGAACTTCCTGGATCAGTTCTGAACAGAAATTAATGAAGTTTTGCTAAAAATTGTATTAGGTTCTAAAATTACTCTTTCATGTCATGGCTGTTGAGCTGATAATGAATTGGTGTACCATCTTCTCCAGTTCTGGGCTTGTTATGAAATTAATGCATGTGAGAAGAGTCTCTACTCCTGAAGCTGTTTTATTACTCAATTCAGAAACAATAGTTCTGAATACCGAACTTAAAATCATCCACACCAAACAGCACACAACAAACTACACCAGTCTTACTCTGGAATCTCTCTTCAACTTCCAATGGTAAAATTCAACATAGCACAGTTTCTACATGTAGTTCCAGTCTCTGTATCTCAGGGAAGACACAGCAGAGTTGGAAGTGTACAGACAAGGAGTGAAGCAGCTGTCCTACACATAAATAAATTTGGAACTCTCAGAAATAAAAGTCTGCGGAGAATATGAGCAAGTTTTATAAGGCTGTAACAACAGTGGGTTAAGGTGAATACCAAAGGGCTTTTCACCAAGGTTTGTGCAACACCAAAACACAGCATCAACTCAGGAAACAAACAAAAATTTAGACAGCAGGTAATGAACTTGGGAAATCTGTCATCACAAGGGTTCTCCAGGCTGACAGCATTATCTGTATTACCAGTATTACTGAAAAGAGAAAATAGATACAATAAAGGATCACAGTTTCCAAAGTTAAAAAATGGTTTAGCATCTTGCACTGTCACTATCGGAAACAGACTGGTGGGGTCAGACTACAGCTCTGACCTCAGTAAGAACCTGCTTCTGTTTGAATACTTAACTTCTATTTTCTTATCTTGCATTTGAGGTACACTTAAAGGTACTGCAAATCCTGACCCCACAAAGATCAGTTTCCCACCCTTGACTTCTGGCCTTCTTTGCAGGAAGACTGCTAGAAAAGCCTGATAGATTAATTTTACTACAATATTTAAGAAGTGAGCAGTACTATGTGATGGGCTTCATTCTATAATGCAGCTCACAATAAAGAAACTGGCAGCTTATCTGCATCAACCTCTGCTGAGCCTTAAAACATCACCACAGTACTGCAGAAATGCTCTTTGACAGACAAACGATTTTCTAACTTGAAGTTAGGTGCAGCTAACTTCAGTTGTCAGGGTTATGATGTCAACTCCTACAAACAATTTTCACAGGATTCATTGAACCAACTGCGTGGAAACTTTGCACAGCAGAGGTTAAAATCTGTAAGAAACAAATCTTGTACACACATTCATATAATCTACTGTTTGTGCTACCTCACACAGAGACCTATGTATCAAATCTTGATCCTCAATCTGGTTTCCAGGCTGCTTTATCAGATTACCTTTTAATCTCAGGAAAGTGTTCCATCTGGGTTTTTAGCTGAGGGCATTACTGCAAAAGAAGACAGGAAGTCTGCTTCTCATTGAAAACTTTGCAAAGATGGAGGATTGAGAAAGCTCATGTAGTCACTATAATGCTAATTCCTTCCAAAGAAATGTACGCTTATGACATGTAAAAGCCTTCTGACAGTGGGAATGAGCAAAAAGTGTCAGTTTCATTGCTGCGGGATGGAAAGAATTAAATGTTGATTGGATTGGCACAATAAAGATAGAGCAAGACAGTAAAATATTTGGAGGAAACTATAAAAATTACTCTCTGTACTCCCTACTATTCAGTGTGGAAAATGGTTCCATTAAAAACATTTGACTTCATATTGATTATTATTTTTGAAAAGCCAAATATACCACTGTGAAAGCTAACAAAACTAAAAAAGTTTCAAAGACTCTTTCATGGAGGAGAAAAAATAATAATAAAAAAAAACCAAACAAAACAACCAAAAACAACAAAAAAAAACCAAACCAAACCAAACAAACAAACAAACAAACCTCCACCATCCCCAACCACTAATGCAAGACAAATAGAAACATTCAAATGTGTCCTCCATAGTGAAGAACATAATTTTTTCAATTATTAGTAGGCTATATAAAATTTGTGGGGTATTCAATTTTCTATAATAATCCCTTTGTAGAAGAAATATCCCTGCAGATCGAAGAAGACTACATGAAAGAGTTCTGAACTTCTGCATGACAATATCAGAAAAAGAACAGAGTCAATAACAAAGATGTTGATTAAATATAGTTTCTGCTGTGTGACAGAGCCAATGAATACGAATTAACTACCTTTTAATAGTCCATCCCTTCCCTAATTTTTTTTTTTTAATCTCAGTTTGTGTTTATGGCATAGAGTGTAATGTTTTTCAGCTAGAGGCAAGATGATTACATAATTTTTGTTCCTATTTGTAGTACAATTCACAAAGTCTCAATAGTAAATCCAGTTTGTAGCAATTAAGTCATTGTGAAAATTGATTATTTCTTCTTTTTCTCAGACACTCAGAATTCTGAGAATATTCATACCACAGATTACATTTCCTTCCTCAGAAAATATTCTAGCCCTGCAGGATACTGTTTACATTTTTACTTGTTCCACTGAAACAATAAACATTTTACATGGTCATTTTATTCTCCCCAAAGTCTGCATTGACAGGTTGCATACTGTGTGCCCCCTGTATTATGTATATAATCCTCCAAAAAGCATATTTATGATATCATTAACTCTGAGTAATATACCAAATCCATTACTCTTTTCTGATTACTGCAAGGCACACTGTGCAACATGTATAATAAATGTAGCTATAAAATACTTACGGTACAAGGAGTTTTACTCACACTAGCATTCAATCTGTATTACCAAGAAGTGATACTATATTCCCTTACTGAACTAACAGCTATGATAAAGGCTAGTAGGAGTGAAGCAGAGATTAAACATCAAGATGAAGCAAAAAAGTTGAGCAGAAAACTGACTGCCAAGCTCCCTGCAGTTTTTAATGCAAAACTCAACAATGTTCCAGAGATGTTTCTGCAGATACCTATTCTGGCTTAATACTGTAATTTTATAATGAATACACCAGCTGATTCCAGCCTGCCCATAAGGAAGATCCTTTGTATCATACTGCATAACAAATATTTTCCACAATATTTGACATCATATGCTAATTATACCATGTAGAAATTGCCTGCAAGGATTTCCACCCCTCTTGCAAGTAAGCTGTTAGAAAGCAATCCATTTCCACTTGATCCATGTTCACTTGAAACTTATGTGATTGCACTTCTTTTCCAGCCCTTACCACACATAACATCAACCAAAAATACTCAGACATGATCAGAACCTGCAAACAAGTTATGAAAATTGTACAAATCGTACACATAAAAAATCCTACAGTAACTAAAATTACAACAATGCACCATGTAGATGTTAGGAGATACATGGAACACAGGCATGAGAACGTATCTGCTATCCTTCTACTACAGAATGCTACAAAACAAAACTTAAGTAATCTCACACTAACAGTTCCTTTTTTTTTTTTTCTTTTTCCCCCAATACAGAGTCTGCATTGCATGCAAAGCAATTATCTAGGATGTTACTAAGGCATACAAGTCTGTACATATAACCTCTGGTCTAAACCAGCAGCTTTAGGTAAATTCCCACTTTTTAAAATATCTGATTACCATTTTGTCTCTTTTTCTCTAACACTGTCCCTCCTCACTGTATTTTCCATTTCTCCCCCATGCTCTGCAAGCTCTCACTGTCTCCACTGCACACCTTTTCCGTGTTTTTACTATTAGTTACATATTATCTCTCTGTATAGTCCTTCTATCTGAGTCCAGGTCCACCTGCCTTACAGAGGAACTATCACGACTGCTTGCCCTATTCTTAATTTCTTTAGGTAATAATAGAGAAGATGTTTGTAAATTAAGCCTGTGCTGGCTAGCACTGCCTGTCATCCAGATTTACATAAACCCATAGCCATATATGAATACATACCAATATTTTAGTCAATTTAAAGAAGACAAATGTGACCACACAATATCAAGTTCAACTGTTTATCAGAATTTTTTCTAGTAGTCCAACACTTGATTTTTGAGAAAAAAATTATTATGACTATATCCAAGTTGAAATCTGTTTAGCACACTAAACCAATACTACTTTTAAATCAGTTGGTCTATGGGAGAAAGCACATGATGCAAATTTAAAAATGGTTAGCAATGCAATTATTAAAGGTAACTATACCTAACTGCTGCACAAATTATTTGGGCTTCCCTAACACACTGACTTTCATAAGGACTTGGCCCATAAAACACCCTTAAGAAAAGCTGAAACATTTTCCCATCAGGTTTCTTTCATCATAAATGCCTTCTCATTTGCTAAGAATATTTTGTTTCTCAGTCTTTGATAGAAGTGCCTAAAGGAACATAGAGAAGAAAAGGAGAGACTAGATGGACTATTGTGAGAACTTTTTTATAACTAGTCTTTTCTTAAGGTTTTGTTAATAGATCAGTAAGATAGAATTTACTAATGTATCCTGAAATCATGAGCATACCATTCATAAATTAATTAAGGATTTTAATGTTAGTACACAAGGCAGAAAAAAATCAAAACTGATAGATTATTAACAAGAAACACTTGGAAAGAACATGGTAGTGTTGTGTCCTACGCAAATGCAGGATGGTGAAAAAGTAACATGAATACATATGCATTTCAAAAGCACTCTTTCCAAGCATTGCAATGGGACACGGGTAAACAAGACTTCAAGATTTAATTAAACCTTGTTTGGTGGAAAAGGCAATGCAAGAATCCAAACCAGCTCTCCGATCCCCCAGTTTGCAACCTCTTCAGTTATTTCAATGAAATTCTCTATGGGGCCAGGCCGTAAATTAGCTTAATTAAAGGAAGTGGTTAGCAAAACTTATTTTCAATATTGTTCCAAATAAAACAATGAGAAACTACACTCTCATGCTGAGATTATCCTTAACTTTTATATCTAGGCACATTCCTCCATAGCTGTCCCGAAGTTAAGACAAGTCTGAGCTGCTGCCTTGGAATTTTTTCAAGCATTTCATTGCTCAGCCAACTATCCTGCTGTCTTTTTGCATAGAGCAAGAAATTAACTACAATCCACCAAACAGAAGAAAACTGAGATCATGAAGCACTTCAAAATGAGGAAAAAAAAAATCCTTTTTACTACCTTGGTCTGCAATTCCACATACCATTTAACTTTAATATAATGGTATGCTTTGTTATATTTTATATCTTGGATGTTTTTCTTTTTTGAATTCCTAAAGCCAATTATACTTCATTCCAAAGAACTCAATCCCTCCATGATCAGTAACCAAACATTTCTGAGCAGTTTATAGCTCTGGGATATGTGTGTGTCATCTTCTGTGCTTGCAACTTAATTGCTTTGCTGTCAGTCTTTGCCTCTGGTCCTCTGAGCTATACCTTTCTCCTATGGTCATAGCTCATCTCACATGGAGTTTGCAACTTATTGCACTATTACTCATAGAAGTGCATGGGAGTCTGTGGGGAAAATGGCTTTTCAATACACAATCCTACAATACTAAACTAAAATCAAAATGGATAAGGGAACCATTTCCTGGTCACTATGCAATTGCTATTACAGTTGAAGAAGCTGTAACAGAGCCCCCCCTTAGGTAAGCCTATGAAAAGTGCAAAGTATGTCTGACAAGCCTCCTCAGGAAGCTAAGTAAGGTAAGACAAATCTGTAGTCAGTGACAGACAATGAAAATATTTTTTGTGATATAGGTATGCTACCTGAATAGGACTCCTGGTTTGGAACCAGCAGCTGTGGGACTGCAAATAGCTGTTCTGTAGGCAGAGCAAACACAGAAAATGACACCAGAGACTTTCAACAATCCTGCTGGGCCAAAATCAGTCCTACCCACTTTCAACACTGGAGCTCTGTTAGATGTCCCAGAACTGTACTTAGCTGGATGCACATCAACCCCTGAGTGCAGATCTTTTTTTTCAGCCAGTGTTCAAAGCTCTGCAGCTATTCTGCCTGCAACACAAACCCCAGAGCACTTCCAGCAGCTACTTCCAACTTTAATCTCCAGTAACAACCAGATTTACACATCAGATTCACTTTTTGATTTTAATTCTTTACAGTGGGAATGCTTCCATAATCAAGGTTCTCTTCCTACACCCTCTTTACCACCTGTGTCTTCTGAACTAATTCACCTTTTAGCCAAGGTATCTATTTGTGAGTGAATCATCCACAAAAAATGTGATAAAATATTTCTTTACAAAGAGACGGGACATCACATTTCCTTACTAAGAACACTAATTCATTCCAAAATCCTATTGGAAATATCTGACAAAAAGACAAGACTCTTGGAAAAAAAGAAATCACTAACAGGAGATTAACATCTCTATTATTTCTTTGAAATAAAGTAATATAAGAATATATTTTTTTGCTTTCAACCACCTATATGGGAAAAAATATAAAATACATATTTTGTAACCAGAAATTGACAAGTAGAATGGCAAATTTCAAGTGAAGATGGACACCTAGATATTCCTCTAAATTCTTCAGAACTTAATTTCTCTGCACTGTCTCTGCTAAATACAATGTTTTCTGTATGGATTTTGGCCCTCTTAATTTTTTAATCATTCAATTAAAGGAGCTATGTACACCTTTATTAAAAAAAAAAAAAATAATACTCATATGAACTAGGAATAAGGGATTAATCAGAAACCTAGTTCTACACAGAAAATATCTGCCAAAATCTCATTAATTCACTGAGGGTAGGTCTGCAAGGCAAGAAAAATCATCTTTTTGAAATTATTGTTCTCAGTCCATTAAATATGCACTTTTCACCTTTAAAGCAGTTATGTTTCATCTTCTAAGAAAGGCAAAGTAACAAAAATATCTAGTTCCATATACTTGAATAATTTTTTAATACTTAAGAGAGCCAGCTAATATACTTGTGAAACTAAAACATATATCTGTTAATGAACTTATAGTTCAAGCAATCGATTCCTAGGTCAGCAATCGCTCACATAAGCAGGTGCTAAATTAATCATTTTCCACATGAAAATACTGTTCAAGAAAACAATTTTTAAAGGAAGTTTAATACAGGAAGTTTTCATGCTTCAGTAGTTTATTTCATCTGTTAGAACCATGCAAGTTGCCAAGGATTAAGTTTTTTCCTTCAGCATAATATGAAATGTATCTTACTGAACGCCTGAAGCCTTTCTATATTTACCTGTTATTCAGAGGAGTTATTGCTATTGCAGTAGGAGTTACTACTACTATTAAGTAGTCAGTGGTATACACTTTTGCATATGTAAGTCAAAAAGGTGGCTCTGAGAGGGTGCACAGTCCATGAACTTGGACAAGAAATTGCGGAATGGATGAAAAAAGTTACATGCTTTTGAGAAACAAATGTTTTTACTATTGGAAATGTATTCCTCCAGATGACCACGTGAACCCCATAACCTTCTGCAGTAGCACAGGAGACCTTCCTGCTCTCAATTCCCATACCCAACATTAGAATAAAGTACTGCAACAGTAGTAGATAAAAGCACATACAGATAGTTCCTTGCAATTTCAAGACTATTTAGAACTTTAAACTGACATTTAGAACTGAAAAAACAATTTCCTATTAAAAGACTTTTTTCACCCAATTAGATTTACTTTTTCATCATTTTCTATTCTAGTTCAGGGATTTTGCTGATGTAAACACAAGCCATAACTTGACGGCCCTGCCCATACACAAACAACCATAAAATAAACATGAGTCTCTTCATGATGCCTTCCCTTTACCTGCCTGCTCTTTATGTTACTGGTTTGGTAAATGGGTTCTTCAGTATTTGCAGTTTGCTAAGCAAGTAAAGGATATTTTGCTCAAAATATAAATTGCCAGCGACCAAGAGACAAAGTAAATTATATTTAAGAATGGTATTTATTCACCCCTCCCCACGTGTAATTGCATCGTGTTTCCACAGGTGGCCTATCTGAAACTATAAGCCCAGTAGCGCCTTACCCATAAATTCCTGTTACTGCTCAGGCAGTAGCAACCAAGGGGAAGTCAGACCAGGCCACTAGCAAATTGAAAAAAACAGTGAAATGAACTGATGTTCTACTGGAAACATTGCAAGCCTCTGTAAGTCAGATCTGATAAAGGAGCATCTGGGAGTACATGGCTTAGAAGGAGGATGACCATGCTGGGCCTACTCCTTCCCCATGGGAGGCCCCTGAGCAATAGGCTGAACTGAGTGACCACATGCTGAAGTCTGGCTGACTCACTCCAGAGTTATGACACAGGACTTTGTCAATAAAATCCCCTGGAGGTGCCCTGTATGATGAGATTTAAGTGGAAGAGTATCCAGCATCAAGTCACCAATTCAGGTGTTGCTCTGTCTAGCTAAGTCTTAAAAATCGTTCCAGGAAAGGGGTTTTATAGCCTTTAAACAACCTGCTCTCATGCTGCAGTACTCTATCCTCCAAAGGGAATTTTCTTCCCTACACCTAAAGCCAAAAAACCCAAGCTGCATTTTGCACCCTTGTTATAATACCTGGTAGTACTAAGGTGATTTTGTCTCCATCCACTTTGTAACTGCCCCTCAAATACCTGGAGGCAGCTCATAGATCACCCTTTTGCTTCATCTTCAACAATGTTTAGAAGTAAAAGAGCAACTCAACTGCTGTTTTTCAGGAACCTGAATTTAGACCCTTCAGGACCTGCCCGCTACAGAACCTAGGAACTTTTAAGTTCTTTTAAAAGGTTTGGAAATTTCTACCCCAAGTCTACTAGCCAAAGTTACCAAAAAAAGGAAGGTAAGTATCTCTCAGAGGAAAGGCTGCACAGTCTTGGCCAGAGCCATGGGGAAGCATGAGGGCAAACAGTGGAGTAACTGACAGCAGATGGTTTTAATTACTGGACACTTGAACAAATTACCACAACGGTCTTCTCCAGACACAGGCTGTGTCTCCATGCTGATCATCCTTCTCCACAGTGCAGAAGCTTTTGCTGATTTCTCACACCTTTCAAAGCCTCCCACTGAGTTCCCCTGCAGAGATGCATATCTGCACGGCAGCCAGAGTAAGGCTGTACCTAACAAACTGCAAGGCCTTCAGGCAGTCTTTTCCACTGAAGGCACTGGTGGAGTTTCTGAAGTAAAAAGGAGTAAATAAACACATAAAATCATTGTTTGAAATAAACAGACTTTAAATGACAAAATTCTAACTATAAACTTTGCAGAAAAGCTTACCAAAGAATGTAAAAGCACACAGTTTAACTGGTAGCTGTAGCAGATGTATCTAAAGCACAGCTATAATTTCTCTTTTTGAGAGGGAGAGGACACTTCTGCCAAGGCATAAACAAAAGACTCAGCACATGTGTTGCTATGCTAGCACATAATTCAGGGTCTTTCTCACAAAGTGCGGTAAAATTAATTACTGTAACATAATTAACACCCTATCAACTCAGGACCAAATGATAATTTCTGTTGAAAACACTATTTAATGAGAGATTAAAAATTCCAAATCTGAGCTGACTTTGTGTAATTCAAATTAATACAGGATTAACTATGTAGCATGTACTACCAAGTTCGAGCAAAGTATTTTCCTGAAGTGTTATTTGATGCTCTCTTTTTTCCGTGAAGGCTGTTTACATGGCAAAGAATGGTTTGTAGCTAAATCCAGAAACACCATATAAAAGTGGAATCTTTACAGCACAGACTCTGTTATGTGTTATTCTAGGACATTTTGGCACTCCTAGTAGGAGGGACGTGATCACCCAGTCATCTCTTCTATGGTAAGAATCTTTCTGAAGGAGTAGGGAATAAAGGTTAGCTGGCAATTAGCTCTACTTGTTCCTATATTTTACATCCCCACCAGTCAATTTCCCTACACAGAACTAGAAGAGATATATTAAATTAATATTCTTTCACATCTTTCTTAATGACCAGATATTTTTAAATTATAGCAACTTGGCTGAAACTCATAAGAATATTCAGATATTCTACTGAAATTAATCCAAATTAATTTTAAAAGAACAAAACAGAATAAAAACGTACATAATCACAATACATTACTTTCAGTATACAATTAGAAATGTAGTAAAGATAATTTTTATTCTTTGGCATTACTGTGTTTTTACTGACTCCACTGGAATGCAGAAATAAAATTTTGGGTTACTAACATCCTAAGATGTGATATCTCTGAGAAAAACTAGACAGACATGAAATAACATTTCTCAGAAAACATAAATTGGATAAATCCTCAAGCACATTACTCATTTTAATTCACTACCTGACTTTTGTTGCCAAAAAGGAACAATATTCATGTGATGAGATTTTTAGAGCATCATAAGGGACAAGGGATAGGCAAAACAATTGTTGTAGATGAGAGGTGCTACCCTTCCCCTCTAAGAAGAACTATTTCAAGGGGTTTTTTAGCATTGTCTAGTTTAATACAAAGTTTCACATAAAGCTTTCAAATATCAACAACACCAATTACTGCATTAATCACAGTAATTAACTGATGCAGTTATTCAGTCAAAACCTCTTGAATCGAACATCACTCTTCCTTCAGATTTCAAAAAACACATAAAAAGCATGTTCTGGGTACATGAATTTAGCTTCTTTAGATTCTTAAATGCATTAATTTAGTCATTTATGGAATTCAGAATATGAGTTGTTTACATTGAGTTAAGGATATAGGATATTCCAATATTATTATTTCCAGAATAGCATAATTCTCCTGTAGTTTCTACTCCACTGTATGTTTTGTGGAAACAGAGAAATAACTCAAATTCAAGAGATGTTACTGCTTCTCCAGAAATATGAGGCAGCCCCAGGACAAGGCATCCTAGCAAGAACGCAAAATCCCCTTCAAGCACCAAGTGCATGCCTCTAAAGACATGAGGCACACTTTTTTCCCTGCTGCTGGGCTGTGGGACGCCATGGTATAGTTTAAGATTGGAGCAAATAAAGGCATCCAAGTATTTTCTGTTTGAACTCAATAGTCCTCTACCAGTCAATAAAATCATCTAAACATTTTAGACAACTAAACTACCTTGGAGAGAAGGGCAAGTGTCAAACAGCCAGCAGCCCTCTCAGAGCAGGATATCAAATTTTTACTAATTGTTTTCTTCTGAAAACAAATGTACCAGCACTTCAAATTCACTTCCTAGGCTTCTGGCTATTAAATAAAGAATTTTAATATGATCAGAAAAACATCACCCTTGTGTATCAACAAAATCTGCTTAGCACAGAAATAGGCCTTTAACATTCTGCAAATATTTTCAATAAACAAAACTACTAAAGATAAATTCAGAACTTAATGGGAAAATAAGTATTATTTTTCCAGTGTAATGAATTTTTTTAGTTGAATACAAAGGTTGTCAGAAGCCAATAATGGGCATTTGTATTATTCTCACATACCCTTCAATATCATGCGTCTCTTCTGTTCAGGAACACAAACAATGTAATGATGGGAAAATTCTATTTCTGCCATACTAAAAAGATTTTTTATACTCATTTATGGTATCCTACAAACCCTAAATCAGGTTAAATATAAATATTACAGTACTGACATTTCATGAGAGCATACAGAGCAAAAGCTCTCAAGAACCTTCTCATTATTCCCACAATAAGCTAACAGACATGATGGAATAAAACTCAAAAGAATTCAAGGGAGCCACTATCATCCTCCATCACTGAGGTCAGTGGCAGGAACAGCTCAGGTCCCGCCTGATGATGCATTTTACCCCTCAGAAGAGGAGGCAAATACACCTCTTGTGTACTGGGGATGGCCTCTGTCCCAGTGAACTTCCACAAGACAACAGATGGAGAAAGCTGCATAGTCCACACCAAAAACAAGCCTAAGAAACCTACAGAAACCCTTGAGAACAGAGGGCTGACCCATCTGATGAGAAGTATCTCCTGGGCCATCTCACCTTCCTGTAGCAGATGTTGTCAACAGTGTAGAGAAATGACACACTGTGAGAAATCACATGATATTCAAGCATTTGGTTTGGCAGTTATTACAAACATCATCCATAATTTATACATTTTTCCTTTACCACAGTAAAAGCTTCTTTGTATTTGTCAACCCATGTCTTTTCTACCATAATATATAGCCCACATGTAACTCCTGAGGAAGGGAGTCTAAAATCCATATGATTACATCAACTGGCTTCCCTTGATCAACTACACGGGTTACCTTTCTTATAAGGACAATAGCTTTGACAAGCAACACTCCACTCATGAAGCCCTCCTGGCTTTGACCACTGACTACATTGTCTGTAAACATGTTTCAGTATCTCCCAGAATCATCTTCTTTATCATTTTACCAGCCAGTGAAGTGAGACAGACAGGCCCATAGTTTCCAGGGTCATGTTTCTTGCCTTTCTTAAAATCTGGGACAAGGCTGGCCAGCTTCCAGCTGGGAACTATCCATATTCCCAAGGCCATTCAAAAATTATTGAGAGGCCTCACAAGGACATCTGCCAGATGTTTTGAGTATTCTTGGATGAATCTCATCTATTACCTTTTGGGTGGAAATTGTCCAATGTTTTAATCTGTTTAGAGGAAAGCTGTTTAGAAAATATGCCAGGTGGTACAAGAACTTCATCTGTATTTCCAGGATACTTCAAATTGTTTTCTTACTTTCATAAGTAAATTTGAGTGCTAAAGCATTTGAGATAAACACTGAAATCTGATCTTTGAAAAAAGTTCTGTCTCTCCTTGAAAATGATCTAGGGTTTTCTAAAGCAGTTCTTATATCTAATTCATTGATGCCTATGTTTCAAAAGATGTTTGAAGCAAGAGAAGATTTTATGAAGATGCTTATATACACTGAACTCACTTTGGAATGAGTTCAATGGTTGCCTCAAGCTCCTCACTGTTATGAAGACACAAATTAGATTATGCCAAGTATTAAAATGTAGCATCAGCAGTGCTAGGTAAGACATTATACTGATCTCAAATTTTGTAATGTAGGAACATCTTATTTAATTCCTGGTGCTTTATCTGGGCATCACCAGTAGTATAGCACCATAAGCTAAATTCAGGCAAACCTTTGTAAGAATAAAGTAGCATTTAACTGATGTAAAAGAATACAACCTTTCTCTGAGAAACTTGTCATTCTGAGAGCAAGAAACAAGTCTCTCTGAGAGCTTGTCATTCAACTAATTAAAGTCAGTTTCATTTGAGAAATTTCACTGCCTGTTTTTAGTCATTTTAGCAGCACAAAAACCTAGCTCAGAAAAGTTAAATATTCTCCAAAAATAGCCAGAAACAATGCTAACACACTGTGTGTCTAAGTGCATGAACATGATTTACAAGACAGTCTACATTAGCATCCATACTCTGAAAGTTAACTAAATATTCCAGAAGAAGAGTCAAGAAAGTTTAAAACTAGTTAATACATACAGACCACTTCCTACTAAAAATGCTGCAGTGGAGATTACTGGAAAGAGCTTCATTGCCTTTAGAGAAATTTATTGTTAGCTAAGTTTATGTATTCCCATTATCTTTTAAAATATAAGAAACAAGGGCCAAACTGGTCTGCTCAGGGGCAAGAGTGAAAAGAATTAGCTGTGCACAGTTACAAGCAATGGTATTAACTGAAAAGAAATTCAATTTGCCATGCAGATTCTGAGTTCCAAAACTGTAGTAACATATAATCTTTTCCACTAGCAACATAAAATTAATGTGGATCTACTCTTGCAGTCCACAAGAAATCATAGAATCATTTTAGATAAATTCTCATACCTTACCAAGTACAGCTCTCAAAGTGTTTCACACTACTTACTTCCATATATTAACACCTATTAAATCATGTTCATTACTTGAGATATGACCAATAAAACACCACTGAATCTTTTTGAATCCATTCTCTGATAGAAAAAAACCCCCAAAACATGGCTTGGCATTATTTTCATCCACACTCCTCAATCTATTGACCGTAAGATCTCAAAGAAGAAGTGAAGCCCAACGGTGTTGTCTTCATAATTTTACTCAAGAAACACCGAATAGAAAAATATTCAGCAACTATTTCCACAGATGTCTAGTTTTTCACATCTCACATTTTGTTTGTTTTGATATGCTCACCTAAGAGACATGACAGGGGAAAAGAACCACACATGAACATTGAACTGCACGACACAGTGCCACAGAATATCATCTAATGTTTTGCAGATCACCTACCACATGCTCTTTCATCCCACTAAATGATCTGTGTTAATTGTGCTTCTAATGCTTGTAAGTAGTCTTGTTATTTAGACACAAAATGGTAAGGAAATGTAAAAAAGATGGAAACTATTTTTAACTTTTCGGGTTGTATGAGGCATAGACACAGAAGACAGTACCATTCTAACTGTTCTTTATTCTGTTCAAGAAAAGGTGCCTACAGAAATGCACATTTCTTCAAGAGGCACCAAAAAGTCAGAAAGAAAAAAGCTACAATAATACATTATCTTAACAAAGAGTAAACCAAAACATACTCAAAGAAACTTAATTCAAATCAGTTAAAAAACACCATGTGGAACACAGAACATTAATAGTCTGAAAGAAGATGTTCAATATTTTTTCATTTTACTTGGTCACAGTAACAGTGGAACCTAACTTCCAACACAAGTCAAAGGCTCCAGAAGTTTTTTCCCCCAAACCAGAAGTACTTTCATGTAATGAAACCCACTATATATCTTGCGTTTGTGGTCAGTGAAATAACTGGTTATTAAGGGACAAACAAGTATGTAAAGTGAAGGAAAGATTCTTCTCTCTTATAAGGCATAAATTCCTTTCTTCAATGTCAAAACAATTTGTGACAGAAAAGACTTGTGAATTGCATTTGTCCTACCAAAATAAGAGAGTTCACAGTATCTATCAGACATTTAAAAAATAAAATTACCCTTTGTCAAAACCAGTATTATTTTCATCACTGTCTGGCACAATGGATTACATCAATTAAAAAATATACTCCAGAATTAATGAAATCTCTGTATAAGTAAGTAAAATCTCCACAGAGATACAATTTATGATCAGATTTGAATATGGAACATGGACCCGTTTTTTTCTTTTTTTATTGATTTTTAGTAAGCTTTAACTCAAACAGACTTCTTTTATGACTCTATTTGTAACTTCTCTGTAAAGACCATGCTCCAGCCACAGTCAGCCTTCACTGCAGTGACCATGAGACAGTGGGGCTCATGATCTTGAGAAGAGAGAAGAAAGCAGAAAGCAGACTGCTAACACCAAGCTTCAGGCAAGACTTCAGCATGTTCAGAAATCAGCTGGGAAGAATTCTATAGTATATAGTCATGGTAAGGGAAACCCAGAACAGCTGATGAATTTTTCAAGCTCAAGAATAGGTTTATCTTAACAAACAAGATGTCAAAGGCGGCAAGATGCCTGCAGGGGTAAATAAAGTGTCTCTGACTGGACTGAGACAGAAGAAGGAAGTATTCAGGAGGTAGAAGCAGGGACAGGTAATCTAGAAGGAAGAAAAAGACACTGTTGAAAGGTTAGGAAAGCCAAAGCCCACCTGGGCATCTGATACTAAGAGATGCTGAGAGATGTGGGACTGTCCGGCCCAGAAAAAAAAATACTCATGGGACCTCCTCAGAATATATAAATACTGATGGGCACAGCAAGAAAGACTGACTCAGATCCAGAAGACACAAGAGGCAACAAGCACAAGCTGAAATACTGAAATATGACCAGCAAATGAAAGATTAGAAAAGAACACTGATTAGATCAGTGGGCTGTGCAGGGACTGAAAAACAGAGGCTGAGTTTAAAGGGTAGTGATGAGCAAGCAGAAGAACTTCCAGCTGTAGGCCAGTCACTAGTGGAATATCCAGGAAGTAGATACTGGGACCAGTACTGTTTAACATTGCAATTCATGACCTGGTAATGGGACAGAGAACACCTTCCAAAAGTTTGCAGACTACTTAAAGCAAGCAGGAAGGGTGATACAAAGGATGTTTGTGTTTCATTCAGATGAACCTTGAGAGGCTGGAGAATAGGTCAACAAGAGTTTAATGAAGTCCAAGGAAAAGTGTTCAGTCCTGGGAAGGAATAACCTCATACACCAAAGCAGGCCTGGGGCAATTGCTACAGGAAAGCAACTTTGTAGAAAAGATCTGCGGCTCTGGGTGGGCACCATATTGAGCATGACCAAGGATTGTGAGCCAGCAATACAGCACTGAAGTAAAGAAGTCTGGCAGCAGCTAGGGCTGCATGAGGGAAATTGTTCTCTGCAGGTGAAGGGAGGTGATGCTTTCCCTCCCCACAGCACTGGTGTGACATGGAAATATTGGAGCAAGTGCCAGGAACTGCACAAGGAGACAAAGACAGCTGAGACTGTCCAGCCCAGAAAAGATAAAGCTCTGGGGACATCTCCTCACTGCATGTATGTACCTGAAGGAGACAGTAAAGAAGAGTTGTCCAGAGAGATCCAGAACAGGCAAGAGTCAATGAGCACAAATTGAATACATAAAACTGCATTTAAACATCAAAGAAACTGTTTTATTGGAAGGATAGTTGAACACTAGAACAGATTGCCCTGGGAGGCTGTGGAGTCTCCACTCTGAGAGATACTCAGAACTTAACCAGCCACAGCCCTGAACAACCTGCTGCAATCGATCTTTCTTGGAGCAAAGGGGTTTGACTAGATGATCCTCAGAGGTCCCTTTCCAAATTGAAAAGTTCCATGATCCTTTTCATTATGTAGGTGTTTATTCTATCTGTTACCACTTAATTATGTTTAGGCTAGAAACAGTATTTTTTGATTCTGGAAGCATGATTTTTTTACTAGTACCTATGGTATTTTGAGGTGGAAAACATACTTTCTATACTCTCTATGATTATTTAATGTGTCTTTTATATAAATTATTAATTTAATTTTTTTTTGCTAGGATTTTCAATCTAAGCCTTTCTGAAAAAATCATGATGCTAAAAAAGAACTCTACAACTACTGTTTTTGAAATCCTCTGTTTTAGTAACCTCAAAAGATGCTGAAGTGTTAAATCTGCAAGGAGAGTTTGCTCTTTTGCATATAACCATTTTTAAATATAAATCCACTGAAAAAAAAAAAAGAAAAAACCAATGACGGAGACCTATTAACGAATGTTGTGAATAAATATCCAGTTTATAATTACCAGCCACCACTATAAACACTCCTTGTTGTTTATAGCTATCAGATTTTTCTCATGCTCAAGAGTATTTATGTTGTTCACTGTTAGAGATCCATAATTCGAGCTACGGGAAACAAGCCCAAAGAAAACCTTTATCCAAACAATTATTACAGATTTTGTTTCAATTCAAGAGCATGTATGGTCTCAGCATGCAATCAAATAACAAGAAGCATATTTAAAGTAAAAAAGCAGTAAGACACAGAAGGCCAGTCATCTTAAACAACAAGGCTTTAGCATGAACAGTAACTACCAGCTGAAACAATCCGAGTCAGGTACATGCTAAAAATGAAGACAATCTCTAAGAAAAGCCTATGACTTTTCCCAAAGCAAATTCATTCTAACAAACAAGCCGGGCGGGGACATGGAGAGAAATCACACACACTAATTAAATGCTGGCTTACTCCTTGGCACAGTTTGGCCTGTACTTCCTAGCATTCCCCAGCAAATGCACCAGAACAGGTCAGGAGACAGCAGTAACCAAAGAATGTGTTTGACAGGAGGTACACATGAGGCAGGAAACTGATCAGTTGCTTTAACTGAGCTGTCACTTGTCCTAGGGTAGCATCCTTACAAAATTCCCTTTGCACCCTTTTCTCCCTGCTCAATACTTTCACTTTCACCTCATAACCATAAAAAGTTCAGCCACACACACAGTTGCATCAGCCCCAAGCATAAGACAGGGAACACTGAATGTAGTATCTGTCATTCTTAATAGAAACTGTCAAAAGTGTGCACTAACCACTTAATAAATTACAGAGCTAATTACCATTTTTAACAATTTTTAATGAAATAACTGCTATTAAAAAAACACAAAAACCACAAAAACAAAAATAAACAAAACAGAATCCCCAACAAAAAAACCCCACCAACCAATAAACAAAAGAAAACAAAAAATTAAAAAAAACCCACAAAAAAAAAAGAAAAAAAAAGACCACAAAAAACCTTCCAAAAAAACCTCCCAAAAGCATCCAAAAACAAACAAACAAACAAACAAAACCAAAAACCCCCAAACAAACAACAAAAAAACCCATACCAAACCCCACCAGAAAACAATCATCTACAAAATATTAGTAACACTGCTATTCTGTGAAGCAGTAATGGTAATAAACTGAAATTATAATCTCTAATATGGTATATAGCTCTATAAATGTTTGCATGTTATCATTTAGATAAAATGTTAACAAACATTATGCTCTTTATTTATAAAAAGCCCTTGTTAGAAAACAATTACATCAGAGAATATAAGATCTAATTGCAACATATTAAGAAAGTATATCATGCTTAAAGATTATAAAAATGAACCAAACAATTTTCAAGTATCAGCGTGACAATTGACCCTGAGGAAACCTAGCAGGACCTAAAGTTAAAAACCTCCCAAACATAACAAACATAGAATGCTAGTCAAAACAGAATCCACTTGCATTTTTAACATCTCACAGAGTTTTCTTCAAAACCCCAGTCCTTATTAATTAATGTATGCCAAATGTCCCAAAGTCACTACAGATCCAGACTGATTCAGTTTATAGTCATTTACCAAATGCATTCCTTAAAACTGCAACTAAGAATCAGGCTAGAAGAAGGCATTGGCTTTGTTTGCAATTAGTTTTGCTGAGGAAAACTCCAATCCCTATGTTCCACTTAATTTTAAGAGGAGTATGTAAGCAAGGATCACTTTTTAGTTCTCAAATAAAGCAAGATGTGCATATTTTGACAAGAAGGGAATTCAGTTTACCAAATAGCTGTGCAAAAGTTCATCTGCAGTGTCCCTTTGCCAATCAAGGTCAAGATACCTCTTATCCTTTAGTCTGTTTGTGGACGTTTTCAGGCAGTCCTTCCAAAATATTTATTATTATCTCTAAATTAGGCCAAATATTTCTTTTTAGAGTTGTTTAGTTCAAAGAATTTAAGAATTCCACTCCTGTACCCTGAACAACACAAAGCACGATACAAATCCCCCTATCAGTCTTATACTTCCAAACCTGTCCCTTCAAACATTAAAAATAATAACAAAAAAAAAAAAAAAAAAAAAAAAAAAAAAAAAAAAAAAAAAAAAAAAAAAAAAAAAAAAAAAAAAAAAAAAAAAAAAAAAACAAAAAAAAAACACCAAACCTATAGTGGAACTTGCATTCTGAAGCACAATATACAAGTCTTTCTTGTCTCCATACTAGCTGAGCAACACAGCACAACATCTGGCACAGGCATTATCATTTCAAGATTAAAGGAACAGATGATGCCTGGTGAAAGCCAATGAATACAATGAAGCATCCATTACAACAATATATATTCAATCTTTTACATTTAATATAACGCCACTCCAAATTAGCACCACTTTTCCATATATTACAGATGCCACTCCAATATATGATTCTCCCATCACTATGTTATGCCACCTAACTATAGGCTGTGATCTAATTCTATAGGACTCTTCCCTTTCCTATTATCATCTGCTTTAATTATCAGCTCTGTGAACAGAATGGCACTTCAAAAAGCCCTTTGAATATCTTAAACATATGCTGTAAGTCCAGAAGACAGAAAAAGCCTTATCATATTGTCAAAGGGATTATGAAACCCAGAAATATGGTCTTTTTATTGCTAGTAAAAGGCTCTGAAAATAGTTTGCAGGCACATTCATAAGGACTGCTCAAAGCATCCTACAAATATCTTTAGTCTACATGATCTTAAAGAAAAGAATGTGGTACCCAAAGAACTAATTAGTTAAGAAATTAGCTAGACACAGTGTAGTTTTATCATGAGGGGCTGAGTAATGTACAAGAGTGTCTTGGGTAACAATGGAAGGTATAACCAAAAGTATGTACTCTATTACCACATACATAAACTGTTAAAATAGGTGGGGCAGTGTTCTTTATCTTCTCCGTGACTCAGTCCTGATAACTCCCTCTGGGGAAGCAGCAGCTACTGAGGGGGCCATCTCTGCTAATGGGCCATCAAGGTGTCTCATAGAATAACACCATCCCCACTGTGAGATGCTCCACCCTTGGGGGAGGAACCAAACATTCTTACCAGTATGTAATCCGAGACTTGAAACACCAGAGCAGCACTACCACTGGATTCCAGGACAAGAGCTCAGTAACTACCACTGGACCTCCAGACAAGGACCAGGCCTTGCTACAGGATCACCTGAAAAAACCACATCCATCACCCCTATGGGACTGTAGCCACCCTTTGATCAGACTGCTACCACTACCCTGACCAACAGGGTGTCAGTCTGTATTCTGACTTTGTCAGTTTAAGCCAGTGTTTCTGTATTATTGCCTTTAATTTTCCTATTAAATTGTAATTCTGACTTGGAATCTGTCATAAGACATTTGTGTAGAATTAATTCCTCCTGCTGGTTTGCCTTTAAAGCAGAACAAACCTCAATATGCATACCTCAATACAGAGTACTCCCTGTTAGCACATGACACCTGTCCTGGGTTGCTGGGCCAAGAGACCTGAAGAACAATCCAGCACAGTCAGAGCTAATCACCTTGGAGCCTTTTTTTCCAGGCTCTCCTCTCAGTCCATCCTGCTCCCAGCTTAAGTTTTGCTCCATCATCCTTCCTCACTTCACTACATCACCTATAACTACTTTCCTGTAAGGCCTGAGCCCCCAGCCTGCAAAAAAGTGATCTTCAACCTACAGACAAAAAACTTAGCCTTTCCAAATTCAGAATGTATCTATTTATCTTGCCCAATGCTTTCCCTGCTTTAGCTGGAACAAGCAAGAGCTGACATTAAATTATCAGCTCACACTCTCAGCACCCGTTTCTTCACAGGAATGCCTTCAAACAGAGGTCAGGTGGGCAGGTGCCTGTGCACCTCTATGCCCTCCTGAGAGGAAGCAAGAGATTTTAATCAGTGATGAGCAAACCCTCAGGACATGATACAGAGAAATTTGCTGTGCCAAAAAAGATATGTTTGGCTTCCCAGCTTTCTGAATGCAGCACACCACTGCCCAGTGAACAGATCCTGTTTGGCAAGTAGGAACTCACTTGCTCCAGCTCCCCAGCCAAGTACTTTGCAAGGTCAAGAGTGCACTCAGTCAAAGCTGGAGTGACACTGCAGAAGTCTGTGCATAACAAATCTACTTTCCTGGCTGCTGCCCCTAGTACGGCTTGAGTCCAAAAACTATGTCTAGACTCATGAATTTAATGTGCCAGAACTGTTCTCTAGCCTGGAGCCCTCCTGAGAGCCCGTATTGTGACTATTAACCTTTCCCTCTCCATCCCAGTCAAAGAGGCCTCACACACCTCCTCTGGTTCTTGCTAACCTGTGATTCTGCCTGAGGAGGCCTTGAGTCAGTTGTAGTTCTTTTGGATCAAACAATGCTACGCTTCACGGTGACAACATCCCAGTGGGGACCACCAAGGTGCAATGCCCTGGAATAGTTATCACTGCAGCACGATGCTGTACCTTGTACCCAAGCAAGGAATAAGGTGTGTATGACTTGGCAAGATATCAAGACACTGTCTCTGCACTCCCTATTATACTAAGCAAAGCAAAAAACTAAATGGACCTTGTCTGAAAAATGTTGCTAGCTCATAGTTTTCACCTTGACTGTCATTCTGTTTGGTGCTTTTTTTATAACATTTTTATTACTGATCCAGTGTTAAAAATAAAAGTAAATACGTAAAAAGGCAGCACTTTTCAAGGCCATATATAAGGCTTGAAAGTCACAGGGCTTTGAAAAGGAGGATAGTCTACATTCAGTTATAGTGGCATCACCTGCTGAACAACTCTGTTCTGTGGCCTGGACCCTCTACACTTAGAGCTCATAAGCTGTAAAAAGACAAAATGAGGCACTCACTGTCTGAGACCCATTAACCACCCTTCAGTCTCCTGGATCTAGAAAAATTTCAAAATGCTACAGTTTTCTGGGACAGCCCAGGAAAGAGGCTTTTGCCTTTCCTTTAAAAGGTCACAGGAAGGGTCTACACTGACTGATGGTATCTAGTCTCAGCACTTCTAAGGATTTGGATTTGTTTTAGCTGTGCTTACTGTCATCTACCATTCAGGTGAATACTGACCCACTCCTGCAGGTTAACTTGGAATGAGTGTTTACAGCCAAGATCTAACAAACAACAGAATCAGCCTTGGCACTGGCCAGCCCCTGAGCAGGTGGGTGAACACATTCATAGGACCATTCACAAGAGACTTCCCCAGCCTGGCTCTGGCCCCAGGGGCATTCTAGGCAGGGATAACATCACAAATGCAGACACAAAAATGGTGTAATGATCTTGAATTATTTTCATTGCTTTGGAATAAACGAAAGTGGGGAAAAAATCCAAAATATTCTAAGGAATAATTTGTTCATATTTTAGCTAGAAATAAGAAAAAAGTTGTATCCATTATTACAGAGAATTTTTTAAAGACCAAAACCATAATGACTAGTAATTTTAAAAAATCCAAACTCTAGCATAAAAGACAATATGTGCCTCTTAAGAGTCTTACATAGTGACACATTCTACAAATTAAAACATACCATGAAAATAAATATGGCCATACCTTCATCAACACCCAAGCACACGTGCATCCTTCATGCTTTTTAAAATCATCAGTAAATCCCACCGAAGTGTGAACTCCATAAAAAAATGTGCCCATCTGACACAGACAAGGCATTTGGATGTCTACACTGAAACAACAAAACAGCCCACACTTGTGTTGGAATGTAAGGAGCAGGTGACAAACTAAGTAATTTAATAAATGTTTTTTTCTTGACTTTTTTATTTCTCTTTTTCTTCAGTTTTGAAATCAATTTAGAAAAGACACTTTCTATCTAATCCTGCTATATACAGAAATCACTGAGGTGCAGTGACAGCAAAACCCACTTAAAGCTCTGCAGGATGAGGTATTATTTGAAACTTGCTCAGAAAACAAACTCTGCTGAGCATCTTCATAAAGATCAAAAAACAGTCAAAACCATACATGCCAGTCTAGCAGGATCTGTTTGATTCTAACAACTGTTCTGTTGGAATATATCCCAGGGAATCATTTTAATTTCATAATTATGGAGAGTAATGTAAGTGTTTAACTGAGAAAAGATTTCCAAAATATATATTTTCAGTACTCAAGGCATGATTTTGAATATAAGCCCCTTCAAAACATGTATTTGGTATTCGGGCCAGAAATGCTGCCTTGGAATGAGTAAAAGCCAGCATTGGTGCTGTCAGTGAAACAGGAGAGAGCTACTTGAGGTAGGCTGGCTCTGAGAAGCACCATAATATTAAAGTGGCTCCAAAATGGCTGGACCCTACTTCATTTCCCAGTAGATAATTGGTTAAAGGACACTAATGTATCCATATTACTTTGGGGGGCTAAAAATACCAGATTTAGCTAGGCCAAGTAGATCTTCAGCAAATTGCCTTCCCTTCCATCAAAAATTCTTCAGAAGTGGAGTCCAGACTGGCTTTTCTGAGCTATATCAAGATGCTAGAAACAGTGGCTATGTCAATATTTACAAATAAATGCTGTCCCTAAAGCCTCATCATTTTTAACCTTCAAAATTTCTTCTCCTACCTTCAATTACACTGAATATTTTGTTCCCTAAAGAAACAGAAGGCTTTGGTCTACAGTGCATTGAACACAGAGTTCTAAATTGATTGGAAATAAGAATCTGAGCCTTAAATACATGGATGTGCAAAATATGCTCACACAGATTCAAACTAAAAAATTAAACTAAACAATTTTTTGTACACCTTTTTACTTAACAACTGATAGTTCTATCTCATCCCAGTCACTTCATTTATCACTTTTCCCTGTCATTTTTCTTTCTTTCCACCCTGCTTATTTTCATATTTTTATCAGCAGTCCAGACAAAAATTCAAATACCTACTTTTTTCAAAATCAGTGGTAACAATCTTATTTACTGAATTACTGTCTTTTCACTTACTGGCAAGATTTTCCCTATTCTCCTTCTGTGTGTAGAACTGTGTGTTAATAATCACTTTGCAGTGCAATGATTTTTAATCATTTGTTCAAACAAACCAATTCAAACTAGTAAAAATCTTTTCACTTAGTACAGTTGGCTGAAATCAGGTGTACCCAAATAAAATATTTAATTAGGACTAATCTATCAGAATATATTCCAGGTGGAAAGAAACATGTCCTGAGATCACCAATTTATTTTTTATCTACTCCCAAGCATGTAATGGAAAACCATGCATATTTGGTTCTGGTTTAGAGCTGCTATACTGAATAAGGACTTTATTCACTCATTACAAAATCATTCATCTGGCACAGCCATACTCTTTGTTTTCAGTTTTATGTATGATTAAGCTAATTTTTGAGAATCCTAGGGAATCAGCAGTATTAACTATTCTATTGATTTGGTGATACTTTCACATATTTATGTTCTCATGTAGAATTTATTTATAAGGTGCTTTACTCTTATGTATCTTCTTCAACATCTTTTAAGCAGTTCTGTGCAATGCAAGAGAAAAAAATTATTTGTTTAGAAATTAAAAGTCCAGTGTAACACTTAATTTTTTTTGGTAACATTCTATTTATTCTACATATTTATTGGTACTATTGTTCTCTGTATATTCTCTCTTTTATTAGTCCTGGGTTTCTTTTAGGTGATATAATACAGAGTTACACATACCCTATGAAGTACTCCCATCCTTACTTTGCAGCCAAGAACAGCTGAAGGAATGGCACACTGCTGTACCCCATTATTACATTTAGAAATCCCAGGCAATTAATAGACAAATTTTCTTTTCCCTCTGGAGGTTTGACTGTTTTCAGAAGAGAAATGAAGATAAAAATAAAATTTATATATTGAATAAGGCATTTTTCATTAGGATTACTTGAAAAGACTCGACACAGATTCAAGAATCCAGAGCTTAGGCATATACAATGCAACTTCCACCTGGGATAAAAGTCATGGGAAAAAATAGCAAACAGACTTTCTTGGTGAGAACGTATTTTACATTACACTGTAATTATTTTAGGCAATATAATTCAACAATCAACACAAACATTTCTAAATTTCAGTGATCTCAATTCTTTTAAAATCATGCTGACATTACATTTTTAACACTGACAGACAACACTTAGGAATTCATAGTCAAATCTCAAGAACAGATCAAGAATGTATTTATCTTGTGGTCATGTTCAGTGTCACTTCGAGGTTGCTCTCTCAGATACTTCAATACTGCATTCACTCAACTATCCCACACAACACTGACAATTAAAAGGCAACCTACCGGTTTGCCTGCCTCCACTGCAATCCTTTTAACATAAAGATTTTCCCATGCTGAAAGGGGTAAAAAGGTAAAAGTGGTTTGCTTATTCTGGATTTCAAAAACCTCTGTATACTTCAAACTCCGAACATAGACAGAACAGCTGCATGAGCAAGGTTAGCTGAGCTTCACTCTAAGCTGCATTTCAGCCTCCTGATTGTTCAGACTGCAGCTTTACAAGTAGGTACATAACAGGTATGCTTTGTCTGACACAACTTGCCTTTGTGATTAGCTGCTTTTTAAAAATAACGGAGCTTCAAACACTAATATTTTTGGAAGGTTTCTAGGACTGTGAAAGTTGTGAAATAAAATAAAAAGAAACCTCATCCTGTCAGAGATTTGGCATTATCCTTCTTGAAGAGAAGGGTAAAGTTTTATAGAAGGCCCCACTAATATGACGAATAATTGCAAACATACAAAAATAGCATGCACATTTCTATCTTTTCCGCTTCCATATAAACAACTGTAATTATATAGTTTGGATATTTGCAGCTCTCTTTCTTTTTGAGGTTTTTGGCACCCTAATTCCTTCCCCCAAACATGTTGGAAACATTTTCTTTAAAGGTTTTTGGTTTCCTTTCATTCTGACTTCCAAGTAACATTAAAGATTTCCAAATTCTTTTTTCCTTGGAGAAGAGTAAACATTTTGTCCTTATTCTTCACAGTCCTCTTTTTTTACCTTCACAAACTCAGCCACTCAGACGTCTGTGCAGCCTCTCCCTGGTCTGCTCTGACAGAGCAGCAGCAACAAGACACTGTTTGCATCCACGAACACAGAATAATGTCATGTATTTTCCTCTTATTCACAAGAAGGTCTTTCTGAGCAAAGCTGTTATTCTCTGTCGATGACCAAGAATATTTGACTAGTTTCACCTTACTGAATCCACTCTGTGGACATGAAATTAAGCATGGGACCTTGAACTAATCTAGAGAACAATGTGTAATCCCCATGAGGATTTACAAAGCATTGCACTCAGACCAAGTGATTCAAATGGCACATGGAAGAGAAGCCAATATTTTGTTTCTGAGAAAAGGACAAAAATTATGGAGCAGTGTGACACTGCTAAGTGTGATGTGCAGTGTGACACTAAGCCACACCTTAGACCTCTACCTTAACTTAAAATGAATACAGTAAGGAAAAGGCTTATCCTTTATGAAGGGGAGTAGAAAGTATAGTCATAAATTGCTCTGGCTCTACTCTTGATCATACTAAGATGTACCGTTGAGAGATTGACTGTGAGGCTGGGTCAAGCACTGGAAAAGGTTAAGATGTTGTGGAGTGTCCAGCCTTACAGATATTCAAGACCTGACTGACCATCACCCTGAGCAACCTCCTCCTGGTATGTCCACTCTGAACAAGGGGATGGACTGGAAAAACTCCAGAAGTGCCTTTCCAGACCAGTTGTTTTGGGACTCCAAGAACTGACATAGACTGTCTGAAAATGTTCACTGGAACGTCCCCCCCATTGTTGTATTTTTATGGGTAATGGTTTTTCCCCCCAAGACTCCTAATGCCTGTAACCATATGGTTTGACCTTGCCTTCCTTTCTTGACCTAATTGGCTGAGAGCCAGCCATCCCTTCCTAAGTGGGAGACTAGATAAAGACCTTGTTCTCTGTTTTTTCTCTTGCCCCCTGGAACTCTTCAAGAATAAACGCCTTGGAATAATCCTGGGTTAAGAGCCTCTTTTGGAATGTTTTATCCTGTCCCTCTGAGATATCCCTCCAAAGCCTCTCAAGAAACTGAGCTAGTCTCAGGGGAGCTGCAGGGGGATATTTACATCCCATGGCTTCAAATGGTCTTCAATACAACCATCTACGAGCACTTTAGACACCTTTTCTTTCTGCAACACTTCTGAATTTTTACACCATCTTTTCATCCTTTGTCTTCTGTTGCCTGCAGGTACGCAGGC
>VXBN01005873.1:182126-196322 GCA_013397395.1 Sinosuthora webbiana | reverse complement strand
TTGCTGACTTCCCTTCTTTATCGTGGCTTTCCTGCAAATTTCATTGCTGTGTTGTTTTTTTATACCTTGAAAATTAGACTAAGGATTTCAGTTCTTTTTCCCAATTCAGTTAAAAATAGTTGCCACAGTGCCACCTTATGGCTAATACATATTTTAAAAGTGAAAACATTCCCACCCAGCTTGTGTTTTGACATTTTGGCATTTTATGTGGTTTCCCACTGTGTTTGTAAAGGATTAAACTTTAACTCACTCCATAAAGGAAATTAGCCTTAAGTTTAAACTGCACCATCATTACAGGACTGGTTGCTTCTCTCAAGTTGTAAGGACAAGAGTACAAGGCAGTGCACCCATGAGGATTACCACTAATCTATGTTCACATACATGTGAAGACTCTATGGAAGTCTTTGATTAACCTCTGCTTTCCTTACATTGTTCAAGTCTGTATACTATACAGGACTTGTGAATGAAAAAAATGAACAACTAAATGGAACCTAAATCCATATGCCTTTTTTCTTTTTCCTGTGGATCAATCAGCAGAGAGAAATGGAATTGTGGCAAAAAATTAACCAACTGTATGTGCAAGCTAGAGAAGTCTTTTGATTAAATTAAATGAAAAGATAAACTTCATACATTGTATTCTGCAATAGAATGTGTAAAAAGCTCAACTGTAAGAAAAATGTCTGAAAGTAAAATTCTGCAACATTCTGTTATTTTAACAATTAAAAAACCCACTATGCCTGACAAATACGAAACTGAAAATAAGCAATTTAACTTTATTAAAAGCATTATAAGGTATATTATAAGCATTATCTGAACTATATCAGATCATCCCTAAGTAAAATATTAATAAACTCAGATAAATTATGCAACCTTTTTTGTTCAACTTTCCAAATAAAATTCTTTCAAAGAAGTTCTTGGCAATGAAAAGATCCTGTCTGAAAAAGTGAGAAATCACAAATGACAGAAGTATACTGAAGATACTGAACAACATGAGATTTAATAAGAAATACTTACCAGCAATACAATGTTTGATGAAAAAGCCCCTATCTATATTTATCTATAAGCCCATATCTATATTTATATATCTATTTTTCTGAAATTATTCTGCAGTTGATACTAGTATGTAAAACTTTTTTCTTAAGGACCTATGAAAATAGAATCTCAGAAGTGGTTTTAATTTACCTCAGTATTGCAAAATATTTTTTTAAAAAGAACTAATCCTTTCTTGTAATTATAACTGAACTGAATGATTTGCTGAAATAATGTGGAAGAAAATCCAAAGGAATTTTTAACAGAGGTAAGTGGTGGTTTGGTTTCAGGTGTTTTTGTTTGTTTGTTTGTTTGTGTTTTTGGTTTTTTGTTTGTTTGTTTGTGTTTTTTTTTTTTTTCTTCAGTATTGATTCAGATGTAGTCAGATGTTTATGAGCGTGCAAAAATATGTCAGGAGCAAAGCGAGTCTTTTTCCCTGATACTAATTTTAAACACCCCCCCCCAAGAAAAAAACCCAACCACAGAAAAAACCCCAACCAAAAAACCAAACCAAAAACAAACAAACCCCCCAAACAAAATCAACAACAAAAGCCCAAACAAAAAACCCAGAAAACCTAAAAAAACCAAAAACTCCCCCAAAATCCAACTCAAACAAGTAGCTGAATATAACACGAAAATGAAACACAGAATTCTTTATGAGAAAAGTAATTTTTTGACAAATATTTTGAATGAATAGAGAAAAAATTAGGGGGAATAAAAAAGAAGAGAAAACTTCCTGTAAGCAAAGCTGTGCGTTCTATGCCCCTTCCACCTGACTGATGCAATAGATGGAGCCTACTTTAAAATGGTTTTATAGACCTAGAAAATTCACTCACATTGTCTAAACTGTGCATAAAGAATATGCATTTCATATGCATAGAAATTGTATTCTATAACTAGAATCCCCTAGTAGCACTCGATAGTCTTGTGTTCTTATATTTTTAAGATAGGACCATTATTGGGGTTTTTTTTGTTCAACATTGGAAACAATACAGACACAACTATTTAAAACTAAATAAAAGACAATGAAATAAGTTAAACTGCCTGTTTTTTGTACTTTCATTGAAGTGATAATTTGAATATTAATTTTGATTTTCAAATCATCATAAGACACCAGATTACATTTGTAAACCTAGAAGAAAAATCAATTATTGAACTAAATCTTTAAGGAAGAATTGATGGAAAATATTCTGTATAAAAACTGAACATTTGTACTCCAAGCAAAATCAGCTCCTTTTTGATGAACTACAAAAATTTACCTCCAAACGCTGTAATTTCTAAGTGCAGTTGTTCTCCAAGGCCCAAAATGTATATTGCTGTGTGTTTATATGACATGGTTTGCTGTTTTGTATAGACTCAGCATATTTCAAAAGCCCAAACAATTGTGTACTTTGAGCAGAAGTGTATTAACTATTTCTATTGGACTTGTCTTTTTTTTATTAGCACAGACCTCTGTAATGTTTTGCATGCCCCATTCAGTTTTTGGAGTAAGATGAAAATTATTTTTTACCAGATTACCACATTAATTTACTCTTAATATCTCATATCATATTATGTTCTCACCAAAAATTAATTTGCATTTCTCGAATGAAAATACAGGTGACTACCACTGCCTTTCAGACTTTGGAAATGGAGAACACCTAACAGTGTAAAAATATTTAATAATTTGGGAAATCTACCATAAGATATGGAGACTGGGATTTTTTTTTAAGTGCGTGTTTCTCTTCCAGTGAAACAGCTCTTGGTCTTCAGTGTAATCAAAAAGAATAGAGATGTTAAGAAAAAATTAAAAATTAAAAGGGGATGGACTTTTCTATTTGCCATGTGAAGATCCAAGAGTTCTTAAAATCACATACCAGCAGTTTCAGGTCAGGTACCCAAAGCACAAATAAAATACACTACACTCCCATAAACACAGGAAAATGCAGTATCATGCTTTTTGTTAATAATTTAGTCAACTTTTCCCTTACAAATATAGATTTTAAGAGTTCAGGAGGATGTAAAATGGTGTGACTAATAAGAAAGTTTAGATCAAGACTGAAGTAGGTAGTCTTACATGCAGCTGATATGGGCAGAACCCAAGATGATTTTGGGTTTTCTCCCAGAGTATGGCAGATTGGAACAAATCGGAAAATTTTTGTCATAATAGTGTTATTTTGTGGAAGACGAATAAGTGAGATTTCTTATAAGGTCTTGTAGTGATAAGACAAGTGGGATTGGACCCAAGATGAAGTTCAGATCTGATATTAGAAAGAAATTCTTTACTGTGAGAATGGTGAGGAACAGGTTTCGCAGAGAAGTTATGAGCGCCCATTCATGGAGATGGTAAAGGCCTGTCTAGGTAAGCTGGTTTAGTGGAAAGACCCCTGCTATGGGGGGGAATTGGAAGATCTTTCAGGTCCTTTTCAACCAACATCTTCTATCATTCTATGATAATCCTATTTTTTAAATTAAGAAAATATGCACTTTCAAGGTAGAACTCTATTCAAAGAAGTAACCTGGAAAAATATTATCAAATAATTTAATGTTTTTACTGTCAGTTTTCGCACTACTAAACTCAATAGCTAAACTCTCAAACTCAGCACTTCCTCAAGCTATTTTGTAGGAAAACAAATACCAAAATCTGTGCTGACCACTTCATTTTGGTTGTGTTCTGTGTTCTAAGTGTCACTAACTCTATTGGCTTCCCCAGACCAACTAGTTCCCCATTGATGGATTCCTTTTATTTTACTAATTTTTTAACAAGATTGAACTTGTTCTCTAATAATATGTATCACGTTAATAAAAAAGCACAACAAAATTTCTGCACTTTGTATCATTTATAATGGGTTTGGAATAAAATGCCTCTTTTGCCGTGGGGAATATAAAATGGTGGTATTATTTTTTAAAATTACTTTCTAGACAAACATGAATTTTCCTATATACAAACGCAGTCAATAAGTTCAACAATGTGTTCAGTGAGTGGGTTAATTTAAGGCTTAACTGAGGTTCATTAAAAGTACCTGGTAGATGTCATGACATTTGCATAGATGAATGTATTTTGTGTAAATCCCAGCTGTAAAAATGAAAATAGTACTGAAAAGGCAATGTCACCAAATGTAGCAATTTATTCCTTGAATCTTCAGGATTCTGACACATCCTGTCACCATTTCAGTGTTCCTGCTGCTACATCTGTTATTCAGCTTATGGTGCATGTTGCAAATGTACAACTTGGCTAGCTTTTGTTTTGCCTGGCCATATGTGTGTGCCAATGGGATTATTTCAGCTATTTGTGAAAATTTTAATATATTAAGGGTTTTAATGGAGCAGTTACATTTCAGAATGATCAGGAGATAGTGAAGACTGCAAAAGCATGAGGTATGTGGGCAAGCCATTTCTTGAACAAATATACCAGGTATGATAGATGCAGTAATTTAATTTAGAAAATTATAAAAAACATGGATTACATTAAAAAAAATACATTAAAAACTAAAAAACTAAATTACATCCAAAAATTACAGCTTTCTTAGTAAGAGTACTTATGAACGCTTTTCATCTTTGTGTGTGCTTTTAGGTGTTTGCAATAACCCAATCACCTACTTTTGCTTTATGCCTGTGGTATGAAATGAAAGTTGCATGAAAACAATCACTCTTGGAAAGAAAATAAAGGGAATCCAGTGTACAGTAGTTTAAATCCACAACAAAGTAATTCAGAATTATGTATACAATTGGACTCTAACTAATTATTTCCATTATATAGTAATATATCTGAACATCACATGAAAGGAAAAAAACAGGATGGGGTGTCACAAGGTGAGTATTGGAAACAGAAAAAGCAAAAGAAAGTTTCATCTTTCTGCAACTGGAATAATCAAACGGGAACAAGGGCCCTTCAGCTGAAGGTTATTAATTTGTATCTACTATATTTTAAGATTTAATATGGAAGCTGTAAATAAGCAAATTACCAACTGTCAGAAAAATTTTCACTATTAATTTAAATGAACATCCTTTAGGCAAGCTAACATTTTGTTAGCCTTCCGGCTAATTCTAGAACAGAAAAATGCATAAATAAACAGTTAATTAATTTCAAAGTTCATTTTCCATGTTTTTACTAATATGAAAATAAACTTTTATTGCCAAAGCACTTTGTTTATAAGAATAAACATCATGATGACTGGCCTCCCTGTAGGATACACAGTTAAACAATTTCTTGTTATTCTGTTTGTCCTCTTTTTTTCTTTAAAGGTGACTTTTTATATTATGGAATTTGGTTACAACATATGTGTCTTGTGAAGGTCAAACTCTAAAGCTTTTTATCATGAATATGAGGCAGATAAAAGCTACTCTTGATTTATGTTTGTATGGTGTACAAGATGTCAACTCTGAGACGTAACCTTGGTCAATTCCTCAAAAAAAAATCTGTCTGAGAGACAACCTTAGTGACTGAAACCACAGTTTGTCCTCTGTAAGTCATAAGAGGTTCTGCTAGATGTGTTTTACAGCCCAGAAAAGGAGCATCCTGTAAATGCACCTGTTTACATTATGCCCTTTTGAGGATGTATGCAGTGTCCAAATGAGAGCAGAGAGAAGACACTGCTGTTAATACCTATTAAGCTTCTAAGTCCATGTAGGGAAATGCTGCACTGCACAGAGACCTAAGGCAGGTCAAGAAAAGGAGGAGTTTATTCACTGTTAATTGCCACTATGCTGTCATATTTTGTCTACAATTCAGAAAACTCTCTGGGGACAAAAATCCCCTGTATTTTCACAAAATATAAGCTTATAAAAATAGAGTTTTATAGACAAATGCAAAAGCTATAGGATTCGTATGTAGTTTATTTGTATCATTCCATGATCACTTTGGGAAAAATAAAAATCAGGGAAAAAGGATATCAAAGAATATGTCAAAAATACATCAAAGTACAGACTTTGTATGAACAAAATGGCATGAGCTTATCAGCATCATGATCTTTATTTCAATGAACTGCCATATTTTAAAAAATAACTGCAGAATACATATAAGAAAAAGTTAAAATAGTACAAAAGAGAAGTTTCTTTTAGTTCCACATCACTTTTTTTAACTTTCCAAAGATAATTTTTGGGTTTTTAAAAATGAAAGGCTTTATATTCCTGATTTTCATGACAGTGGATATTGTCATTTTTCAGGGGGGAGAAAAAGAAGAAAAAGTGTAATTTGTCCTTTTTAGTTCCTTGTACCAACACTAATATTTCAGCACTGGCTAAGGTGTTAGAAATATAATTATTATTGTGCTAATGAGGATGCACCAGATGCTTTTACACTGCAAACTAATCCAGGACATACTAGACATGTCCAGTTTCCATGGCCATTGCTCAGCTTCCAGGCAACTTCTTACCAAGGGCTAATAATTATTGGAATGGCATTTTTCTGAGGTAACCCAAAATTTATAGCTCTGAGAATGAGCAGATAATTGAAACATCAAAGCATTAGCAAGTTGGAAGTAGTGCAGAAAGACAGATAGATGATATTTGACAAAACCTGAAGCAATCTCCACTTTCATACTTCAGGCAACTGCACAACTCAGAACTTCACTAGAATTGTATTTTCTGGGAGGATATGCTGACTCTGGTCTCTGGGCCTGCACTGTATATTTTTTTTTTCTTTTGGAGAATAATAGTACGAAGGACCAAATGCTGATTTATACTACGAAATTATACACTGATTATTCTCTGAAGGAAGCTCTCAGAAAATAGGTTGCTGTGGCTTATGAAGCAGTGTAATTGTGATATACCCTAAACAAATTTGCAGTGAAGACATGAAAATTTGTGTATGAAATAGAAATTTTTGTTTCTCTGCTACAGGATATTTGTAGTCCAGGGTTATATTTTGAGAAATATATTATTCATTTCATTACTTAATGCAAGAAAATACAGTCAACAATGTTTATCTCTCATTTTTAGGACACACTATATTTTCACACTAGTTTTTCTTTGAAGAATATTTTAAAAATATTCTATCCCTCTGGAGAATCTTGAAAACATAAATAAATTCCTGAAGCTTATTAAAAAAAAAAAAAGGCATTTTTTATACTTTCTACTGAGGCAAATGAACAAAGAGAAAAAAATAGCATTATAAAAAAGAGTTTTAAACAAAATCATTTCTACAACATATCTCTCAATAAAACAAACATTAGTAACATTTTGCTTCTGGTGATTATACCTGATTATAATGTTTATTTGCAGTACAAAATAATGAAGCTTACTGATCTCTGCACATAAAAATGTGGTAAACAAAAACATGCAGCCAAATAAGTTAAGTCAGGGCTTATCCAGAGGCTATTAAGCATTTATAATAAACTATGTGAAAGATTTACAAAGCCACAGGCTTATCTGGGACTGCTGTGAAACACAGCTCTCTCCACTGTGTTTAATGCAGAATCGTGTGATATTCTAAAACGGTAAACTCAAAGCCTGTTTGTTAACCATATCTTAAGAACACATAGTTTTACATTTTTTGGGAGAAAGAACATGGAATTCTGCTCCACATTTTATACTGTGTGCTTCACAGTTAGCACTCCATGAAATCCCACAAAATTCTTTAACTTCTTCTCCATTTTTTATATGAAATTCTTAAGGGCTAAAGCAATTACTGTATAGTTACTTGAAAAATAGAAGATCCCTCTATTTTTTTCCTGTATTTTGATGAGTCCTCAAGTATTCCCCCTTTGAATTATTTTACAGCATGCATTATTATGCTATCTCACTATGAATACATACATTTTAAAAGCTTTAAATTTAACAGTAATTCTTTTAAAAACTAATTTCAGTCATAGAATAGGATTAAAATGCATGTCTTTAAAATTGCACTATGTTGACATAAATACTTAAAGACAATAACATAAACAGATCATATCCATGAGTTGACAAACATAGATTCCATGGGTTTTTAAAAAAGTTTACTTATTCTTTGAAAAAGTTAGGTACATTGGGAAAAAAAAATAGAAGAAATAAAGATTGTGAGTAAGTATTCTCACAGTTATCTAGGATTACAGTTTAAATAGTACATTCTTCTAATTTATTCTAATTTATTTACCTAAGTGTATAAAAGATCTTTAAATGCAAAGGGAAGACAGAAAAGCAGGAGTCCTCATCACAAATTATCCAGAAATATGTCTTCAGGGGGAAATTATACAATATTCCTCTTCCTCAAGCAAAAGCCTTTGAATGTTCTACTTCTTATCAGGAAAACAAAGCTAATATAAGAGGGGGAAAAATCAGCAATTTTTTGTTATATGAGAAAGATAATTTCCAATAAACAAAAGGAAATAGACTTTTTGAAGAACAATTAATAAACGTCTCACAAAGACTGTGTTTATGTTTGAAGATTTATTTAGTGTCTGGTGAGGAAGCATTCATTGTAGGCATTTATGGAGCTGGATTGTTATCAACATATTTTAGTAATGATTTACAAGCATTGGCAGGAAGGGGCCAGTAAGAACATGCAGGAGGGTTGCTTTGGAGAGTGATGTCATGCAGAATTAAAACACAGACAAGAAGATTTTGGAGAAGTATTGGTGACTGTTCATTAGAACAGAGAAGAGTTTAATGTGACACTGAAATAAACCCAGCATTATCCACTTAGGAAATCTGCCTTTCAGTGAAGTGTTGCCCTCATTCTTTAGCCTTCTGATGACTGTTTACATATTTTTAGTGGAGTCTCTCCCAAATGTAACATAAACAAGTAGATTGTTTTCATACCAGTCTGTGATAGACTGGTGAACTGACCACTAGCGTCAGAAAGGTGTTCCTCTCATCTACCAATCTTTGATCAAACCCCAAATCCCATTTAAATCCCAAAGGATAATAAACTTCCTCTTTCTCTGCTCGCCTCTAAACCTGAGTGAGTGTAATTCTTTTGTGTCCCTACTGGTGACAGTGAAGCCTGAATCAATGAAAGCAGCATGACTTAGTGATGAGGATCTTATCAGACCAGTTGTCTGATCCTAATTTTGGGTGGTAACAACAGCAAAAGCAAACAACATTAAAGGCAACGCGAAAGACATCTATTAGTTTTAGATTTATACATTGGTTTTGCTAATTTTCAAGCTTCTGTGGATAAGTACCAGATCATTCCATGTGTTTCCCTGCTGCAACAATTTCGTTGCTTCAGAAATTTCTCTGTGTAACATAACAATAACCATTTATTAGGGAATTTTTTTTTCTTCCTTGGGTAATCATAATTGGGTAAAGCTTTGTAATGCTTTGTATATTGCAATGATTATACCTAAGAAATAGAATAATAACTTCTGTTTGAAGAATATTGTTATCCTTTAGAAAGAAAGCAACATAGTCCAGTAATAAGATAAACAAAAATTCTATAACTTTCAGCCAATGCTTAAAAAATTCAGATGTTTGAGTCTACAAAGTTACATTATTTTATATCAGGCTATGACATACTACATAATGACACACACATTGCACTAGATTAACCCATATGATGCTAATTATATTATGTCAATAAAAATTTGCAGAAAGAACTGTAAACAAACACCTATGTTATAGCACAGTAAAACACAAATGAGCAGGTATTCAGGGCAGACATTGTAGAGATGGGACAGTGCTGAGTAAGGTTAATGTTCACTACAATAGAGAACAGAATTAAGTTGAAAGGGAAAAAAATAGGAAAAAACCCTGAAAGGTCCAACCAGATAGATTGTAATTGCCTAGGCATTACTGTTAGATTTAAACTTCAACTACAGTTTTAGAAAATGGTTATCAGTATCACACGATCCTGAGCAGCTCAATCAATTGTTGCCATGGAATATCAAAAGACTTCAAATTGAAAGAAAACTTTCATAAGCATGAACAAAGTCAGAAGAAATTTAACTTCTTTCCATTATGAAAGCAAAAGTGTAGGAGTAAGTTAGGATTTGAGAATTCATAAACTTAAGACTGTGCTTTTGAAAGCTCTCTATATGAGATGAATGTAGTTAAAACATTCTTGTCCTTCCCCTATTAATAACCAAGTAAGCAGAAATGTGAAGGGCATTTTTACTACTTAATCTCTAGAGAAGTTGAGACAATAAAATAGCATAGTTATACAACAGTAAGCTTTTAGCTAGGAAAATAATAGTAAGTAGGATGGTTGGGGAAAATTCAAGTCATACCAATCACAGCAAATTATATATCTTTAGTTAAAGCCACTAAACACAGATGCTCACAGTAAGGCTCAGCCTGGTGGGTGAGGAGGTGCAAGAGGTTAACATACTTGAACAATTGCCTCAAAGGTGGTCAGGTGTCCTGGAGGGGCTTTTAATTAGAGCTTTTTAGGCTGGATGTGGAATGTATTCCCATACAAGTTGCTTAGTAGTTGATCAACAGGACTAGCTAGCATTATCAGTGCCCTTGGAGGTGAAGGTACATTTTACCTGCTAAGGGAAAGGGGAATTCTGCAGGTATAGTCAGAGGGAAAATATATACATCATGACAGTGTTGTTATGTGTGAAAATAGCAAAGACTGTAACGCAGTAAAACTGGTAAAAGTAAAATATATTTAGTGAAGTCCATGATGGAACTCAGAAAGAACATACCACCAATAATTATGTCAATCATTCTTCAAATTTCATGATTTAAGAGTTAGCTTTTCAAATGCTTGACACTCTTCTCTTTGCAATCTATGTACTTCAAGCTCCTTTTTGCTTGTTAATATTGATAACAAAGAGCCCCTGATTACATTTGAAACATATATTTTAATATATTCTACACTTTTCTTTCCATTTCTTTTCCTGTCGAGTTGATGCATAATCTTGTTTTCCTTTTCCATAGTCGCTTTACAAGTCACTTCTTTAAAGATTATACATAAAGTGGTCACTTAATATAGCTTTGTTGATGTTGGTCTGAATAGACAAAAATAAGAGAAGAAACCATCACCGTGCACCATCAACATGCATTTTTCTTAATTAATAATATTATACAGTTTATTTAGGCTTTTTTTCCTCCCTCCTTCTTGAGCACCATCTGCAGTATTTCAACCATGTAAAATGCTGTTTAATGCCACAGGGAGACTTATATAATTTGTGTCAAGTTTCCCTGAGAGTAGTACAAATGGTTTGTTATGACACATTTGAGCAACTTCTACTATCTCATAAGACTGACTTCAAACACAGTAAAAAAAAAAAAGATCTAGTCTTGTTATAATTTCAACGAATGTGAATGAAAAAACCTCTGTGAATATGAATGNTCTGCAGGTATAGTCAGAGGGAAAATATATACATCATGACAGTGTTGTTATGTGTGAAAATAGCAAAGACTGTAACGCAGTAAAACTGGTAAAAGTAAAATATATTTAGTGAAGTCCATGATGGAACTCAGAAAGAACATACCACCAATAATTATGTCAATCATTCTTCAAATTTCATGATTTAAGAGTTAGCTTTTCAAATGCTTGACACTCTTCTCTTTGCAATCTATGTACTTCAAGCTCCTTTTTGCTTGTTAATATTGATAACAAAGAGCCCCTGATTACATTTGAAACATATATTTTAATATATTCTACACTTTTCTTTCCATTTCTTTTCCTGTCGAGTTGATGCATAATCTTGTTTTCCTTTTCCATAGTCGCTTTACAAGTCACTTCTTTAAAGATTATACATAAAGTGGTCACTTAATATAGCTTTGTTGATGTTGGTCTGAATAGACAAAAATAAGAGAAGAAACCATCACCGTGCACCATCAACATGCATTTTTCTTAATTAATAATATTATACAGTTTATTTAGGCTTTTTTTCCTCCCTCCTTCTTGAGCACCATCTGCAGTATTTCAACCATGTAAAATGCTGTTTAATGCCACAGGGAGACTTATATAATTTGTGTCAAGTTTCCCTGAGAGTAGTACAAATGGTTTGTTATGACACATTTGAGCAACTTCTACTATCTCATAAGACTGACTTCAAACACAGTAAAAAAAAAAAAGATCTAGTCNAAAACAAAAAAAAAAAAAAAAAAAAAAAAAAAACCCCCCCAGAAGAAAAACAATAACAACAACAAAAACCCATATAACAAACTCCCACCCCCCCAAAAAAAAACCCAAAACAACCCAAAAACCCAAAATACACTGTCCCACACCAAAATAAACCTGACAAAAGCCACAAACAAAATAACCCCATTTTTGGGCTAACATATCTACAGAAAAAAATGAATGCCGAGGAAATCAGTTGACACAGCTTGTCTGTCTGTGGGACTTACTACACAACAAGCTAGAATATTAATTTATTGGATACATGTTACTCAGTATTGACTTCTCAGGTAGAAGTTTCCTTACAGCAGTGAATCAGACTATGTTAGAACTACCCATCTCTGCAATCAACTTGCTTACCTCTCTCTTACAATAAGCTTTAGTGAATTATCTTGCAGTTTTTGAAAGACTTAGAATCATTTGGACCATTCCTGGGAATAAGCTGACAGACACTGATGTGGCATGTGCTACTGGGGATTTTTTCATTTGTGAAAGACACTACTTTTCATTAATTTCTTCTTATCTCTTGAGAGATGCCAGCTCTGAAAAAAATATTTCTATCCATTTAAACAAGATAACCTGACATATTCCAGTATCACCTTTGTACTGTCAATAGCATACCATGACATTACCTCCTAAATCATATTATTACAGTGTTCTGTACCATATTATGGTGGAACTAAAGATAAATGTATGTAATCTAGAAATGGAAGAAATCACTTCTGGGTTAAATAGAGAACAGGGAAAATAATTAATTACAAAAGTCTCCAGTGGCAAGACTGAGTAAATAGCATGGTGCACTTTTCAAAGGCAAGCAAAAGGTGTTCTTCTACCTAAAAAGACTCTTTTAAAGGTTACGTTATTTAATGGATATGGTAAAGTTCTGCATCATTCTTATGAGGATTATGCTTAGTTGGCAAGAATTTCTCATGCTTTTTGTATTGAAAAATGTCTAGAACAGAGACCACAATATGTTCTAATGCAATATGTAATGCAATGTGTAAACTTAACATTCATTATTTTCTTGCTTTTGGGGGGTTATTTTTGAAGTTCATCCTTCAGCTGAACTTAAGAACAACTTAAAACCTTTTCTTGCCTTAACAAATACTACCCTGTAATTTCAAGAATACAATTTTCTTAACCCAAACCTTAAAGACTAAGCTTTTCACTGAGATGTAGATTTAATTTAAGCTGCTGTTTTCATCTGTATTTTTTGACGATACGTATTCCTCATTACAGACATCAGCATTAAATAATTAAGTGATATATCAGCAAGCTGGCCAACAAATACTTTTGCTGATAACATAGAAATATATTCCTATGGATTAGAAGAGAGACTCTTGAAAGTTTTAGTGTAAACGAAAATGAGTAAGAAATAGAACATTTTCATAGAAAATTAGTGAGAGAGAGAACAACTGTTTTTAAACACTTAGGGTTCACTCTTGAGCATGGTTTCTTCAGTTTCAAGCCAAGTGTGAGATTTTATTCTCACATTCTTCAGCTTAGTAAGCATCCTCTATTGAGCTACATGTCCCATTTCTCCATCAGATAAACTGTTCTCTTTCCCAGCATGTACTTTTAAAAATCATAGGCTCCCATGGAAGGTTTCAGATTCCACAATTCACAAATTCAGTCTGCAATCTATCTAAACCTAAGATAATAACACATAGCTTACATCTTCTGAAAGTTCTAGTTATAAAATTCCACATAAGCTAAGAATTGACCAAATCAGCTTGCATATTCTTCTTGAAAGTAAGGTAAATGCTTTCCAGTTTATCTCAGATGGCTTTATTCTTCTGCCTGTAGCTATAATTGTACCCTACAGCAATTAATGCACAGAGGATTTCAAAACTGCTATCTCACAGGATGAGAGCATTCTGATAAAATAGTAACATGAAATAAATATTAAAGAGAGATTATTAACTGAATTTCTTAAAAAGTGAAAAATTCTTTCTGCATACATTATATCAAGTTTGTCTGAAAATCCAGTAGAGCAGCATTTAAAGATTCTTTTTTGTTTTTGTTTTTCATTCACAATCAAAACCTCCTAAAAACAGTTATTTCAAGGGAAATGTGTCTGCTATCATAAAATAGAATTGTTGTCATAGAATATAGCTGTTGGATGTAGTCTAACTATATTCATGCTGTGCAGGGTCATTCAGACATTTAAATAGTGGATTTTTTTTTTTTTTTTT
>VXBN01005873.1:162319-182119 GCA_013397395.1 Sinosuthora webbiana | reverse complement strand
TTTTTTTTTTTTAATCAAAGCAAGAATCTAACTTTAACCAAGACTTTATGACTGACATCTATCCCAAATATTTTATGAATTGACCTAACAGTGTGTAACTTTTAAATTAAAACACTAGCCACATAGTTCTGGGTTTTGTCTTTAATGTACCAAATATTTCATCTGATGTAATGGAGGACAACTTTACATTGATGTCATCTGTATTTCCAATTGCAAGTTAACTGATATATATTTTACTTAGTTTCTATTAAACACTTTTTGCAAAGGCAAGAAGAATGCTCTAGTGACAGTGTGTTGCAGTTAAAACACATCTGTGTCTGCTTTGCTGGAATTCCTAGCACAGGTTGTTACATCAGTCAAGAAAAATGGGATCTTGTTGAAGAGGGAGAGAAAAGAAATGTTTCCTAATTATAACATTTTAAATTAAAAAATACAAAAAAGTTTTAAAAAACTTGTAGCTAAAAAAAGTAAAAGACACAGGATACACATTCTGGAGTTCTCTTACATAGTAGTCTGTGCTATTTCATCAAAATCATTCTTATCATGACCGCTAATGACCACTTTCAAGGAAAGTATAAGAGATATGTCTTCTCAATTTTTATTCCTTTCCATTGAGTAGAACTTACTTCTCACTGTTATAGCTGGTTTTTTGTTTTGTTTCATTTTGGTTTGGTTTTTTATGTTGGTTCCTTTTTTTGCCAACAGAGATTCTGCTTTAAATAAATTATTTTGTTCTTAGGTCTAATATTGAAGTTAATGGCATATATTCCTTTCCATCTGATTTAATGAATGATGATTCTTTTGTTTGTAGGCATAAAATTTTCCCCCATTTTTTTAAATAGTGATATTTTTAATATTTCAAATATTTAAGTCTGAGCAAAATAAAACATATTCAATGAAAATTAAAAAATATTTATAAGAGAAACACAAAATTTGAAAATTTATTTCAAAAGAGAGAATTACCAGTGCAACATTTCCATTTTGCATGTTTCACCTCTGTGTCTTAAAATGAATGTGGGTCACATTTTGAAAATTTTTGTTATTTGTGAGGAATCTTGAATTATATGGGAGGAGAGCTGAATAGTGTACATGAAATTCAGGTTTCCATTTAGACCTGTCTGTGACAATAGGTTTATAAGGAATTAAGTAACTAAGCCAACTTATGAACTCTTGGAGTAAGAAATGGTATAATTATTTCTATTGGACTTTGATTAAACTGAATTTCTCTAATAAGTTTACCTTTTACTTATTTTTAGTGTTATTGGCCATTAAGAAAACCTTCTAATACAATTACTGTGACTTCTGCTATTTTAGAAATATCATTTTACATTCATTAACTCTGATATTTACTACCTGAATAAATCAAGGGCATCAAGGACAATAAAAATTCCAGTAATATATCTGTGGCATCACAGAACTCATCATGGGCTTCAAAACCTTTGAAACTGACAAACTATTCAGTAGATGGCCAAAGACAACCTCTTTGCTGCAATAGCACTCCGTTAGAAGAATTCAAGACTAATTTTAAAGTGACTGTATTAACTGTAATGGGTGACCAGATGTATAAAAGACAAAATTACTGATCTCAAGACCAGTGTCTATATGACCTCATCAGTCAATTGCAAGACTATGGATCTCTGTTTTAACCTGGGGAGAAAGACATACTGTTAAACTTTTGTTGGTGACTTAATCAGGGTATCTGAGATGCTTCCCATCCTGTGACACTTTAAGCCCTAACCCTAAATGCTCTAGGAAACTGGTCTTTTCACCAAAACAGTGAATTGTTGTACAATTAAGGTGATTACACTTGTAGGAAAATAACCCTGGCAGCTTTGATCCTAACTGAAAGCAGATGATCCAGGTATTTCTATGGCTATTAAGCATCACTGTACTTTCTATTGTAAGTATTCTATCTCCAGAAAATTCCATAAACATTGCATTGGATGAGAAATTGGAGCAAATGGACCATAAGTGCTTGAGTTACAAAATAAACCATACAGAGTTTAGCAAACACTTTAAATTGTTCTCCTCATCATACACATTGGAGAGAATTCTCAAAGGTATGAATGAAATTTCCTGACACAACAGCCAAGGTGATGGTAGTTGGGTAACAGACTGAATTATGAAAAGGTGAATGGAAAAAAAAAATACATGAAATCTCAGGCTTAAGAATATTTCTTCTGGCAAACTAATTCAATAAGAAATGTGTATTCATCACCCCTCAATCAGTGCTGAACCCAATACAGTGCCAAATCTCATATTATCACATTCCATGAATTAATCCCATTCTTCAAAAAAACTCTTACTACATTTGTGACAAAACATTTTTCAAAATACTTTGTGATATGAATTACACTGGCAACTACATGATGCTCTTTCAACACACTCTTATCTGTGTCAACTCCTGAGAAATAGAGGAATTCATAAGGAGTGAGTTATTATAAGAAATTAATACTTGTGCTGACACTACACATCTGCCAGCTTCTGAGAAAACTCAACTTAATGTCATACTAAGAACAAAAATAACTCAAACTAACAAGACCAGATAAAAAAAGAAGAGGAAGAAAAAATCTTGAAAAGGCAACATTACAAATTTATTCAAAAAGAAAGGTGATATTTTTTGTAAGAAAATCTATCTTTTATATATAAAAGTTCTTTTCTTTTTCTTAAAAAAGGCTTTGTTTTTAAAAAATAGTCAGTGTTTTTCTGTGACATTTATTTTGCTAGGAAAGAGCACATGAATACCAAAATCCATGAATCTGTCAGCTGTCATTAGCAGTCAGTCATGTTTGTTAATACTAGATTTTCTCATCTGAAAAATGGACATGGAGTGAGAGATATTGACCAATGTCAGTAAAATATCCGCTCAGGATATATCTCCCTGGACAAAATTTTTATCTAGGGCTCTGCATAGTCTTGCTGCAGAGAAGTTTTAGGATGTCAGACAGAAAGACCAACCCCAGAACAAGTGTGCAGAGTCCTTTTTGTGGACACACCAGTACAGGCCAGAGCCAAAGAGGCAGAGACACAAGTGCTGAATTCTGCACTGTGTTAGAGCCTCACATCTGCAGAAGCCAAAGTCTTTGCATTGAGTATGTTTCACTGGTCACAGGGCAGCGGGATCAAGTCAGAAGAAGAATGGATGGAGATGAAGGGTAAAAGTTACCAACTTCATTAGTCAGTGGGATGGGCTTATGACCAGCATTACTTTCTTCCCTTTCAGATAAGAAACACACTGACTATTTCTGGACATATGACTTAGTTTTTTTCAATGCCTTAGTGTGCTTGGTGATATCAAAAGTTTACTTCTGCAACTGGATGTCTTTTCTTGCTGTTATCCTTTCATGATATCTGAGTAAATGAAATCTGCTCCCCTTTGTGGAAGTATGTTAAAAAGTTTCACTGCAGATACTAAATAAGCATACAGAGACTACTTGGCAGTGAATACCATCTCAACTTAATGTATGTGTTGCTTGTGATACAGCTTCCAGCTGATAGACTACAAAAGCAAGTTTCATTAAGAACCATTAAGGAAGTACAAGACTTCAAAATTGACTAAGTACTTGCAGAAAAAAAAAAAAAAAAAGAAAAAAAAAGAAAGACATTTAGATTGTTTTCATACACATTACATATTATGATCCTAAAACATTTAGGTGTTTTCTGACATGTAGTCTGATGGACACAAAGGCAGAGATAAAGAGTTCTGAATGAGGTCCCCAGATAATTTTTCTGTTAATAGGAGGTCTAGCTCCCCAGAGAAGTCACTACTACTGTTGATTTGCATGAAATATGATACAGAAAAAAGTACATTACAATAGAATTACAATAGAAGAACTTCATGTATGTATTCTATCAATGCTTTCTTTTTCTTCTTTTCCTGAGATTCTTCCTTCCTCACATATTTTAGAGGAGGGGTAGAGAAGTTGTCTTCAATATAGGTGGCCAAGACAAGGTTGAGATTTGATTGAGATTTGCTAAAACTATAACCAGGTTTTGTCATTGATAGCCAACATTGCTGAATTTTCTTCTATTGCCTTGCTTCTTAATTCACAAACTAAGATGAGGATCAGTGCTTTCTTTAAAAAATTGTAGGTGTTTTGCTATAAATGCAAGGCCTTTAAAAGTGTAATTGAATTATCTGTCTTCATAAAAATTGAACAAGGGTAATAATTTCTAATAGTTTCAAATAAATCAGACCAGTATTTTTTGGAAGATACAGAAGTCCCGATCCCAAAAATTTTAAAAACATAATCAGTCCTGGAAATTACTAATTCTTATGAGTCAGCTTGCATTTGACTAGTGAGCTTAGAATCGTAGAGTCATTTAGTCTGGCAAAGATCCCTTTGATCACTGAGATCCCAAGATCATTCAGCTCAACCATAACCTGGCTGAGTTACCACCAAGCCCACCACTAAACCATGTCCCTAAATCTATGGGGCATTTAAATAATTGTAGGAACAGGTTCTCAACCACTTCCCCGGGCAGATTATTCCAAAGTTTGATAACCCTTTTGGTGAAGAATTCTTTCCTAATATACAATCTAAACCTTCCGTTTTGTAATTTGAGGCCATTTTCTTACATCTTATCCCTTGATATTTGGGAGTAGAGACTAACTCTCACATCATGATAGCCTCCTTCCAGTTACTTTTAGAAAAATAATAAGGGATCCCTTCAGTCTTTGCTTCAACAGGACACTAAAATTCCTTTTTAAGCTTTCAAAATTATTTAGGTACAAAATATCATAAAATAAAGCAGTTTTGACGTGATTATACGTGTTAAGGCCCCCACATTCTTCAGCAGTGGGATAAATATGACATCACTGCATGTCCTATAAGTCATTGTAGCAGATATTGCATCTTCTAAGCAGAGATACTATTTTTCTTTAAAAAGTTCTTATATATATATATCTTTATATGTATCATTTTTAAAGTAATGCCTAATATTGCTAACTTGAGTGTGATATATTTACAAATGTAAATGTAACATAAAAGTAAGATGTGAAATACAAACCAGATGTTAGAGAAATTAATCAAATATAAGATTCTCATGCATTGTTGTTTAGAGATTTCTGAAAAATCTTCAAGGAGAAACAAAAGTGAGGTTAGTTGTTTTCAGGAATAGTTGCTGATAAGGCAAATAAAATAGCTAATTAACTAACATAATGAATAAATAAAATAACATTGCATTGTGTTAAATAGGCAATAAATTGAAACTTCAAGCATGGATTTACTAGTTTTCTGAAAGAAGAGTTTTCTGCTCTTTGCATAATCTCTCTTTGTAACCCTCAGCATTGTGCAAGACAATTATAAAGAAAGTGCCAAGCCTATTCATCTTGACAAACAGCAAATAACTTCAGGTAAAACTACTGATGGAAGCATTTTATAATAGTCAGCAAATTGCAGGTTGTATTTCATGATTCCAGGAATGAAAAAATCAATAAACAGCATAAAAGCTGATGATATTTAATAATGTTTTTCTAGGTTTGTTCTTGTTGTTGGTTTTTCTGAGATATCTCAGTTGAATTTATATTTTAAATGTGTAATACTTGCTTTAAAACGTTAAAAATTCTCTCTAATGCATAAAAAAATCAAATAGAAAAATAGTAGCTATTCAGAATTCACTTTATTCTGTCTGAAAATAAATCTTAGAAGGTAAAACACATTACCTTGTCAGAACTGACTTTGAGAGAGCAACTTATATCATCTGATATCAAAAATGTCCCCAGCAGAAAAGAGTGTGCCATCTCATGGGGAAAAACTTTTCCATAGAGAAACAGTCACAACAGCAATGAAAACCAGGCAAGTGGATGATGCTATCTGCAGCATGTAAAACCCTTATTGTTCCAAAAGATGTGGAAAATAACTGATCACCACTAACATATGGCAAGTACCTACAAGCTCTGAGTTTCAATGATTTTCTTCAATGTTTTTTTGACTATGGAAACTATATTAAAATTCATGAATTTTCATACATATTTATAAACATGTTATCTACTTCTCACAGTAGGAAGTTATACTACAAAAGTACAAATAAACTTCACAGAACTTTCCTATCTTCAGTCTTTTCCAAATGAAAAGATGACTGAAAACTCTAGTGTCAAGCTTAATGGAGTGCTCCAATATGTACAAAGCATTTTATTGCTTAAATATAGTAAGCTTTTTATTCATTGTAGACTGCACATTCTAATGTCCTGTAGTCTTTAGACATGTTCAAGATGTTGAAGTCATACCAGAAAAATGAAAAAGTTAGAAAGATCAGGGCTATAACCTGTGCCAATCTCTTTGGCAGAGCTTCCTTATATGTTATAAAATAGCGTAACCTGAAAACTAATATTATCAAACATTTGTATGTAGCTGACTGTGTCACATTTTTAGAGGATTATTTACATGATTTCTCTGGGTCCTTTCTTGTGAGAAAGACCCTATATTCTTTCATATACATAAGAACAATTGTTATTACTGCAGTCTATTTCTGTGGTTGGCTATCATTTTAAGCAGATGCTATTTAGTGCTGAAACTGCTATTAGAGGCAGCCATGCATGTAAGTGTTTCTGTGGATCGATTAGCAAAAACTGCTCAGTCTACTGATGACTCAATGACCTCTATTGTGAGCTTTTTTCTCTTTTGCTTCTCTAACTAGTGTTTGGGCTACTTTCTTGACTATGCCTAGAAATCCTAGAATTCACCAATTGGCTGAACTTGGTATCTGGTACCTCACTTTCACTGCTAGAATTTTACTGGTGCCTACTCGTTGTAATGCTTCCAGAAACAAAACAGGACAACTAAAAACAACAAGGCAAAACAACAACAAAAACCTAACAGAGACTGTATTTGCTTCACATTCTACTTTAATACATGTATGAAAAGAAATTATAAAATCTCTGTATAAAACCATCTTCAGCTGAATAGGTATAAAATCATATCTGATATCTTAGAAGATTTCAAAATGTACCCATATTATCTAACAGTATTTTATTTAAAGTGATATAACTTCAGAACAGAGCTACAACAGTAGCAAAACAGTATTAAAGTGGCAGTTTTTTATATGTGAAGGGAGAGAATATAAAAAAAGAGACTGACAAAGTGCTTTTGAATGTCCCAGAACACATATAGACCCACAGAATCTCTTACTTTAGAACAGACCTTTAAGATCATTTAATCCAACCATTAACCCAGCACTTCCAAGCCCACCAGTAAACCATGCCCCTAATCACCACATCTCTGCCTCTTTGAAATATCTCTAGGAATGGCAACTCTGCGACTTCCCTGGGCAGCCTGTTGCAAAGCTTGACAACCCTTTCCATGAAAACGTTTTTACTAATATTAAACCTAAACCCCCGCTCATGCAATTTGAAGCCATATTTGCTCGTGTTATAGCTTGTTGCTTGGGAGAAGAACCAAGGCTCACCTCACTAGAACCTCTTGTCAGGCAGTTGAAGAGAGCAATAGGATCTTCCCTTAGCCCACTTTTTCCATGTTAAACCCTAATTCTCTCAGCTGCTTCTCAGAGGACTTGTACTTCTTTTTCCATTCCATACATAAAATTCCCAGCAAAACCAGAGATGGTATGTAAGTAATACAGAATAAGGAGATCTTACTGTTTTTTCACTCCTACTTACAAGACACTGGAATTGTTATTGTAGGTGACTGCTGAATTGGTTTTTAATGAACAGAAGAAAAGATAATGTATAACATAACATAAAAGAGGATAATAAAAAGGCTTATTTTATAATACTTTACATCTTGCAGTACAAGAATTTGTCTGGGTAGAAAACGAATAAATTTTTCTTTAATTGAAGAAAATCTAGCAGAAGGTACATCACAGATAAAATTTAATAGAATAATTCAGATAGTAATGGGGAAGCTGTGTGAGATCTTTATAATTTTTTACTCCGATGTCAGGGGTCTTTTTTGGTGAAATAATATTTATTATGGGAATATTATCTTGCTTTCACAAGAAAATAAATTAAACAGTTTATAAAATGGACAAAATGTTAAACAAGAATGAAAAAAAATCACCCTAAATATGTATCTACACTTTTTTGTCCTCCAAGATCTTTAATATTCTGCTAATATGTGTTCATTCTCAATTAGTCCTGTCAGTGAGTCTGTGTAAAACAAAATGTTAAATGTATGCTATCACATATCATAGTATCACTTGGCTTGGGACCTCTGTCCTTCATTTTGTGACAAAATTTAAATATACCTTGTAAGATTTAACTCTGTATTTTCCTTTGTGACATGTTTATTTTGATGCTAATACAAATCATGCAGCTTATTTACTTGATACTGCACTTAGAATGGCCATTGAAAGAATCATCACTTCATCTGTTCTGCTGATTTTCTCTGAGGTAGGCTTAGTTGTCTTCACAGTGGCCGGTATGGGGCTGTGTTTTGGATTTGTGCTGAACACAGGTTTATAATAGAGAGTTGTTTTTGTTATTGCTGAGCAGGCCTTGCACAGAGCCAAGGCATTTTCTGCTTTTGGTACTGCCGCTCTGGGGAGGGGACTGGTGATGCTTGGGAGGCTGGGAGGAGACAGGTGATCCCAACTGACCAAAGGGATATTCCAGACCATGTGACATCATGTCAGTATGTAAAGTGGGGGGAAGGAGGAGGCAGGGGGGACATTTGGAGTGAGAACATTTATCTTCCCAAGTCACCATTATGTATGATGGGGCCCTGCTCTCCTGGAGATGGCTGAATACCTGCTTGATCATGGGAAGCACTGAATTAATTACTCATTTTGCTTTGCCTATATGCATAGCTTTTGCTTTCCCTATAAAACTGTCTTTATATCAACCCAGGGGTTTTCTGTCTTTTACCCTTCTGATTCTCTTCCTGATCCTGCTTCTGGGCGAGAGAGTGAGCTGCTGTGTGGGGCTCGATGGCTGGCTGGGGTTGAACCATGGTATCTAGCAAGCAAAAATCCACATGTGGCTTTACCAGGTTTTACTCTTTGAGCCCTGTGCATGTGTCTTTTGAAACACTCCAGTAACATAACCATCTGCAAAACATCTCTTAACCAACAAAGGATCCACAAATTCTTTTCTTTTGGCTTTCGACTGACTGGCTGTATTTTTAATCCCTCAGTTTGACCAGTCTGTTTTGGTATCATTTCATTGCATTGCTGTGGAAGTCTTCCTGAATTTTTTGAATTGCAAAAGAAGAAAATCCTAAGTAGTTAAAAATTTTCTCTATTTTTTTTCTCCCAGTGCTATGGAGTAGCTTCAGACGTAGCAATTGCAGAGACCTATGGCATCTATGAAGGATAGATGTAATAATCAGGAGACAAGTTAGTTTGCCTTCAAATAAAGTAAGTTTGCTAAAATTATGTGACGAAAACCAGTAAGAATTTCATAATACCGTTATGACACAGGAAGATGCAATTTTACATAAGTATATGACCAGCACAGGTGAAAGTAAAGTTTCTTGAATGGATTTCAATGGTAATAATTTTTTTACTGTAACACTCTGTCCCTGAACTGTGGTCTTATTGGAGACTGAAAATCCTCAGAATTTCTCGCACTATATTTTGATAAGTTTTATGTACTGCATCTGTATGAGACTTTAAGGACAAAGAATCCAAGTAGTTCATGGGTTGGGGAGTGGGGCAGGGGATGAACAGGAGTGGAGAAAATGGATTTTTTCCACTCCATAAGTATAGAGTATTTTACATATTTTGCATGGTTTTATTGAATTCCTCTGAGGTTTCTTAGCTTTAGTAAATATAAATGAAGAAATAAGTGGCATTATTTCAGCTTTCATTATTTTCAGGATTCCACTCCCTTTCACACCCCAAACTGCCTGTTTAAATATGGGTGGATTTCAAATCATTGCCTTTTTACTAATATGGGAGAAAAATAAAAGAAATGCTATAGTACTGAAAACCAGCTGATGGATGCAGCAGTTTTGTCTGTAATGGAATACTGACTTATCTCATGGTTATGTGGAAAGTTTATATAAGCAGTACCTTTCTTCTAAAACCACTGATAGGAACCTAAGAAGTATCTTTGTCATACTCTGCCTGCTACAAACAAGATAGATAAGAGGCTTCTGGCTCAGTCTTTTGCATACAAAGACATATTCATGTTTCTATTAAATATCTGTACTTTGAAAAAAAAAAACAAACAAAAAAAGAATCTGCAGCTGTTAGTTCTCATTTTTAAAGAACATAGAAGAATTGCATAAAAGTAGCTACATGATGCTATTAGCAAAAACATGAACTACTTTATTTTCCACGTTTTTTTCTGTGTTTTGAGAGCAAGATGAAAGACTGAAACAGAATAAGTGTGTGCTATATCAGATTATATCTTAAAATTGAAATTATTCCATAACTGATAAATCCTGCAAATAAGGTAACACTTCAGGATTTTTAAATTGTCATTTTAATGTGCTTTTGGGAAGGAGGGCAGTGGCTTAATATTTTAGGAAATTTTGCAAATTTTGGAAATAATGCAAATATTTGTTTCATATATCTGATCAATAAATAGGGTGTCCAGGTTAGTTTCATATTTTTATGTTTGAATTCAGGGCTGGTTTTAACATACATATCTGCAAAAAAAAATTGTTTGTGAATAGTGATCAGAACATGTCTTTTTTGCTAAATACTTTACATTATCACTTCATCTGAATCAGTGTTCGGTGGATGTAAACTCCCAATGACTTTACAGTTAAGGCAAAGATTATGACAAGTAATTTCAAAATAAATCTGCTTAGAGAAGTATGCACGTTTACCATTATATCACAAGAAACAACCTTTTTTAAGATGAACTTTTGTCCTTTCCATAGCTCTCTCATGACCTTAAAATGTCATCACAAGAGCGTCCACACTCTGTGTTTAATTTATCACAATGACATCTGGGACAGAGCTTGCTCAAAGCACTGTTCCACATGGCACAATGAGCTCAATAACAGCATTTTCCTCCTTCCTGTTCACCTATCAGGGAGCAAAAGAAATTTCTTTGGTTGCATTAATTGTACATACACACTTGTACATGTAATCTTATTTAGCGAGGGGTTCCATCTAAAATAGGCTGCTTCTATTGTTCTTTCTATTTGACTAGTAATTGTGGTCTGTATGCAGCAAGGTATAGGAGGAGAAAAGTATGCAGGCAGTCCATGAGATGAAGGAAAATGACTGTTTCATCCATATGTTTGTAGAAATAGATTGGTTTGGATAAAGCACAGACTATATACCTAGTCTGAGTTATAATTTTGTATCCTTATTCTGGGGTGGATGTCTTCACCCAACTCCACTCAATGGGTCAACAGGTCAAGTTCTACTAGTGATATCATGTCCATGTGATACATGTGCAATTAGTACATGTACAATTGTGATACATATACAGTTAATGTTTTCAGGGAGAAAACCAAACTAAGTGCCTCAACACTAAACACAAGCACAGTTTTCATTATTTCTTTCTCCTAGTGTCCTCTTCAAATATTTCTGTAACTAAAATTGTAATAGAAAGTCTTGAATTCATAACAGAAAATTTTATACAATAGATATTCACCTCCAGAATACTGATTTCTGGAAACATTAATAAGTAAAACAAAACAAAACAAACAAACAAAAAACCCACAAAAAAAACCCACAAAAAACCCAACAAAAAACCCAACCCCCCCCCAAAACCCCAAAACAACAACAAAAAACAAAAACAAAAACAAAAAAGCAAACAAACCCCAAACAAACAAAAAAATTTCTTGTTTGAAAAATACAGTTCTGAAACTTATACAAAAAGATGGGAATTTAGTAAAATTAAAGAATATTGTAAAAAAGGCAGTGTGAGTCATTAGATTAAAACATCCTTACTAAATATTATTACAGCTTTCATGATGTGATTTATTTCTAGTAGCTAAATTCAATGTCTGCAACTATTTATTCTTTACCTGGCTGGTATTTATTTCCAAAGCTTAATGCTGAGGCTGTGTGCAAAAGTAACCACAGCTTTGGGTAAAACAGAGTTAGTATTAGTCCTTGATTTTCACTGAGACAAAGATAAAATACTTACCCCAATGATGTGTTTCAGACTTCATGATATCTTATGATGGCTTAATTTATCAGTGAAGAAAAACATTACTCAAAACCTACAATGTTATTTAGCCATGTTGGTTCCTCTGCTTGCAGTTGTAGAGAGTGACAGATATGCTGCATTCATGAAGTGGCACTGTACACCAATATTCCTTATATTTTCAAATTTTAATAAACCAAGTTATATTAGCAACTGTGAGCGTAAAGATTTTGGTTGCTTCTTTGAAATTAAATAATGTGAAATATAATTACCTAATAGTACATATGAATATCCATCAGGAGGATATAATGATAGAGATACACTAGAACAAAGAAAAAAGTTAAATTTTGGTAAGAGAAAGAAAATGTTTTTTAATATTGTTACAGATGGAGTACTGTAGGCATTTTCAGATAAAAGAGTTGAATAATTCCAATGGTATAATAATCTGTGATAAGGGAAAAACCAAAAGTCACAAATTCTTCATGAAGTTTTCCATGATTTTTATATCAATAAGGTCTTCAAAAGCCACTAGTTCAGAACTTCAAGGTGATTAAAATGCAACTTTTTAATCATGTTTTTCATTGAAGGGTTGTAACAGGTTGTTCTAAATGAAAGGAATAAATGCACTGGAAATGCAGTTTCCTAATGTATAACTTAGTCTTAAGGAAGAAAACCACCTCTTATTTTTTTGACATTACAAAAAGGTTCTGACTTTCCTATTGTAGAAGACATTTTTCAATAGGGGGTGAATCTTACATAGTTCAAATGCCAGATGTTCACTTTTTCTCTCTGCATATAGTAGAAGAAAAATTTTAGAGGCTAGTTTAGCACCAATGGATGCCCAATTTGGAGAAATATAACATTTTCTTAAAGGCCACATATGTATATGTATAACAAGGCATACAATGAACACCAGCTCTGGCATTAACAGCAAACAGGACCACAAACCCAGTGACCCCTTCTCGGCCACAGGCACTTTCCCCATCGGTGCAGTTCTGGTCACAGCCAGCAGGGGCGCTGGTGGCTCCCGGCGGGCAGGGCGGGTGCAATGATTCCCCGCGGCTGCAGGGGGCGCTGTGGCGCGAGTCCGGCCACCTCCCTCCTGTGGGAAGTGGCGGGCGGGCCGGCAGACGGGATGGGAGAGGGGCTTCCTTTACAAACCCCCAGTGGCAGCTGAGCCCAGTGCCCTCTGGATACCAAAATGGACTGCAGTAGGAACCTTGGAGCAGCCGGCTGGAACAGCAGAGGCGGGCACACCCCGGGTAGCCAACAAACTCCAGAGCCCTGCCAGGACTCACAGGAGTCCAGGTGGGCACAGGGTGTCAGGTTAAAGTGTAGCAAAAGCCCCAAGCAGCGGCAGAAAACTGTGGGGCTGGGCAGGTGCTGGGCAGCTGCAGGTGGGTTGCTGCAGGCAGCTGCCACAAGCTGGCAGGAGAGTCTCCTTCGAGGAGATCAGGGGTCAGAGTCCCCTTCCCAGTGAGGCTGGGTGTTGGAAAGGCCCAGTTCAACACTGCTGTTGCGAGCAGATGCTCACCCTTGATAAGGATATGCAGTGAAGGACAAAAGCTCTGCAGTGGCAGCAAATCCTCTGGCCTCAACAGTGTGGCACCAAAATCACACCTGTTCACTCAGATCCTGGGGGAGAGAGAGCAAGAGCGAGGCCAGCCCCTCAACCCCAGCCAAAATTTTGTGATATCTCTGCACTTCCCAAGAGAAGGCCCCTCAGCCAAGAGACAGCAGCGAACTGCACCGTTCTCCTCCCAGCCACATCTTTTGACTCTTAACTATTGTCATGGCTATCTCTTAGACAACAAGTGGGAGAAAATTTCTTGAGAGAAAGGAAAAAAAAAGAGGAAAAAATCCAAATCTCCAGCATGAGTGTAACTTCCAGGGAAGGCTGAACATTAAACAGCTGATCTTTTGGGTCTGAATTCCACGAAAGTTGCAGGTTAAATCCCTGTGTGGGATATTCACTTAGGAGTTGGACTCGATGACCCTTGTGGGTCTCTTCCAACTGTTTCTGTAGCTCAAATATAAAGATGAAATCATCTTCATGTGTTGATATAAGCAAACATAAAGCCAACCTGATTAGAAGGGAAAAATAACTGAACAGAAGAAATTGTCTGCCAAAAAGACTAACACAGAAGGGCCTTCCAGACTGAACTAGAAAGCTTGAAGGCTAGACCTGTGTACCAGAAATAGAAGATTGTAACTGTCCTCTTTGAACTTCATCCAGGGCACACAGAAACCAGAAATATCCTGAGATACCATCAATAGGTACAAAATCAAAGGATTGTAATGGTGTCTGAGAAGGTAGAAAGCTCTCTGGAAAATAAAGTTGCTCTGAAAGATCAGAAAATATCATAACCTATTTGATGGTATCAAGTGAAAAATAGAAATTAACAGTATCTATCAGTTCTTGAAGTAGGATGTCTTATATCTCTGTATGGTAAAAGTCACTTAATTGCCTAAATGGACCCTCTTTCTCCCTCTCTGAGAACTTTTTGGGTTGATTTCCACATGAGATTCTGCAAGATCTTGGACACTAAATCCAGATTCAGTTTCACAGAAAATTTTTGAAGTGAGACTCTGATCCTGATCAGTTTGTCTTGTTCTGTCCCCATTTCTGAGTTGTTTGAGTCTTTCTAAAAGGTGTCTAATTTGCGTCATTTGCTATATTAATATTATATAAATAATTCCTATTTGCCAGATAAAAGTAGAAAAAATGGCTTCAGGAACAAGAAGTGGCTCTAACACCTACTGTCATATAAAAGCTTATGCCCAGACCTTAGAAATTTCTTGCTTTCCAAAGAGTCTGGACACATGCCATGTCTCTACTGAGAGTGACATTTTCAATTGTATGGAATTCTGAACCCTGTCTGCCAATTTTAAGTGTTAATTGTCCTTTTCCTACTATCATGTGTTAAAAATTGTAAGCTCTTTGAAGAGATTTGATTCTGTGAGACACTGCATGCCCTTTATTTAACATCTACCACGTTTAGGTCATTCTATATCTAACAGGAAGCCTACTTATCTACCAAACTTCTCAAACGTATTCTGTTCTGAGATACTCTGATTTTCATTTTCTAAGAGGAAGAACTGGTTTAAAATAAAACAGGATATTTTCAGAAATCTGGCAATATGATGAAATTCTATGGTTTCACTTAAAATGCTGCCACATGCACTTGAAATCTATTAATGATTATCATCTAAAAGGCTGAAGCTCTCCATCAACTAGCAGTGAATGCGTCTTAAAAAAAATAAAAAAGGAGAGAAACATGCAGTTAAAGATTCATGTGATTTAACCAGAATAACACTAACTCACAATTAGCTTTAATTGGAATGATATTCATTGGGAACAATTAAAAGAATTAGGAACTAGTATCAGTCTGAGCCAGGTTTCATTTTGGTTCTCTAAAGAGTAGAGGGACAAAAGTGTTTTTTGATTATGGTTGTACATGTCTAGTGACTTTTCTGACTGTCATACATTTGAAAAAATAATAATTTTGTACATTGTCAAATCACCTTGCAGTTCATCTCAATGAAGGAAAACTAAAGACATAGGCAAAATTCACAAAATTTTGGTGAAAGCCTGAAACAGATATAAAGCAATGTTTCCAGTGTTTCCATTTTAACATAGCAATAAAGTGCATTGTATTTTGAGTATTCCATGTCAAACTAACAAGTACTATGATCAACGTATTGAGTCGTACACAGCCTTCCTGTTCATAAACAAACTTTTGTTCAGATTTCTGTTTAAATCTATGTTGTCTCTCCACCAACACAGATAAAAGAAATGTGTGATCTATAAAAGAGAGTGCTCTACTTAAATGTATTTATCAAGGTTAGTGACTTAGGAATTTGAAAATTTGCTTTGATTTCCAGATCTCCTTTACTTATAGCATGTAATTATGTAGTTGCACCTATGCTCAGTGATCCACCTATATCATCACATATTGGGATATATGCTAACAAATTGGTAGGGGAGGATTATTCCAAACATATTTCTGTAGAATCCTGGATACCCTTGGCTATTTTTAGACACAGAATAATAAGAGAAAAAGAGATCTGACACCATAGTTGAGTTAGGTCATTATTAAACAGATTGCAAAAACTTTGTAATTATCACAAGCTATAAACTGAACATACAGCCTAATTTATTTATTTACCAAATCATTTACTAAACTTATCTTTTAAGTTAGTCTTTATTTGGCTCACATTCTCAGTACTAAATATTTTGTCCAACATATTATCTACAATGTAAATTTCAAATTAATATTCTTTCAATGCTGTCTGCTTATTACTCTGCTTTAGTTCTGCACTTAAGAAAATGTGACTTAGATCTAACACTTGGGATCTCCCATTGCGATTCTAACACAAGTGGGTAATAAAAATAATAATGTATTTTCCTACATGTTTAATAGAATCATGGTGAAGAAATTATGTAAAGTTGCTAATATTTTTCTTTCATATGGCTTTCTTCCATTTGAAAGTACAATAAAATTCTTTTAACACAACTATTGAGTTTTTCAAAAAAGATAACATTCACTTATCTATTCTATAGTTTCAAAATTCAGAACTGATACCTCCCTGCAATCTTTTTATTTCTAAGTATTTGAGTACCCATGCAGTACACAGAAATGTCTTCAAGAAGACTTTTAAGATTTAAAAATTTTTATAGGCTTTAAGAGTTTGAACAGTCACCTTGTCCCTCAAAGGCTAAGGGAGAAAGCCGGTCCTCAGCTTAATTTAACACAATTTTCCTTTCTTAAAACACAGAGAAATAGTGATTACTCAAAGCTGTTGTGAAATTTGGAAAGTTGATATAATTCCTAAATTTTGGTTTAGGGCAAAGTTACATGCCCTAAATCACATTGTTCTGCAGCTTACCATGAGGAAATCACATAAATGTAGACCAGATATAACACCATAGTTATAAGGAGACATTTTTGACTGAGTCCATGTCAGAGACTGAAATATTTCATGCCTCAAGCATTGATATAAAGTTTTTCTCATTATAGCAAAACTGTATAAAGGAGCCATCAAAGCCCACTGCTCCCTAAAGAATGCCTGACTGGAACTTTGGACTGAAAGTCAAACTCCTGAGATTAGAAAAATGGAAACCCATTCTTCAATCATCTCAGGCTTGGGGAAAAGTAAACAAGTAAGCAAGGAATAGAATGCAAACCAAACCCAGCAGCTGTGCAAAGAATCATTGCTTTTGGGTGGGGAAAGCCATAACCAACAGACCCATTTGCTGGGAGAAAGTTTGCACAGATTTCCCTCCCAACAGAGGTGGGGGGAGGAAGTTTTGGTGTGTTCTGCCTCTGCTCAGGGGCAGTGAGCTTATCCTCCCTTACACAAACAGCCTATGGACCCCCCAACCCTGGGAAAGCCACATCCATGGGGCTTTCATGTGAGAGGCAGCTGAGGGAGTGTCTTAATCCATTGAAGGCCCCCCCCAGGTGCCCCCAGAGTCATTCCTGAGGCCTTGCACCACAGGACTGCACATGATGCAACAAACCCAGAGTTTATTGTATGAGATAATGTCAGATCCCCCTCCAGGGAGGTGCCTGGGTTTTCCTACTTAGCCTGAGCTAGGGAAGGAAATATACTGAGTATTTTAACCCATTGGATTCTATGCACTTCAGAGGGACCATCACCACCAAGAAGACCAACTGGAGAGATCTTTGAGATCCATGGATGGTGATATTTTCTTTATTCTGTCTCTGTCACTCTCTTTTGTCCCCTATGCCTATTTTCTATTTCTTTCTCTCTCTCTCTTTTTATATTTACTATCAAATAAAACCCATACTATTGACTTTGGCCTATGTTCTTGTTTGCATCTTAATTTGGGAAGAGCCATTTCTAGTAACTTTAGTTACCAGGTCAGTCCACAAATCCATTTTTCCTAGAACTAAAGCTGGGCCCTGCTGTCCTTTATGAAGCAGATATCTTGGTGATATCATGCTATGTCATATGAGATAGCTGCTAAACTTTTTTTAAGATTACAGGAATATTCCACACAAAAATTTATTTCTTTTTGTTGTGCTTTCCAGTGCTACAAAAATCTGTAGATTTGTAAGTACTGTAAGATATATGTAGTTGTAGTGGTGTGTTTTGAGGTTTTCCCAATTTTTTATATACATCTGTTTGTCTTCTACTGTTTCACAATGGTTTTTCCCATATACGCATGTGTTATCCCATAATAGTTTACCCCCGTTATTGTTATTAATCCATCATCGTTATATGGCACCTGGGTCCTGCCTGTCACTTTGAAGCCTCACTCTGATCTCCAGAAAGTTCTGGTGAGGACTTTGAGTGGTTGGTGGGGTCCAGGTTCCCCTTCTTTCTCTATTTGTTCTGTGGATTGTCATTTAGGTTCGGGGTCACTCCCTTCCCATTCAGGATTGGTTCCAAGTTGTATCCTCCCCACTCCCCCACCCCCATATTTAAGATGAAAACCCATGAGTTCAGTGGGCTTTCTGCAGGCTGGTTCCTGGGTGAAAGGAAGATGTGTAGATTTAATAAAACCCCATTGAAGTTCCCCACTGGAGTTCCATCCCTTTATCTCTTGCTTTGTTCACACTTCTGCTAAGGCAAGGACCCAAAGGATTAGAACTGTATTCCAGAATACAGGACCGTGCCTTTTTGCGCCACCAGTGCCAGAGCTGGCCAGGAGGCATGAGGGAAAGCCGCTAGAGAAGTACCGCACCATCTCATGTAATGATATGGTAAATCATAATGTCATATGCAAAGCTGAAGGAAAACATCGTATGCAACAATAACTCATAATTCTTTAATATCTTTAATTATAGTCAATCCTACTAGATTCGTATTTAGAAAAAAATTTAAAACTATTATGAATGGAATAGAAAGATTTATGGTTTCACATTTTTGTGGGGAATTAAAAAAAAAAAAACCCATAGAAACAAAATCAGGTATATATTTGGGATAATAAAATTCAAGCAGGAACATGTTATGACAAAAATCATAAATATTAGACCTAAGCATTCAAGCCATTAAGGATTAGTGTCAGCATATTATTAACTACAGTCTAATGTATTGATTAAAACCCAAAATTCACTGGACATATGCAGTCAAATTTCTTTTTTTAAAAATGGGAGAGATACAGTGGAGTGACACTGCAAAAATGTGTGGGTGCCTAATAATGTATTTTTATAAAGACCTTAAAAGTATCTAGATACCTAAGTTTAGTGATGGAGACAAATAAATCATTGTCAGAACTTTTGTGCCGTGGTGGTCTGGAAGAAGTCTTAAATGTAGAAAAATGAAAAATGCACACATTTTATTCATGAGTAAATTTCAGAATTATTAGTTCCTTTTCTCTTTTACTTTTATTCCCTCTAAATTAACTTTTTAGTTTCATTTTTTTTTAACGTGAGTAATGCAGTGTCTCATTTAACACAGTTAAACCCATCTGATTAACACAATCCAATGCAAGAAAGAAATGCAAAATTGCAATACAGATTCCAGTAGCAGAATCCAATGCTACACTGAAGGAAAATGGCTTATGATTTTGAAAACTAAATTAATGTAATTTTAAAACTAAAATAAAACCTGAACATAAATCATGGAGGCAATTAAAACATGCATTAACTGACTGACAGCCAGAAACATAACTGCAAGCTGGCTCTCAGAGTGATTTCTATATGAATAGCAATTTTCAATAGCAATTTTCAAGTATTTTTCAATGGTCTGCATACTACACATAATTTTTACCAAAAAAACACCCAACAACTTTCTGAAGTTCCTTTACAAAAAAA
>VXBN01005873.1:140044-154349 GCA_013397395.1 Sinosuthora webbiana | reverse complement strand
GAAGACCACCTCGTCTGGACTGTTTCCATCACCTTGATCAAGTTGTATTCTGACTCTGTCAGTGATCTTTTGTATTTCTTTGCATTTATTTTATTTTACCTTTTCTTTCTTTTCTTCATATTAAATTGTATTTCTGACTTGGAGCCTCTGACTTGTTTTCCTTTCAAACCACTACAAAGACTTTTTTGAGTATTAAATCATCTGACTGCACCAGAGCAATCACAAATGTGTCCACAATCTGTCTGACAGTGTACTGGGATATCCTATCCTCATTGTAAAGAATCCCTTCAAGGTTTGAAAATCAAGTCATTCTTTCTACCCACTTGTTTAGAATTTACCATGCGCCTGTAAGTATTTTCTGCCTGACTGTGAATCATGCAGAATAAGTTTAAGGAATTAATATGAATTAACTATGAATATTAATATGAATTAATATGAATCAACAATATGCAGACCTATGCATATCATAGATACAAGGAATTCTTGTACATGAATATCAATCTTATTTCTTTGCACAGCATCCAAGAAGATCTTCCTACATAATTTTTAAAATAAGGAGGTTTTTAATGTAAGTGAGGGAAGTGGACTCTATTTTCATGTCTTTTGGAGAGTTTTTTAAACATTATTTTAATGTAAAGGGTATCTAAAATTTAATATAACATTATCAAAAATAACTAGTAGTTTCAGCAAGAGTGAATGGTCTTAAGAACATCTTTTTTAATATCTGGTGGATTATAAGTAAATCTTTCTTGAAAGTTTGCTTACTCATGAACTCAAGAGCACAAGCTGTGACTGGTGATAAAGGAGAGAAATTAAAATGAGGGAAGAATTTAACTTCTATTTTGAATTACCTATCATTTACTTTTCAAATTCTGATAACTGATGAAAATTGAATGGCATGCAATAAATTTTACATTTATTAAATTAGGCCGCTTCTTTTAATTCAATAATGGTTGACTTATTATCAGAGAGTGAATTAATAATCATATTGTTATAAATTTTATGCAGTCTTTAAAAATCACACTTCCTATTTACTTCACTTTGTTTTATCTGATAATGTCAATCCTCCTAAAATATCTCTAGAGTAGAAATTTCCATCTTAGGAAACTAGTGTGTCTTCATAACTTCTTTAAAAATTGTAGTGTGTAGTGTTTATTGGCATGAAAATCATCTACTTTTTTTTCCCCGAATCTACTTGGCTTTTGCCTCTCCTGATTCTGTATTGACCACTAAAATATAATTGATCTTCCTCCAAATTCCTGCTGTTTCATGAGCTCTGTTACAATTCAACATAATCTATTTCCCACTGATGTTGAGAAATATAATAAGGTCACAGCAGGGAAGATTTAGCTTCATTAAAACATTATTATTATAAAAAATAAAATGATCTAAAATAAATTGGTTCTGTCCTTGTGGTACAGTTTGAATATATCCACATTAATCTGAGCATATAAAGCAGCAATAAATTTGCTAGTCCTAGTACATTACAAATGATTCTCCTTATCTTTCATTTCCCCAAGGGAGCCTCTAGTGGCAGATGAACTTTCCAGGTGATATCTGCCTTTGTTGGATAAAAAGATATGAAACCTCCCTGGAAGAACCAGAAAACATATTCAATAGAAATGTTTATTTCTGTATCTAATTTGTTCTTATCTTGCCTGTGTCTAACTAATGTATTTGACAGAATTATTTAAAAGAAATTAGCAAACAAGGAAATTATTTTAAATTTTGACCCTCTAAGACTTCCATTTATCATCAAAACCCATAAGAAAAGAACTGGGCATAGGGTTGAAGATAAAAAGTCAGTGGTTGTTCTATTAATCTAGTTTTACTGATACTAAAATCTGACAGGACAAATTACAAGTTGCAGTCAGAAAGACTTATCAATTCATTACTTCTTTCGAGGTTCTCCCTTCTCTTTCTCTTTGCCTTCAGCTGCTGGCAAAGGATAGGCTTTTGCAATTCAATTTTTCAGTTTATTTTTGACTGCTTTTAATTAAATTTGATGGCCTGCTTCTGCATCAGGGAAGTTATTGGAATTGCACAGGATTTTGCTGTAATAATGATGGCTCCCTTGATGTCTATTCATTATTAACTGCTTTTCAAAATGCTTCTCTCTACTCTCATTTTATAAATATTTAAATCACTGTGAATTTCTTTAACATAAATATCTGGGCTTTAGCGATAGGAATTCTATTGCCTATTTAATATGTTTTACATAGTAATATGATTTTTAAATAAAATTATACATTGTAATATTAATTGGGAAAGTGTTGTCCGTAAATCATCTTACTTATAAGTGTCAGTAAACATCATAATCTTATTTCAAAGCAGCAGTAATCAATGAGCTAGTCAGTAGTTTGTGAACTATTTCTCATGTGACTATAATTTTCACCCATCTTAATTATTTAGAGCAATTGAAAAATAAGTAAATAATATAGAACAAAACAGAGCAGGTATGATCTTTGCACTACGAGTGTTACTACAAAGTTGAGATTAGCTTCAATGTCTTCTGAAACAGCTTTCTATTTTTAGTACAAATTTACCAGGAAAAAAGGGTAGAGCAAAGAAAAGGAAATTTTTATACCTTTATTTAGACAAGACAATAGTCATACATAAAAGGTAGAAATTCTTATTAATTAGAACTATGCTTTACATAATCAAAGTTTATGTGTAGGCTGGCCTTCTAAAATCATTCTGATGGAGCCTTTCTGTATAAACACACTTTAAAATAATTTAGGTTACTACAAAAATGGTAAATTCAAAGTGTTCCTAATTCCTCTACAGACATTCAGAAATCAAACGGCTAAAGTTTGGTTAAGATTGATTTAATTTGTTGCTTAAAACTGTACACTGGATGCATTCAAATGACAGTTGAAACTAAAAGGCACAGAAATTCTTCTGCATGACAGTTGAAAAAGATTGTAATATAGTTACACTACTACAAGTGCAGTGAAGAAGCTACTTTTCCATGAAGGTAACAGAGTCAGGTGAATCCATATTTGGTTTAATAGTGACAACTATGATCAATCTGTCCTTAAAGACCTTTGTCCAGTTTAATAGTCCATACGTAGCTCCAATATTCTTTACATGCTACATATTCAAAACTTTGGAATAAGTTTCAAATGAGTCAGTTGTCCTCTCTGTTTCACCTCTTCCAAAATCTTGATATTTCCTGACATATTAGGAGCAAAAGATGTGACACCCTTAATTTACTCATGTTTTAGAGTTTCCTATTTTCAGTAATGTTAATATATCCCCTTCAATTTGTCAGCAGGTGGTATCCCATCTGTCATACACAAATCTTCCAGAAATGTCATACTACTGCTGGAAATCTGTCCATCATGATCCAGCTGTCCATTAGGATGGGAAGAATGCCAGTGTTCTGTCCCCACTGATTCTCCTGCTCTCCACAAGGACTACCTTAAACACTTCAAAGAAAATACAAGTTGAAGAATTTCTTGTTTTCTAGTTACATCTGGCAAGGATGGCATCTCTTCTATGTTCAGCCATATTTAATGGGAGCATAATTTTTTCCAGGTGCTCTCTACCATAAAAGAAAATTACATTTAAATTAACAATTACATAAAATTAGAAAATCTTCTTAATTTTTTTAATCAATTATTTTGCCTGAATATCTGCTATCTTTTCAGCTGAAAGTGTACCTTTGTGGTCAGACAGGTTAACACTATGTGTACTTTTTTACAGATGTAGAAGTACATAGATTCTAAGCTGAATTCACATGCACAGTGGTTCTAGGCCATGTGTCCTTCACACATGCTCCCTGAGGAGCAGAGGAGAGTAGCTGGAGTGAAAAGTGAAAAAAACTGTAATATCAGTCTGAAGAGTTGGTTACAGACAATGAAGCCAAAATGTATTAATGGAGATGTAATCTATGAATCTATTATGCAATCATCACTCCTCAGTCTTCTCTTTGTTGAATGTGAGCACCCACATTTGGCATTCTGTTAATAACTGTATATCTAAGACCTGTATTGTGGTCCACTGCAAATTAAAAGTTCAGTTTGCATATGCTATTTCAGTGGTGACACGTGGTTCACCACTGAATTCTTTGGTTTTTTTCATGGGGAAACCTGAAACATACCAGGTCTGGAACAAGTTCCGCACAGATTTCAGAAGGGACTCCAAAGACAAGATGAAAAAAAACAGATGCATTAACTGCTGTCTTATAACATTGCTGAATTTTTCACAACCTCACTAAACATGTTGAGATTGAGGGATCAGGTCTTATATTTACTGTGAATATGCTTTGAAGGTGTAAACTTTTAAACATGACTTTTGCTGTAATAAGCAGTGATGTGTTTGTGTGCATGTAGGCCGCTTGACATGCTGATTGATAATACTTGAATGCTAATGATTTATAGAGAACTGTAAGCTAGATTTAAACTGCTTTTTAAAAAAACGCATTGTCAAACGTCAATGGTTTGTGAGGTTTGGACAGACCACAGATAAAATCTAGAGGGGGTTGTTTTTTTAAAACATCTGCTTGTGTATCTGATTTGCAATGGTAACAATTAATTCAGAATTTCTTTCCTATGAGTTACTGCAAATATTCCTGAGTGAAGGAACCAGACTTTTCTTTAGAAATAATTCTGTCAGGAGCTGTACTGATGTGGACAATATATTTATTCACATGTGAAAATAAAAATCAATATGAGAAAAGAAAGAAATATGAAACCTAATACCTTTCAGAGGATGTCACTTTTAGATTTTGTTATCTATTAATTTTAGGGTTTGAGTCAAAGAGGAAGATGAGAGACAAGAATTTTTCCTCCTATTTTCTGTTCTAGAAAATCAGAATCATTTTGCTACAATTATTATGTATTTTATTCCAACATATTTAGGTGAAAACAATGCAATTTTTATGATTGCTCCTACACTGAGAGGAAAAAAAACTAATAACTCTTTATGTTTAAACATTTACTTCTGCATTTGAGTAAAGCACATTACAGAAAAGTTACAGAAGAGAATATGCAAAATATAAAACCTAAAAATTCCAGAGATTTTCAGAGATAAGGGAAGGTGTCATTTCCTTTCATAGTAAATGTGGATATTTTGTGAAAGTAAAACATTTAAAAATTCTTTGAATGAGTGAATTTTCCTATTTGTGTCAATTCTGACATTTTTAAGTCTTACATGTAAGAAATTAAGGCTAGAGATAATGCTTATTTAATGAGTTGCTAAAGTTTTATGATAGATATTTTTTACTATGTCCCATTCTGCAGTATCTACAAATCAAATAGATAACACTGGCAGCATAGAGAAGACGATTTCTTTCTCATAATGATGATACATCAGTTTTTAGTACTAGGACAAGTACTTACAGACTGAACAATACTCGCTGCAGCAAATAAAAACTTTATTAATGCCAGTAGCAGAACACAGGTATTATGCTCATCTTGCAAACTTTCATAAATTAAGTTCATCAGTCTAACTTTGTCTGAAACAGCCTTCAGCTGCCTGAAGTTGTGTATAAACTTGTTTAGATATAATCTTTGCTCCTGACCTGCCCATCTCTGATTTGTTTTAGTTGGAGGTTTTGGTTTGTTGAGTTTTTGATGTTTTTTGGTTGGTTGATTGCTTTGGGATTTTTCTCTTTTTGTATGAGTATGTGGGAGGGGTTTTTTTTGTTTGGTTTTGGGTTTTTTTTGGTGTATCACCATAATTTTAAATGGAGTTTAATAAGAAATATGTAAAGTCTGTATGTAACATCTATGGGGTTTTCATTATTTGGTCGACAGGGATGAAGACAGAGGCTTTGGAAGTGGGGTGCAAAATGGAGTGTAGAGGAACAAAGAGAGTAAATGATAAGAAACGTGGATCAGATGATACTGGAGATTCTATGGTTATAAAGAACTTATCAAGCTTTGGATCAACAGAACATGATTCTTATGGGACACTTTTAGAACTCAGACATTTGTGGGAAGAAGAATACAGCAGCTCACATGAAATTGAGCAAATTCCTAGAATGGGTAGAGAACTGTTTTCTCAAACAAATGTTAGATGTTAGTAGATGTATCAAAAAGGAATGAGGCACAACTGGACTTGTTGCTCACAAACGAAGAAAAACCTGCTACATATTTATCTTGGTTAGTCATAGCCTTAGCTGCAGAGATCACAATATTGTGAAGCTTGGGATCAAGTGGAGCACACAAGACTGATACTAAGACAAAGATTTTAGAAGAACAAACTTCAACATACTCAGAATACAGCTGGAAGGTATTCTGTAGAAGCTTCCCTGGAAGAAAAAGGAGCTTGTGAATGCTGAGAGTTTTTCAAGAGTGTACTTCTGGAAGCAAAAACCAGATAATCCCCTCTAAAGATAAGGGAAGTAGGCAGAGCAAGGGATTCTCTTGCCTTAACGACATGCTTTTGAATCTGATCAGAACCAAAATAGAAGCGTACAAAAAAGTCAAAACAGGTGAAGACCCACTGGGAAACACAAGAGAACTTTAAGGTGTGCAGAGATGCAGTTACAAAAGCAAAAGGTTGGCTAAAACTGGTATTGACCAGAGATGTCAGAAACTACAAGAAACTGTTCAATGACAAGCAGAAATAGAAGAAAAATACTGTTTTTCTGTTGAATAGGAGAGGTAAATCAGTCACCAAAAATGCTGAAAAGATAGAGGTCCTCACTACTTCATTCACCTCTGTTTGTACCATCACTGGTGCTAGACCCTGGGAGCAAAAGTCCAGGTTGAAATGAAACCCACCTTCACTGAAGGAAGAGTTGGTAAGTAAATTTTACAGCAACTTCACCCCTACAAGCTGATGGGCCCTGACAACGTCCACCAAGGAAAATTTAAAGAGTGACTACAAAGAAGTTGGAGATTCCCTTTTTAGAAGGAGTCATTTGGATAAGATGAGGGGTAATGGGTACAAATTACTTCCAGGGTCAATTTGATTATAGGCAAGAGTAAACTTTTTCGAAACAATCAGACTTCTGAATAATCTTTCCAGGGAAATTTTATATTCCACAGTGTTGGACACTTAAAATTCAGATGGACGAGGTGTGACTTGATCTTGTCTAGACCATGCTTTTGACAAGAAAATTTGGACCAGATGACTCTTTGAGGTCCCCTTCTAATCTGGTGTGTTGTAATTCTGTGATGATTATGGAGACATCCTCTAATAATATATCTTTTGTTTATTCTTTGGAGCAGAATAGAATACTTTAGTCTGAAGGGAGATACAAACATGCACTCCAATGGCTCAGCTGCTTCAAGGCTGATCCAAAGTTGAAGCCTGTTGCTAAGGACATGGTCCAAATGCATCTTAAATACTGACACAACATCAACCACCGCCCTAGGAAAACTTTCCAGGCTTGACCACCCTCTAGGTAAAAAATTGCTTCTTAATGTCCAGTCTGAAATTCCCCTGTCACAATTTTGAACCATCCACACTTGTCCTATCACTGAGTCCCAGAGAAAAGAGTCAGCACCTTCATCTCCACTTCTCAGAAATCTGCAGAGAGAAATGAGGTCACCACTCAGCCTATTTTCCTCCAAACTGGACAAGCCCAAAGTCCTTAGCCATTCTTCACAGGACATGTTTTCCAGCTTTTCAATCAGCTTTGTTGCCCTCTTCTGAATATATTCAAATATCTTAAAATCCTTTTAAATTGTGGGACCCGGAACTGCTTCCACCTATCCAGGTCCCTCTGCAAGGATTCTTGTTGCTCAAGAGTCAACAAAACCTCTCAGTTTGGTCTCATCAGCAAACTTTCTTTCCTTCTACAGAATAATAATATTGCTGGTCTGGACCAGCAATAGTGTTTAATTTAGACTTTCAATATTTCAATTATACTGATAATATTTTTTTTTCTTACATATAAAAGTGTTATCTTTTCACTCTTAATAAGATTCTATCACCTTAGCAAACAGGCAAAAAGACTACATAGTCACATGTAGGAGTCATGTGGTATTGGGGTATCCTCCATGCAGATATAAACTTCTATATTTCCAGAGGCAAATCACATTGCAAAATGTGGAAATTTTAGCTAGAAATTGAAGCAAATTATGGCCTTGTGAATAATTACTCTGATTTCCAGTGACAAAAGCAATAGTTTATTGTGAGTAAACGCTGTATACTTTTAAAAAAATAATAGATGTAACACGGTATTTTATCCAAGCTTCACCTAGAATATGATTGAACATTTTTAGCTGCAGCTTTAATGTTCAACTCAAGGCAAATAACTTTGCATGAAAATAGTCAGCTCGAATGTCTGCACAAAGCTCTACTGAGATCAACTCAGTATAAACAGATAGTATGTGCCCAAATTCATATCACACATAAACAAGCACACCCTATCTCAGAACTCTGTCAAGTCTATTACCTGACATAAAAGATATATAAAAATTCATATGATATGTGTATCATATGAAATACAGATGTATGACAGCTTTCTTGTAACACCAGTTTGTACAGTATGACAAAAAAAAAAAAAAAAAATCAGTATTCCCATTTCTAGAAATTGTTTCCAAAAATTTTTGCCCTTTTAAAATACAAATATTTGTATGTGAAATTGAAAATGGACTATTTGTTTTCTATATTGCTGTCAGCCCTGAACAAAGGGCAGCTCCATTTCTAACATAGGATCTAATATAGGATCTGGAAAAATATCTCTCTGGACTTCCATGTATTTCCTCTATTACATTGGGGAAATTAATTTCTTTTTCCTCACCCGAATTTCACATCTGCATAAAAAGAATAGTTTCACTCCACAGGAATTATGAAAATAGAAGATGTTAGGATTCTACGTGCAGTGATACTCATATTATTATATTCATATGCCATGTCCGTTTGGTCTGCTCTTGGATTGCTTCATTTATTGAGTAGTTTGTAAGTGTATTGCACATACGGTACATTAACCATCAGCGCACATACAGTACGTTAACCATCAGCAAATTCTGCACTTATAAATATGCAAAAGTATTTAAAATTCTATCTTCGTAGATGCGCTTATTTCAAAGACTTTTAAGAATGTGTTATTTACATAAACATTCTACTATTCAGAAGATACTTTTAAACTTATGTAAAATGCTGTCAACCCTCAATTTTAATATATTAACAGGCCTTAGTTGAAGAACTGCAACAGAATTTTCATGATGTTTAAAGGGAATCATTTTCCTCTTTTAACTATATGTAACTTTTAAACTCCTTATTGATGAACAAACAGTAAACAGAACTTCTTATCCTGCAGACAATACCAAGTAAACAACAGCTCCAAAACTGTTAACATGAACTGTTGCCCCTACTCCCTACCTGCCCATTCAAAGCATTAAAAAGGAGGGAGATAGAAAATAATATTTTTCCTGCCCTTTTTTATTACTCGAATCAGTCCAGAGAAATGCCGTCAGTACATATACAGTTTCTCTTTTCCCATGTCTAAGGGAACTGTCAGTTCAATATGTCTCTAAATTCTGTTATCTTCACACATATAAATGGAACAATAAGAGATGACAAGAATAAGAGGCAAATCACAACCAATTAGATGTTGTCAAATTTTCTCATCACACAGGAAAACTGCTTAAACATTAACCTTGACTTTCAGTATGTATTAAAATCAGGGACTATCAGTTGATAATCAGATAAGTGCTCTCTGTGGAAAGAATAGAAATTCTCATCCAGTGAGAGTACTAAAAGCTTGTGAAAATCGGATCCTGATGTTATCCAGATGCAAAGTGTTAACCTTTCATAGAGATGAAATCCGAAACCCTGGAACAAGGGTCAAAATAAACAGGTTCCATTTCTGGCCCAATAGCAGACTCCTAATGTCAAATGCTCACTTTGCTGTGACCTTGTTCCCAAATGTAGAATGAATATAACAGTACTTCTTTTCCTTGCCTTTTACTCTGTCATTGGGACAAAGATGGCCTAGAAAGAGACTGAGTATTCTGGTGTCAGGGTATTTTAGACTGCAGTAACATGATCAACAATAGTCTTAAGCTCTATATTCTTCATTTTTCTGGGTTGTTTATTTTGTCACTCATATTGTAAATGTTAAGCTAAATTGATTAATATACTAAGTTATAAATAAAGAAAGCTAAATTATATTTTTAATCAAAATTACTCTTTTGCTTCAGCTCTTGTACTTTGCTCACTAGAAGTACTTGTGAAATATATAACTTAACAGACTCATTGTTCATCTGACTCTTTTTTTGTGTTCCAGAGCATATAAATATCTTAAACAAAAAGTCATCACACTTTCTTCATTCTGAATTTTTTTTACCACGTGCCAGTTAATATTTGGTAACAATTTGAATGATACACAGTGAATATATTTACCAATGTAAAAATGTGTCTGGGATGCTCTTAGCTGTGGTCTGCTATAGCAGGCATAATGTCCCCATTCAAGCCTAAATTTCTGGTATTTTCACTTATTCTTCATACTTGTCTCAAGAAGGTTATCTTGACATCCAAATAAAAAGAGAGCGTTATCTATGGTAGAGGAGTATCTCAACATCTCACAGGCTTCCTCACAATTGTCTTCATCTCCAGACCATAAAGTTCAAATCTAACTCCATTACATCAATGCCTGCCTCATATTCTGGTACCCAAAGCCTGCCAGATGTGGTCTCACAGTATGAACAGCAGTGCAAAATCACCTTCCAGTATCAGCCGGCTTCACCCTTGCTAATGCAGCCCAGGGTATGAGACTGCTTTTCCTAGGTCTACTGCTGCCTTGGGGACAGCCTAGTGGCTCCAGAGGTCCCAGAGTGATTACTGCAGAGCAGCTCCCCACTTGGTCAGCATCAGCCTATGCTCTTGCTTCCAAGATGCAGAACTTCACATCTGTCTTCATGGGGTTCCTGTCAGATAATTTGTCTCTGTTGTACAAAGAACTTAGAAGCCCTAAGTTGTACTGTATTGATATCTTCATGAGCATTTTGGATCTTCTGCAAGCATGATGAGAGTGAAATCTGCACCGTTATTGAGGCTATTCATGAAGAACATTAAATATTATTACTCTGGGTATTTATCCTAGACAAAAGTTCAATTTTCTGGCCACTAGCTAGGCTTTGTATTATGGATCACAACAGTAAGACTAGCAGTCCAGGCCACTGTCACACTGGAGGTTGCTTATCTGGTTCCTATATCACCTACCTTGTAACAAAGGTACTATGAAATACGCATCAAAGGATTTTGTGAAGTCAGGGTAATCAAGGGCAGGCATCTTTGCCTGTCTGCTATCTTCTCGTCAAGGCTGTCACATTGGATAGGTATGATTTGCACAGACCTGGTTTTTCCTAAACTTGCTAAATAATGAATCTATGATCTAGAACCACCTCTGTTCTACAGTTCATATAGTAGCTGTTAAAATATAAGATGCTACCTATCTGTCATATGTGATTATTGTGATTTTTCTAAATTAATAATTTAAATTTAAAATAAGAAATAAGTAAAATAAAGCTGCTATAAATAACTATGACCTCAAATGGATGTGTATACCATTCAGATTCCTTATCAGAGTGTTGAAGTTTGCTTGTATTGATAACTTTGTTTATTAACTCTGATAATTGCATAAATTTTTCTCACACCTGAGAAATAGTCTGAGTTTGTGGAACACAGAATTTTAAGATCATGTTGTAAACAGAATGGATTAAATTTTCAATAAAATTTAGTGAATTGATACAGAACTACTCGTGCTAATTTTTTTGCATGTGATTGAAGAAATAGGTAACTTCCAATACACTTCCTTAGTCTGACCTTAGAATACTGAAATATTGGATAAATAACTTTTAAAAAGATTCATAGTCTCTTTACCACTAATGAGTGATTTTTGCCAGAAAACAGAAGAAAATTATTTGTTTCTAATATTTCATTTTTAACATGTTAAAAAAAAAAAAACAAAAAAACCAAAAAAAACACCACCACCAACAACAAAGGCAATCTGCTCCATTCACAAGAAATAAAATGTTAACAAAAATGAAAAATTTGACAACTAGAAAAATTATGTATATTTCATATATGTATGTATACATATACATATAGGCACATCTACCAGTCTCCAGGACACCCAGGCAAGGTAATTATACTCTAGCTTGAGATCTTTCCCCTCTGTAAGTATATATCCTATTCAAAAGCCTATTCAAGAGTGGCTTTTTGGCCACTCTATCCCAAAGATATGGGATGTTGCTTATTAGTTGCTTCATCTTGTCATTAATTAGATAATGACAAAGAACTCCCCTTCTCAAAGTCTCAGGGTTTTTTAGTGTAAAGTCTTGCTAGGATTCATTTTTTTTTAGTATCTACTAACAAATTTAATACACTTTTTTCAATACATTTGAAAACCTGTGAAAAGTCCTATTTCTTTTATTCTATGTAGAAAATACTGTATATGAGTGATAACCTATCTTGTTTTGGCTAGCAGTGGACCAAGAATACAAGCATACATTCAAGTTTGTCAGTATTTCTAATTATCAGTAAAGCAATTGATTATCCAAGACAAATTCTGCCACTGAAAAGAATTTAGCTTCTCTCTTAGACTATGTCTATGCACAGTCTATAAATATATACATTTTGAGCAGTTTTCAAGCTTTCAAGTATTTTAACTATGTAAGCTAATTGTTTGTTTTACAGCGACACCAACATGTTTTCAGACATTTAACAATTTTACATTAGAGTATCTTTTCTTTCTCTCTGATAAATGAACATATTTTACTGATACTCTGCCTCTACCACCTCTTTCTTTCTTCTTTCCTTTCTCTTTTTCACCCTTTTCTTCTTTTCCCAGGCTAGTATCATCCAGGTTTTTTAGTAGCTGTTCAAAGAGGAAAATAAATTTTCACAAAGAAATTATATTGTGAGTAAAAAGCAAATCCAACAAACTGAAAACCCTCTTCGTTTATCTTCTCCTCAATTTCCTATTAGTTATAAGAAAAGTGGAATTTTCCAACGTCTATCAGGAAAGAAAACAAAACTCTAAGTAAAACTGAGATACTTTGTCCATGAACACTATGAATCAGACTAGAAGGATGATTGGTGCACTTTCATGTGTGTGCATAATTCCTGGGTGTGTGACTGTAGCACTGCTGTCACCTTAGCTCTTACCATGTGAAGGATAATATGTGGACCTCTCTCAGAGATAATTTTTGGACCACCACGGCATTTTACTCTGTTCTTCACCCACAATTGTCTCCCATGAGAAATGCAGTAGAAAGTAAGGTTAATTAGCACCCAAATAATCTTACTTAGGGTTTTTTTTTTTTTTCATCAGTTTGTCTTCTACATCAGTGAAGTTCTACTTTTTATCTACATTTTCTTGATCATTGAATATTTCCTCCTTGTTCATGTTTATAGTTATGTTTTATAATAATTTGTCATTACTTTTAGATAGTACTTTTCATTGTCTAGAAAGGAATAGGAATCAGCATGAAATGGCATCAAATTTGCAAAATAACATTATGAACAGATGAAGTTACATACTGATTTAAAAATACATTTAATAATTCTACAATAAGAGAAATCAAAGTCCTCTACAGTGCCATAGAAAGTGTATTTTTAATTTGTGTTTGTTGCTAGAAATCAGCAGGCTTTGTAAATTTAGTCTGAAATGAATCTACAAATGTGTAAGACATCACTTACTTGAAGTTGAGACTGATCAGTTCTGCCACAGCTGGTGCCAACATTCTGTCAGTCAAATTCTTAACTGGGTTGTAAAGGGTAAGGAGAACAGTTGCTTTTTACTCCCAGCTGAAATGAAATACAGTGTCAGTTACTATTTTTCTTCCCTATCTTCCAAGTGCAATGAGACATTTATTACATTATCTTAGCCTGTCTAAGATTAGGTGGTCATTTAGTTACACAAAAGGTGAAAGCATAAATTCTTTCACTCTTTGAATTTTTCCTTGACTGTATGATACAATATGCATATGAATAGGTGCTCTAAATAATAATTTAGTGTATATTTATTCACATATATATTTATTCACAAAATGCATGCATTTCAAATATTGATGCTGAAGAAATTAAAGTCAGAAAATTTAGCAGTAGCAAATAGAAGTGCTGCAGAGCAAAGTAGTTTAATGCAGGTATCTAATTAGCAAAGTTTCATTTTGATCTTGAAGCACCATTACCTTTTTCCAAGCTTCTTCACCTTATTATGGACTATATTTTTCCAATTTTTGACAAAATTATTTATGAAACAGAACAGTAAAGAAAAAGTCTCTCAATTTTAAACTGCTCTCTATCACCTTTGAAAGGAAATGAAGATAATAAGTCCTAACTGACCAAAAGAGCAACTAATATAATATAATATAATATAATATAATATAATATAATA
>VXBN01005873.1:70062-125264 GCA_013397395.1 Sinosuthora webbiana | reverse complement strand
GACCTACCAGACCTTTCTACGAGATCACTGCTTCAAGAAGACCATCTCATCTGGACTGCTTCCATCACCGTGATCAGGTGGTATTCTGACTCTGTCAGTGGTCTTTTGCATTTCTTTGCATTTATTTTATTTTACCTTTTCTTTCTTTTCTTCATATTAAATTGTATTTCTGACTTGGAGCCTCTGACTTGTTTTCCTTTCAAACTACTACAGGTTGATATGATTAAGTTTCATTTAATGAGTGATTCTTTCTTGAGACATGTGTGGGACAGCACTTAAAAATTCTTGAAAAATCCAAGTCACTAAAAAAAGTAAATACCTCTTGATAAACACTCCCTTCTAAAAAGGAAAAAGATTGAAGTGAGGCAAAATATCAGAAACAAACCAGAATCTAATTATAGAACTTTAGGTAGTGACAGGATCATTACAAAAGTTAAAAAAAAAAAAAAAAAAGTAATATGTAACAAAATACACAGGAATAGTAGCTCATAATTGGGAAGTAATTCAACAACAGAATGTAAAAGCTGAAGATAATTAGTCAATATTTGGGACATAGTGCTGTCGGCAAACACACAAAACATGTTAGCTGTTGTTTTCCCCACTACTACTTCTAAAAGAGCTGCAGTTATTTGATGTCAAAACCTACTATTGTCTATTAAAATTAGGCCAGGAAGGATCGAAAATTATTTCATGTTTTCACCAGCTTGAAGGAATCAGTGAAGTGGTTCTTATGAGTTCAAAGAAATTACAAATGCACCACCTTGCTAACAGAACAATTAAATTCCTGGTATGAAAGCAAATTCATTGTGTCTTCTGTATAAAGATAGTTTTGAAGAATGTTTAGCCTAAACTATGAAAAACAATGTCAGGGAGGAGTTGTGGCTGCTCCCCATGGGGAAACAGTCCAGAGCAAAAGGTGACTGCAAGGCACCATCCTATGACCTTGATCTAGAGCACAGATGCAGCAAGTCTGGCTTGGCATCAGACACAGAAATACTCTATGGGGGTAAGGTAGGGCTGAGAGCAGGATTGAAAGCTGTGTCCAAGGAATCACGTTGGGTCATGACTGTGGCAATATGACCCTGGGCACAGGCACAGTATTAATCTGCTACATGGCTCAGGCGAGAGCAGCAGAAACAGACTTTTCTGGAAAAGCATTCCCCAGAGAAGGAGAGCACCCCAAACTTTCGGTTTCTCATCAGTGATGGAGGGCAAGCTTTGACTAAATACCTTCTTGCATTCCACTTAGCACCTTAACTGATTCCACTGAGCACCCTAACTCAGCCCAGTAAACTTTTATGAAGGGGGCTGCGGTCAGGATCCTTACAGAGGTCAACCAAAAAAATGGCATCTGTCAATCATTTCCAGTAAAGCTTTTTTGATTTCACTTCACTTAGGTAAAATTTCAGCTGAATGTTATTTTAGCTAGTTACATTTCTAGATTTAAAGAGTGAGTTTATTTATGGAATTGTGACTATTAAACCTAAAGAATATGTACAAAAACTAAGGAATGCAATTTATGAATGCTGTTGGATTATTAATACTTATTCCTGGTATTTTAAAACAATAGCTCCTTCTGTCATCTTGAAAAATACTGCAGTTTTTCCAGGCTTATTCATTCAGCCATATCCTAATTCTTCAAAAATTCATTGACATGTTCAGTTTTCCAGTGCAGAAATTGATGTCTATGATTTTCATCTAGAGAAGTGAATTTAGGTTACAAGTCTAAAAAGAATTACACACAACTAGATATATATGTTTATGGGAAAAACATATTTGAAATCTTTATTTAGGGTTTTTTATTATTATCCATATCTTTGAAATCTATTTCTTGTAACAACTATTATTTTAACTAAGGATTTCAGGAATTTTTTGCTCTTTTTTCACTTTTATTGGCTTATTTGAAAACTTTTATTCCAAAAGTAAAAATTGATATAGAATTTTAAAATACTGTTTTAAGTTTGTTTTAAGATTCTTGTCAAGGTTTTCAAAATAATAACTTGAGGGTGACTTTGAACTGTAGGTTTCATTTTTACTGTGTTGCTTATGTTATAGGTATTCCATATTGAGATTCTGTATAAAGATCTCTATTATCTACTCCTATGATATGAGACAGAATGTATTAAAATCAATGAAGTAGTTAATTACCAGATTTTGGTCACAAAACTGATTTGAATATACTTTTCAAAAAATTTCATGTCTTTTCTAAGTCTTGACTAAAAAATTTGAGAGCTGTAGGTGACATTTGTGGCCCCATACACCGCTAAGGAAACCAGTTTATGTGCTCTAGTGTACACAAACACTAGAGTATGGTGCTTGTGTATACTAGTGCACAAAAACTAGTTTCCAATATAGAAACTGCTATCTGTGCTCTGTGAAACAGTGTCATGATGTAACGAAGCAGCATTCAAACATCATCCAGTGTTGTAGGTTACAGGGTGGAAAAGACTGAGCACAGACAGATATTAGGCTACAAGTCAAAAGCACTACAGACTTGAAATAAGTTTATGAGTAACTGTTTTGTCAAAAATCCAGAAAACCATAAATGACTGCAGGGTCCAAGTACAGAATCAAATTTATTGTGTGATTGGCATTTTTCCACCAGCAACATTTTTAGCTAAATTATTAAGGGGTAGTCATGGATGGAATGTCTAAGAGTCTGAAGTGGCTGATACATGGGTAAGGCTGCAAGAAAAAATTATCTCTGCTGATGATATACAAAGCTGGTGCACGAAAAGTAGGAAATTTTGTAATAAGGGCTGTCAATGCAACACATTCTCCAAACAATAAAATCAATAGGACAAACAAAAGTTAAACGCTGGCAGCACAAACTGATTTTGCACCTTTCAGCCTCAAGAATGAATTCTCTCTTAGGGGAACAGCCAAAATTTTTTCTTCAGCTGTTTGGAAGTGCCACTGTTCCATATGCTTGTGGTGTACAAGAAAAAATTTAATGCTGGGAAAAGCAAATAACATTCTAGGTTAATAAAAGGATAATTTTCACCTGAATGGGCAACAAATTATTAAGCTTTAGGGGTCAAAAGATGGACATGAGAAAATTCAGAGAACTAGTATTATATTTAGTAGTTATAGCATAGTATGACGGTCAGTCTCTGTAGGGAAGGAACTTATTGCCACTAAGTCACATTACTATGAATGAAAGATATATTGCTGAAAATTTTCACTTTAGGCAAAGAGACTTTAATCCCACCAAGTCATGCAATCATGGACCAGTTTAGGATATTCATATATCATTTGTATTTTCCACAGCCTTTTTTGTTATCTGAGGAATTTTGTTGAACTTTTCCAGAATGCACTGTCAGAAAAATAGCCATAGTTCTGGGGCTCTCTTGATCTGTAAATGACAGATTTTGATTCAGATGATACTAGTTGTCTGTTTTGGGGCTCAAAATAGTAAACTGAGAAAGGAGTATGGAATTTCCCTGCATTTATAGAGTAGTCTGATAATTGATTTTGTCCTTCTCTACATACTCATCATATTCTGCAGCAGACAAAAGTTCAGAGTCCACTAGTTTTGCATTTTTGTTGGAGTGAATTAGGTGTCAACAGGTTCTTATCTAGAACCAAGATAAAAAAATTAAAGAAAATTCTTGTATTATGAGAGCATGATGATTTCTTTCTTATATTGGAATATCTCATCTTACTGAGAGCTACTGTAATCCATGGACATTTATTTCCATTTATATTGAAAACATTTTCTTTGTTATAATTATTATGTGCTTTAAATCACTTTGGGCTGTGTTAAAAATGAGTCAGTTTCATATGGAAATATGTTTTTAATCTTTTGTTTCCCTCCTGAATTCTGCAAATGAACTAAATAGTCAATAAAATTCTTAGCTGATTAGGGTTTCAACTAAAATATATATAGAAGTATTTTTTCTTGTTTTCTTAAGTAGGGAAAACACTAAGCTACTGTTCTTAAGAATACAGAAAAGTATAACAGCACACTGCAGCAAAACTTAAATATCTTCATTAACCAAAATATTTTGAAAATAAAAAAACTTGGATACAAATGAATGTTTACAAAGTACAGAGCCTTCAACTGTAATGCCTGTGTACCAGTAACACTGTTAGATGAAAGGTCTCAGAATAGAAAAAGGCATGAATGTAGGAGTGGTAACAAGCAGGTATAGTCAATAAAAAATTAGAAACTTTCAAAAAGGAATTACAGTTTACATGATCCTTGGCTGCCATACAAGGTTCTTTCACTGCGAAAAAAATAAATGGGAGAAAGAAACTAAGGCCCAGCAGCCAATAAAGGGGAGACTTGAGACACAAGTCCTGGAAGTTTGTTAGCCTGTGATTCTTACAAGAGATCATGAAAATAAATATGTGCCTAAACTCCCAAATTAGACTTGAATAGACTGGATAATACTGCAATTATGTTTTAGGTAAAGACGGTTCAGTTGAAATAACAAATAGGAAGGACTCATTTAGAAACTAAAACCTCACTCTACCTTCTCATTAAGAAGAGCTGTGTATGGTGATATTCAGTGTCATCGCACTGCTTTGTATGATGCACAAGCAGGACACTGTATTTCCCTGATTGTGATGAGAAACTATTCTGAATAGTGATTTGCAAACCCAAAATCAGATATGGGGTAATGCCTAAATGAAAGCTTTCAAAGTAAGCTATTTAAAATTTTACCTTTAAACAATTTCATAATTTTGAAAATCATGCCAAAATAGCTTAAGATTGAAATGTAGTCTGTGGAGGGCAAAAAAGTTAGAACAAAATTTTATTTATGAAAAAAATGATATGAAGTAGTTTGATCTTCCTTTTGTTCCTTAAACATGGAAATAAACTTGCTTGGAATGCATCTATGCTATCAGCATTGGAAATAGGACATTATTTAATGCAGATTAAAAGCTCATGTAACATCAAAACTATCTTTTGGGATGGGACCTGACCCCTAAAGGGACCTGACTCTTCAGTGTGCTAGTTTCCTATCTTGGAGTCTACAACCTTCTTTCCATGTAGCAAAAATGCCTGATGTAAAACAACATTCAGTACTGTAACCCCTCTTGATAATTAGATAATTGGTTAAATAAATCACATTATTTAAGTAGGCTAGGATTGGAAAATTCCTTGGACAAGATGGAAGATCAAAATCTGAAATTTTCAAGGAAAAGTCTGTTAAAAAAAAATACAACCACAAAATGAAAGGACTTTTCACCACATTGAAAAAAGAAACAAGCAAGGATGAGGCAGAGGACATACTAAACAGAGGAAGAAATACTTCTATGTATGCTTCCCTGTCAGAGAATCTTTGGAGAGAGCAATGCTACATTTCAGGCCTTCCTACAAACATGCTTGGTTGGTCAGTCTGCCATCATCTGTGTGGGCTGCATTCCAGATGAGAACATGTGGGAAAGCACAGTGTCTAAGCTTCATGTTAGTCAGGGAGGCTAGCCAAATGTCTGAAACTGATAACTAGGAGCAGGACGGGCAAATTCTTGGCACTTGATATGTGGTTAGGATTTTGGGGAACTAAGCCAAGGAAATCATTATAAGACTCATCAAAAAAATCTACTGAGTGTGTTCTAAATAATCTTCTTGCTGTACTGTTGAGATATGGTAAGGATGGGTGAATTCAGCTGTCCTTGTCTTGGTGCAACTGCCATGAATTTTTATGGAAGTTTTATCTAATAAAAAATGCAGATTAATCTCTCATTGCTGTTTTGAATTTAATATACTGAGTGAGGATTTCTTCCCTGTTAAGGATTTTTGATAATGCCTTCTTTTTTAGAAAAAAAATATAGTTATTGCAGTAAAATGAATATAAGCATTTTTTTCTTTTTAAAATGACAAGGGCAGTATTATCTAAAAAACCCTTTTATCTTCTGTAAAAAATAATTTCTATACTTAAATATTGCTGTTAAGATCTACTGACTCTGGCAATTGATTTGAGAAAGGGAAAAGGAGGAAAGCTATGCGTTAGTATAAACAGACTAATATGTTTTTGGTATTCTTTTTTTCCCTCATAATATACTGTACTATGCAGATCAACTTATTAGCATCAGAAAGGTAATATAAGTACTTTCATTGGAATGTCCTTCCCTTCTTTAATTAATTAAGGTGGTAATTTATGTGTGTGTTTTAATTATTACTTTTGTGGATGATCTATACAAAGAGGATTCATATGTAATGCATATTCATGTATGAGATATCAATTACAGCTGAAGTCTTCACAGAAAAAAGCAGTTCATGTGGACATTCAAAATTCAAATATATTCAGAATATGTAGGGAACAAAAGGTAAGATTTTTAGTCTGCTGTCTTAAATTAGTCCTGGCATTTTACTCTAAATAGATTGAAATTCCCCTATCAAGCACTTCCTTTTTTAATCATACCATTGCTATAAATAATTTGGTAAATATCTAAGTTTTGATTCTAGTTCCTTCATCATGCACAGATTATTTAGTTCTACACTAGCACATGAAATATATTTTATCTTCCCTGTAGAATCTTTTTCTACTACAGTTATTTCTAAGTAGAAGAAAATTGCTCCACTGATATTAATTCTACACTTTTTCACAGTAAATGTTATTTAGTGTAATACAAAGTGAAATTCAACAACGCAGCTCAGGAGTAACACTAACTGACAGGTATGCACTAACAGCATTTCATTATAGAAATGTCAACACTTAAAGAGAAATCAACAACTAAAAACAATCGCCTGATTTTACCTGCCATTCTTGGAATTTTGGAACTCTCTCTGCTTATAATAAATCTGATACCTAATAACATCAGTTATAATTTTACAAATAAGGCCTGACTGGTTATTTTTGTAGCTACAGGTAATTTATATAGCTTGCTCTATGGAGAAAAAATGATGAAATTTCCCTTTAGATGCTTAAAACAGTATAAAAATACAGGCTGAAGAATGAATAGTAGAAGTGGAAACAAACTGTGAAGTTATTTGACATTGACCTACCTGAAAAATCTTTTTAATCCAAACATGTTTAATCTATTTTTTCCCAACTGACTGTGTCTGAAAGCAAATCTTAGGTGAACACTGCTATTACACATTCCTGCTTGATAATCTTGTTGAATCACTAAGTTCAAAAATCACTGACTTCACAAAGATGCAGGTTAAGCTGCTTTTCTGAGAGCAGTTGATAAAAGAAATTCAATTATGTTAGAGATAAGAGCCTACACTTTTCATACTATGTTAATAGGGCCATAAAGAACACAATTCCAAGGGTTAGTAAATATGATTTCTGAGTCTATGAGTCATAAATATAGAACTATTTATACATATATCTTAAAAAGTTTTGCCAGCTTTCTAGGAATAGTGAACCTCATTTGAACAATAAGCAATTAGAATAAAGAAACAACCTCAGTGGGAAAACAATTTTCAAAAGCAGTTATTTGCTTTTCCAAAATTGCCTCATCATATCTTGGTGCTTATATACTTTTTCTATAAGAGAACAGTTACAGTTATTAGTAAATGTACATATGCTTTTGCTGTGTTCCCTGGCCACTCAAGAAGAAAAAAATAATATTGGAAAGACAGACACACAAATTAACTTTGTGAGAAGATTTTATATTTCTACACAAGTTATTAACTAAAATAGTTTTTAAAGTAATAGCTTTTAGTACTTCATCTGGGAAAGAAACCCAGCAAAACTCTAAGGTGAAGGATAGAAAATGTTTTGCCACTAAGAAGTAAAAATATATAGTATTAAGGATAGGAGATAAATTGTTTTTAAAAATCAATTTAATTGAAAATACTTGGCAAATTCACAGAAGAAAAAATTGTGAATGTTTTGTTGAAATTACTGTAAGCCCTTCTTTCTTTCTTGATTCCCAGGGGAAACAAAGTTCAGGGATTTGATTAATTGCTCTTACCAGGTAAAAATAAACTGTTACAGTTTTGATGATGGTACTTTCTATTCAAGATTTAAATTTTTAACATGCCCAGCCTGGAGAAGGCCAATAAACACAAAAGGATATATGTGCAGTAAATTGTATAATTTTCCCAAATGCCGAAAAGAGGAAGACAGAAATTGCATATTTCACTTGCCTGAATCAGTCTTGCATTTACAAGTCCAGGATTTTGTGTTTCAGTGAAATAAATCCACTGTCACTGTATTAAGACTTTCATCTTATTTGATTCTGCCTCTAAATTGTACTCTTTCCCTTATGATTTACCACAAAAAAAGAACACATAGCATCATTTTGTATTGATTTCAAAGTTACTTTGAACTACTGAGTTCATTGTTACAGATTTCTAGCCACTGCTGGTTGTCCAGGATGGCAGCAACAAAGTTGACGAGGGGAGTACCAGCGTAACCAAAAAAGGCTTCAAGGCCTTAGTTACCTGGTTGAAGAGACAGGAGCACAGATATTATTCTCCTTGATTCCTTAATAGCAGGGATGAATGATGAAAGGAATAGAAAAACCCATACTATCAGTAAGTGGCTTAAAGAAAGTTTTTTGATTATGGGGCAATTTACATGGCACCAGGTCTCCAGGTCTACTGGAGACAGATAGAGTCCACCTGTCTAGAAGGTGCAAAAAGTTCCTACCCTATGAATTACCAGGGCTGATTGAGAGGGCTTTCAATTAAGTTTGAAGGGGAAAGGGAATGAGAGGAGCCTTGCTACAGCTGAGCAAGCTGTAGCACCTGTGGGTGTCAAGCCAGGTTTAGGGGGGCAAAATTATAGCCCAGATGAAATGTGTTTACTCCAATGCACACAATAAGAGTAACGAACAGAGGGAGCTGGAGGCCACTGTAGTGCAGGAAAGCCATGATGTAGTCACCATCATGGAAGTGTGGTGGGATGACTCACATGACTGGGGTGCTGCAGTGGGTGGCTACAAGCTCTTCAGAAGTTACAGGGATGAAAAAGAGGTGGGATGGTTCAGTACATTAGGGAGTGTTCTGACTGTATAGCACTCAAGGCTAGTGATGATGAGGTTGAGAAACTAGGGGTAAGAGACAGGGGGAAGGCTAACAAGGCAGATATCCTCCTGGCAGTCTGTTATAGACCACCCAACCAGGATGAAGATGTGGATGAATTATGTGGATGATAATCGTGTTTCACCATCATCAGCCCTCCTTCTTTAACCTGATGAACATCTGCTGGTAACTCAACACAGAAGGGAGGAGGCAATCTAAGAAATTTCTTGAAATGCATGAAAAACTAACTTCCTGACACAGCTGGTAAGAGCCTATTAGCAGTGAGCCCCTGCTAGATCTGCAGTTTACAAACAGAGGAAGGCTGATAGGAAATGTGGTAGTTGGAGTTTATCTTGGACACAGCGATCAGGAACCCAGTCAGTGAAACAAGGACAGACATCAACAAAACCTCTAACCTGAACTTCCAGAAGGCAGACTTTGCCCTTTTCAGGATACTGATTTGGAAAGTTCCTTTAGAAGCAGCCCTTAAAAACAAAGGCCCAGGAGGGCTGAACATCTTCAAGAAATCTTGAAGCAGTAACAGGTCATCCCTATGTGCTGAAAGATGAGCTGACAGGTAAAAAGACAAGCCTGTTCGGGTAATTCCATCACTTTTGGAAAAAGAAGCAGGCAGCTCAGGAAGTGTTTAAGAGTGTCATTAGGTCACGCAGAAAGAAAATTTAAGAGGTAAAAACTCAATTAGAACTTAATCTGGCCGTTTCTGTAAAGGATAATAAAAAGTATTTTTATAAATACATTAACAGCAAAAGGAGGGGAAGGGAATTCTTCCATGCTTTATTGGACATGAAGAGAAATGTAGTCACCAATGGAAAAGGTGGAGGTACTTAACAATTCTTTGCCTCAGTCTTCAATAGTAAAACCAGTTGTCCTCAGGACAACTGGCCTCCTGAACTGCTAGACAGGGACAGGGAGCAGAACAGATCTCCTGTAATCCAGAAGCTGTTAGTGACTGCTGAGCCACTTAAATGCTCATGGGTCTATGGGGCTGGATGCGATCCATCCTAGAACGATGAAGCTGGCAGAAGAGCTTGCTAAGCTGCCCTCCATTATCATCCTGGCTGACTAAGGAAGTCTAAGATGATAGGAGAATGGTCAATGTGATGCCCATTCATAGCAGGGGCTGGAAAGATGATCCAGGAACTGCAGGACTATCAGCCTGATCTTGGTGTCTTCAGTATAATCACATGACATTCACAGTACAACCAAGGCATCAGACCCAGACAAATTTTACTATAAAGGCAGGTCCTGCCTGAACAACCTGATCTCCTTTCATGACCATATGACTGACCTGGTGGATGCAGGAAGGGCCCTGGATGTTGTCTACCAGGACCTCAGCAAGGCCTTCAACCCTGTCTCCCACAGCACACTCCGGTAAAAGCTGGCAGCCCACGGCTTGGACAGAAGCACCCTTTGGTGAGTTAATAACCGGCTGCACGGCTGGGCCCAGAGAGTGGTGAATGATGCTGCATCCAGCTAGTGGCCAGTCACTAGCAGTGTCCCCCAGGGATCAGTACTGTGTCCAGCTCTGTTTAATGCATGATTTGGTTGAGGGGATACAATCAGCAAATTCATGGATAACACCAAGTGGGATTGGATTTTCAATCTGCTGCAGGATAGAAAGTCTATCCTGCAGCGGGACCTGGAAAGGCTTGAAAGATGGACCAGGATCAATGGGATGTGATTTAATGAAACCAGGTGCTGAGTCTTATATTTTGGACAAAATAACCACAGGCAGCTCTACAGTCTGAGGGCAGAGTGGCTGGAAAGCTGCCAATTGGAAAAGGACCTGGTGATGCTGGTTGACAGCAGCTGAACATGATCCATCATGTGCTCAGGTGGCCAAGAAGGCCAATGGCATCTTGGCCTGCATCAACATGCATGGCCAGTAGAATCAGGGCATGGATTGCCCCTTGTACCTGGCACTGGTGAGGCTGTATCTCAAGTAGTGTTTCCAGTTCTGGGCCCTTCAATTCAGAAATGACATTGTGGTGCTGGAGAGATGGGCAAAAAAGTTGTTGAGTGGTCTGGGGAGCAAGCTGGGGGGTGGCTGAGGGAGGTGGGATGGCTTAGCTTGGAGAAGAGGAGGCTCAATTTATCACTCTCTCCAACTGAAAGGAGGCTGTAGCCAGGTGAGAGTCAGCCTCTTTTCCCAGGCAACCAGCAACAGGACTAGAGGACATAGTCTTAAAGCTCTGCTAGGGAAACACTAGGTTAGACCTTGGAAAAAAGATCTTTACAAAAAGGGTGATTATATCCTGGAATGGGCTGCCCAGAGACATGAAGGACTCACCGTCCCAGAAGGCATTTATAAAATGACTGGATGTGGTACTACGTGCCATGGTCTAGGTGATAAGATAGTTGATCAATTGAACCAATGATCTCAGAGGTCTTTTCCAATCTAATTGATTCTGTGATTCTGTAATACTTTGCTCTGTGCTATAGCTGTTCCAACCAGCTGTTCAGAAAACTCCTATGTGATTTTCTTTATATCATGAGTTTTCTTTTCTTTATATTAAGTAATGGGAAAATATATTGCCTCCTAAATATAAAAACAAGATAAAGAAAAGATTTGAAAAAACATTTTTAGGAATGAGAAATCAAAGTGGCTGGATTTTGTGGCTGTGTGAAGCCACATCTCTTCATAAGAGAGAGGAATAGATGTCTGAGATCCAGACAGGATGTTTTCTTACCCTTATTTTAAGTACTGATGATAATTAAGCAAAATACTATAGCATAGTTTTTAGTTAGACAATATCCTCCTCCATTTGAAGAATATAAAAGATGTTTGCATTAAAAAATTGCATTAAAAATGAAAGTTTGGTATTTTTAATAGTTATCTTTTGTATTTTTGAAATGTCATATTTAATTGCTAGCATGAGTTTCCAGGGAATGAAGACGTTTAGCAAGACCAAACACACACCCCCCCCAAAAAAACCCAAAAAAACTGCACTGCTTTGCAAACTTTTACAGGTTGCACTCAGGAAGCAATGAGATGGGTGACATAGAAAGGATAACTTTGATAGATTAATTGTTTTCCAGTCATTTTCTACTGAAAATTTGTGAACCGTAGTTGATACTCAGGTCAGGATGTTGTCATCTGAAACTTAGAACAATGTTCTCTGTTTTCACAAAAAAAAAAAAATTTGCATGCCAATAACTTCAATGCTAGCTTTAAAACATGTTTTTTCAAAGATATCTACAGATCTTACACACAGGTTTTACAACAGGTCACTTCTGTGAAGTAGTTAAAGAATTCAAAATATAAACTTATATCCCAAAAGCATGACAGGAAACAGAGGAGACACATTCCTCATTCATCATGGCCAGCCAATATGCAGTTGGAATTCATCTATCTACATTCCAGCATGTGGCTTTTTGGTAAGTTAGCTTCAATCTTGTGTGCTTATATTATGTGTTTCTAAACTAAAATAATAGGAAATGAAAAATAGATGTAAATATGTAGAACTTTTGGGGGAGGATTGAATGTGGATGTTGCTACTAGTATTAATAGAACGAGATAATGTAAAGTGTAGATCATCTCTAGCATAGATATTCTTCCTAAAGAATCCTAAAAGTATTCTGATTTTTAATCAATAAAATTTCAGCTGCAAATTTTCACTGTTACAGTATCATAGGATTGTTCCCATAGTTGTGGAAGATAGTTATAAATTTTCTGGGAAGATGCTGATGCTGGTTCAATAACATTTTTAAAGGTTTTTTTAACAAGCTTGAGTAGCTCAGATATGCTTAAAAACCTGAATATTCCAAATACCACTGTCTAGTTCACAGATACTGTACTTGGACTTAGCATACCATGAACAGCCAATTCAATGTATATGAACAATATGAACAATAGCGATAGAATAAGACGGCATGAAGATTTTGTAAGCTTTCTTTAAAGTTATGTCAAATACATTTTTTCTTATGTAAGACATTCTTTTTCTATGTAAATAAAATTTTATTACATTTACAAAAATGGTATTCACCTGACTAACACTGTTTATTCTATAGCAAGCATCTGCATTTCATCTGTTTCTCAAACGTAAATAACACATGCAGTAATAAAATGAACCCATTTTTATTAGGCATTTTAAAAATGCTAAACAAAAATCTGAAAAAAACCCCATAAAATATATTTAATTTTGCAAATAGCTATAACCAAAGCCTTGAAAACTCAGCTAACTAAGAAATATCTTCATAGAATCTAAGGATCCTAAACTGTAGAGTTGTATTAGAAAAGAAATCATACTCAAGATTAATGATTCTTTAAGTTTATGAAATGAAACTACCTATCAAGGATAGTAAAGGATTTGAAATTATCAAGGATAAAGATTATCAAGGATAATCTTTACTACCTATCAAGGATAGTAAAGGATTTGAAATTTTGTAATTTTACTACTAATAATTCTGAGAGGCCTAATATGTAAATATACCTAAGTAAAGCATGAAAGAACCCTTCAGATTTTTAGGAGAAGGGTGTTTCGTATGGGGTTTTTTTGATTATTTTTGACTCATAAGATATAATTTTGTATGTAACATGTAATATGTTCTAAATAATATTGATCTATTGAATATGTTAACTTGTTGTATCTGAATGAAATATTTTGGTTTGCAGAAAATATAAGGATAATAATCTGGTGTTCTGTGTGGGTACTACTGCACCTATTAAGTCGTACAGTAAATTTTCACGCACAGAAATGTATAAACAGATATATTGGTCTCCCAAAGGACTTCAAAAGGTGAAAACACAGGCAACTGTTTTGAGAATATTAGGCATCTTTCTTGTTTCTGCACCAATGAGTGTCTTGACTGTCGAGTAGAAGGAAAAGTTCTGTTCTTCACCAATTCCCCATAAGCCCAGAACTATCTCCCCGTTCTGACCAAACCCCCTATTTTTTAGCTTTCAAAAGGTACATGAACAGCCATGTAATGTGTAAATTAACGGCTTTTTGGAAGGGACTTTTTCTACTCTTACTGAAGAGTAATTATGAAAATGGATTGCTCTTTACTTGAAGATTGTATCTGATTTCTCCTTTACAATTCCACAATGATACTTTAACTCTTTCTGCCCAGCATATCCAATGAATAAGGTAATTTTTTTCCTGTCAGTTTTGTGTCTCAAAAATAGTTTTTGATTGCTCTTGCTACATAGGAAACCAAGAAAAACATGTATATACAAGATGGAAAAACAAAGTGACTGACAGGTTAGAAAAGATGGGAAAAGGATAGTAATTTTTGTGAATCTGTGCCTCTGCCTGTCATGAAAAAAATATTTTACGTGACTTAAGTGCAAAATAATTGCATGCCAATGAAGATGATAGGAAAGGTTCTGCAGCACTGTCATTTCTGTAATTGCTGGGCATTCAGGAGTTGCGTCTTGTCAAGTTAAAATTCAGATCTTTTTGAAAACAGGTCATATAGATCAAATATTCCACTAAGATTAGGTTCCAGCAATTACATGGATGTGTTTAGTTATATGTTATTTTTTAAATCTTCTCTTTAATATTTTAATTATTTGGTCATAAATTGGCACACATCTTAGATCAGTTAATTCTTTCCAGTGTGATCTGAACATTTACAGATGTTTTCTTAGACTGCTATATTTTAAGTAATTTATTTTTTATAAAATCAGACACTTAAAAATAACCAAACCAAGCAACCTCATATGTTCTTTTATTGCATAATATTTCTACATTTTTATGAGGGAAAAATACGATATTTGACAAGGGGCATGGGAGAAAAGTGGGTTCCTACCCATTTTTCAAAAATATTCCTTCAGGTATTAGTCTTTATGAAAAATATGTTCATACCTAAGAAGACAGCTGTTTACAATAAGGATCATTAACTGTGTTTATTATAATGCAGCTTTTGAAAGCTTTGAAAGCATTAATGATAGCAAAGATTCATAAAGTCAGTTTCAATAACAGATAAGAAATAGAACATTCAGTTATACACCAAAATTCCCATGTTAGAAAAATCAAAGACCAGAAAACTAGTGGGAAGAGGCTATAATGATATTTTGTCATTGTGTTTTCTGGATGTTTGTTTTTTGAAGGCTTCTGTTTCCAGACAGATCAGTGATAAAAAAGCAAATTTGAATCTCAAAAATTGAATGCCATAAAAGGTTTTCTAACACGAAGGAAAAAAATAACAGTTACTATTATAATTAGAAAAATATAGAAGTTTTAAAATAAAGGTCAAAATACATTTATAATGAGAAATTATATATGAGCACACAGACTTTTAAAGGCATTATTTTGTTAAGATTACATTTCAGAGTTAATGTTTTGCAATTAGTAGAGTTCGGATCTAAACTTAGGGCCCCAAATGTCCTTTATGAACTGCAGATAGTGATGATTCAAAGCAATTTACTTTATGCTTGAAAAGTGTTAGCAGGAAAATATGGTTTGGAGGTCGTTTCCCATCCCCATCCCTGTCCCTTCCCCCTGCCTCCCCCCCACCCCTATTTTTTTGCCTCTCCTGTCTTCCGTTACTGCAAAAAAACCACCAAGTATTTCCTTGGTAGTCACTTATGAAATTCAAAGCTGAAATTTGCATATTCTTATTCATTTTATATAGTGGCCCAAAAAAACCTGAGCAATTTTTTTGTCCGATACATTCTCTCACACACTATCATATCACATTGATGGAACCTAAATACATTCTCTGACATTTACCACACAAGCTATTTACAACTCTTTGCTATGTAGACAATGATTTTTAAGGCTTTTACTAGAGTTTGGTGATATTAGCAGAAGTTATTTATGAAAACAATTTTCAAAAAAACATTTTACAATTAATTTTGTGATATCATTACACCTTTTGTTATTGTGTTTTCATGACAAGGTTTTGGGGAGTGTGGGAAGGCAGCTATAGGGATGGCTTCCATGAGTAGCTTCTAGAATCTTCCCACATGGTACAATAAAGCAAGTACCACTTAGCTCCAAGATGGACCCACAACAGACCAAGACAGAGCCCATCAACAATGTTGGTAGTATCCCTGGGATAAAATATTTAAGAAGGGGAGAAAAGTTATTGTGCAGAAGAAACTGTGGCCAGAGTAGAGGCATGAAGTCATGGAAGAGAAACAGCCCTTCAAACAACCAAGGCTGGTGATTGGTGGCAGAAGGAGTGAGAGGAGATGGTACAGGTGCTGCCTGTACCAGAATCTGCCAGAGCGGATTCCCTTGCAGCCCCTGGTGAAGATCACCTTGAGTCAAGCTGTCCCTGCAGCCCGTGGAGATCCTTGCTGTAGCAGGTATGTGTGCTCGAGAGAAGGCTGTGACCACCTGTGAAGCCTGTGACCATGTGTGAAGCCTATACTGGAGCAGGCTCCTGGGAGGACCTGTTGCCACATGGAGACAAAAACCTACACTGGAGCAGGTTTTCTGGCAGGACTTGTGACCCCATGGGGAATCCATGCTGGAGGAGTTCCTGAAGAACTTTGGTAGGACCCCACACTGGAGCACAAGAAGAGTGTGAGGAGGAAATAGCAGCAGAGATGTGCGATGAACTAACCCCAAAACCCATTCCTCATCCCCCTGTGCCACTGGAGAGGGGAGGAAGTACAGAGCAAAGTTAAACCTGGGAAGCTGGGAGGGCAAGACATTTTTAGGTTTTTGTTTTATTTCTCATTATCCTACTCTGATTTGATTTGCAGTAAAGTAAACTAAGTCAAATTTGTTTTTGCCATGATGGTAGTTGGTGTGTGTCATCTCTCCCTGTCCTTATCTTGACACATGAACCTTTACTTTTATTTTCTCTTCCACAGTCCACCTGAGGGGAAGGATAGAGGAGCTTTGGTAGGCCTCTGGCATCCAGACAGTGTCAATCTGCTGCACAATCACATTTCATTTGCCCTTGTAATTCATTTGCGTAAGTGCCACTGCTACCCAAGTAAAAGATCGTCTTCCCTCAAAAGGAACTGTCTTACACTATCAGTTTCTCTCTTAACTCATAATTTCAGTAAACGGTGGTTTGTCCCCTACTAGGCTTCTCTAAAAAGATTTTCTGGCAAGCAAAGTTACAAGCATATAACAGGTACTAGATTTCTTTATGGTGCTTTGAGAGGATTTTTTATATTATTTTTTTGGGAGCTCTAATTGGAACTGTAGAAAGCTGGAAACAAAAATTTCAGTCCATTTAAACAGCTTAAAGTATAATTTTTTGCAGTTCGGCTGACTGGTATTGTTGGTTTTATTTTTGTTTGTTTCTTGTTATGAACAATATTTAGGTGTTTTAGGCCACCATTAATGGTTGCAAGAAAAAAGGATAACGGTAAATACACTTTACTTGTGATAGTAGAATTTATAAAAAGTTCATCAATCACAGATTCATTAGATCTGGAAGAAGTTGTTTTCCAAAAGGATATTTTTCAGAGACTACAGAAAGCTTTGGTATTCTTACTATAGTTATACATGTAAAAAAATGGACTGGTACTGTTGTATTGTGTATTTTGTTGGAAAATTTATCTAACTGATTTTTTTTTTAATTCATTATATTGTATGGACTAAAGAACATTTTTTTTTGCTGAACACAACTTTGATTATATGTCACTGACACAGTGTTTTGTAAAAGTACACAATGGTTCTACAGTGGTATACTGTTTTGAAAATCTGAGATGGTAGCAATCTTACTAAAATTGTGTGAGAGTCTATAGTGATCTTTATATGAATACTAGCAGAAGAGCAAATACAGTTTTTAGCTTGCACGAAATGGAACCTTAGTATATTCAGATTCCACTGTCTTGCTTTTCTCCACAAAACTAAAACAAGAGAATTGAATTTTAAAAATTAGATATTTTGTGTTCTTACTTTTTTGGTTGCTTTTTTATTATTAATGTTGCTTTTTTAATATGGCTACTTGCTTGCACCAACAGCACGTACCTTATTTTTGAAGCTTTGCAACATAGTGTGGAGATCAGTGAACTAATAACACCCACCATTTTCTAAATGTCTGTATATCTCAACACCCAAATTGATAATTTCTATTGAGATAAGTAAAACAAACAAACAAAAAAAACCAAAAAAAACCCAACAACAAAGTTCATTAACATAGAGCTGGATCTGAACCTGACCAAGAATCGTTGCAGAGCATTGCATTGCATGTGCAGATATAGGACCTAACTGTATACTACTTTAACATTTTAAATGGGCACTGTTTCTGATTATATTAGCATAATGGTTTTTCAAACCTGTTTGGCATTACACTTTATCATTGCTAGTGCATGCTATACAGAATTCAATCATCTGACATCATGGGCTATATATCAATATTCAAAAGAGCTGTATTATCAAAATAGTCAATTAATGGCTTAAATTTTTTTATCTTACCATTGACTAGCACATTCTCTAGAACAAGAATTTATTTATACTACTTATTCATAATTACTGATGTCCCACATAGTAAGAGAATACCTTTTAGCAACTACTAGGAAGCAGAGATTCCATTTCCTGAGGTAAAACTAAATGGTTTTGCCTTTTGAGTATAAAAATGCAAGAAAAAAAAAAAAGATAAGAAATTTTTCATGTGCAAGGAAGAAATATATAGAGATATAAGCTCCCCACACACACAAATAAAAAAGCCCAATCTCAGGGAAATACCACACTTTGCAAGAACAACTTGCCCAGCTGTTAGAATGGTCACATAGATCACTGGTGACATCTTACATAGAATATACCTAGCTCTTGACCCAACTGCAGATCCCTCAGGGAAAAGAAACAACCTGAAAGTAAAATCAGTTAGGTATTGTTGACACTAATCTGTTTTATAACCTAACACATTAGACCAGAAAGAAAATATACTCATATTAATAATTGGATTAATATTAGGAACACCAAACATTTGAATCAATGTCCCCTGGGAGGACTGTGAAGACCCTAGTGCTTTGGAAGTTCAGGTGGGTATTGGTCTGGGAAGCATTTTTATCAAAAATTTTATCTAAACCAACTGCTTGTATACATAAATAAAAATAAGTGCTGCAGAACGTTCTTCCTTAAGAGATCTTAAGAGGTTTATCTGATATACAGCATCAAGATCCAGGGATTTACAGGAGTGAAAAAATTGTCTCCTATCTTCTCTTATGGGATCAACAGAAGCTGCTGGTATTTCAGCTTGAGAACTAACAGACTTCATTACTTGAGTTGAATTTAGCCAATCAAAAGCTTTGAACATTAATAGGAGCAAACTGCATCTCTGCACTTCAGCTGTACTACTGCTACACATTTTGAGGTGAAAATTTCTGTATTTATAGGACTGCAGATCCATCACTGCTTACCATCCCTACTGCTTTGAAAATTTTTGCTTTCCATCCCACACCCTCTGTCGCACTTACCTGGAAAAGAGTTTTCCTGCATATGTGCAGAAATTATAGTAAAGGCTGGAGAGATGTGTAAAAAGAAGATATGGCAAAGAAGTAAGATGGTATTTACACATATAATTACAGTATAATCCACTTCTAAAAATGCAGATTAGCTGACAGAAATTTAATAAATTCCTTCTGCTCGTTTATGATAGTCAAAGACTGCATCAGTGTGTAATTCAAAGGAACTGGATAATTTCATAGTACACTGAGGAAAACTGACTTGGCATAGTTGACTTACTGATACCAGCTATCCTCCTGCTGTCACTTTTAATTCTCTACAAACAATTGTCTCTAACATCCTCTACTGCCAGAGACAATTCACACTCTGTGAATGATGGGGATCATTCAGGACAATGGGATGCATTTTCTTGTATAATACCTGAAATCTCAAAGGATTAAACCAATTGAGCAAAAGTACGATTTAAATTTGGGTTTCTAATAAAAAAAAAAAATGATATCCAATTATAATATAGCTATAAAATATAGCTACATTTCTATGAAATAAAATGTATACCTGTACTTTTTTTTTAACCTGTACATTTCTAGGTATACCTGTACATTTTTCCCTCGTTAAACAAATTCAGATTTTATTTGCATGTCTTCCCTGCAGAGAACATATATTATAGATAAATATGTCTATACACATATAAATAAAACTAAGCCAGGCCAGATACTTCATCTCAGAATTTTTTTTTTTTTTTTTTTNNGCATTTGCCCTATATTTTTCTTTTTCTTATCATTTTAACTATGTAACCTTCTTATGGCAACCATAAGTTTCAAAAGAACCAATATAATTTTGTACATCAGGTAAGGCCCACAAAAAGCAAACCACCCTGCTGGTGAAAAATATGCTACTTCTTAATAGTGTTAATATATAATAGTAACTCATAATCTCATTCTCCATCCTAATTTTTCAGTTTTACATCACAGTAAATTTCTCCATATCAATGGAATTGTACAGAATGGACATACCCGTAAAGATGAACAGTGAAAAACCAAGTCTACCATAGTAGGTATTTATAACATTTGAGAAAGAAAAAGAAAATCAGAAATTTCAAAATATATAAAATAATCAGCTAAGTTTTACAACTGGTCATTTTACTAGTCTGAACCTGATTCCATGAAGTGAAAATATGAAACCTGTAAGAAGTTATGAAAGCAAATCACTTATAAACATCACTTGTCATTCTGTTACAATACATATATTTTACATAACCCTGCAACTACCTGTAAGAGCTTAAAAAGGCAGCCCAAACGCACAAACTCACATAAAAGCAGCAGTGTTAAAAAAATCCACTGTAACTTTGAATATACGGTGTGCTTGTTTCAGGCACTGTTCAAGTCACAACAGGGGCACAGTTCTTAGGCAAAGGATATAGGCTGTAGAAGTGAAGGGGACTCTCAGGAAACAGTTCTACTAGGATGAACAACTATTTTCAAGGTACAAACTGGGGCTCTCCCTGCACAAACTCTTTACAGATTTTCAGCTTACTTAATGATATCTCCAAAAAGGGGTAATATTTTTCCTAAAAAAAGGAGGGACTTTAAATGTCTTTTCATATTGTCATGTGTTAATTTGTATTGGAAACACTATTCTGATCTGCATATTGACTGACATATTTGTTTGCCTAAAGAAAAGTTTAAAGGGACACAAAGTCTCAAAAGATTGTGTGTTTCTCTTTAGGAGCAGTTGCAAATTACAACTGTAGCACTAAACAGAAGGATCTCCTAAAATAAATAACCAGTCTCTGTTCTTTTCCTGACATACTTGTGATGAGTTCTCAGAAAACTCCAAAGACATAATTATCAATGAGAAACTGTGAGCAAAAAGCAGTGTCTGTGAAACTGAGTTTCTTGGAGCAAAATGCTCCACACATTCCAGAAGATGTCAATAACAGACCTTACTAATACTAGGAGAGAGCTTAACTGATTGATTTCTGTAAAATGAGTTAATTTTATGCAGCATCGATATGAAATATGCTATGTTAAAAGTGATAAAATCATGCTGACATATGGAGGGATTTCATTCTCTTTGGTTCACCCCATATTTTGATGTCTGGGAGTTCAGCCAAATATAATTTTGTTACAGCTGCCAAATCAATGGGAAAATACAAACAAACCTAGATAACTAGGAGTCCCCATCTTTGGTCAAGCCAAGATTATCCATCCCATCCTTGGAACTGTTCAGCCAGGTTGAATGGGGCCTTGGGCAACGTAATTTAGTGGGCGGCATCCATGCCTAGGTCAACGGTGGGCTGGAACTAGATGATTTTTAAGGTCCCTTCCAATGCATTCAATGATTCTGTGAACTACTGCAATCAATTTAAAGGCCAAGAGCTTCTTGTCCTGAAGCAGAAGCTGTTAACTGGATGGAAAACAGGAGCTGTTCTAGATAATTTTCATTTGACTCTGAACTTCCAATAGAGTATGTTGCACTGTGTTTAGGCTTTTTTGTCTCCCTGTCTGTTACCTACCTAATTTATGTATGTGGATGTTTGCAGAAGTGTCCTGTAAATACGACATTTCTGAATATTTATATTCAGTTATAAGACTGTATTATACTTTGTTTTGTTTCTCCCAATAAGTAGCAAAAGAAAAAATGTACTAGGAATGTCATTGGCACTTTACACATATGAAAAACTCAACAAATAAATTTCCACTTTACTATAGCCCTAATATTATGATGCTGTCTATTTTTGTCTTCCACTTCTCCTATACCTTGGTACCTCTTTTTCATGACATTTTAACATTCAAAATCTTCCTTTTAAAAAGATTTTTTTCCCTTTTGAATTATAAGCTCTCTCAGTCTCTTTTCCTTAACTCCTCGTATGTTCTGATCTTGATTAACCTTTCAGTAAGGATTATCTGATCAGTAGTATGAAAGATATAAGAACCTTCTCATGATAGTTCACATGGTAACTTTGTACATATTTCTCACTATTTCCCATATCATATCAACCCAGAAAAAGAATAGAATCTTAATTTTTCATTCCAATTTTCAGGAGATGTGCTATAGCACCAGGATGGAAGTGATTTCCAAAAAATAGTATGATCGATTGTCTTTTATGTTGTGCATTTACAAAGCAAAGAACCATCTAGGCTGAACTTAGCTTGACTTACTGCTCCTTTTTAAATTTTCCCTTTCTAATATGATTTCACATCATATTTTAATATGATAAGAAGAAAGGCAAACATCTCAAAGATTTCCAAATTTCTTTTCTACTCTTTTTGATTCTTAAAACAGATCCATTTTAATACATGCATAAAATTCTACTTTCAAACATATCATCCAGGACAAGAGTACCTTTAGTGCAGAAGCACTAAAATAAAAAAGCAAATTATACCAGTGGGTCACTTATTGCTGTGGGAGATGGAGGTACTCAAGAGTTGACTTTTTTTTTTATCTAGGGAAGTTAGTTACTTAGTGAGGATTCACATGCAGGATGTGGTAGAGAGACAGTCGAAGCTTGCCTGTCCTCGTGACTGCTAACCCTTGTTGTTCTTCTTTGTTAAAACCAGTTTTACTAAAAGAGGCAACCTGTAGCATAACAGATGTGACTACAGAGATCTGGAAGAAATAATCAGGACACTGGGACCCAGGTGGTATTATCCTGAATCCGGCAGGTGACAGAAAAGGGTGCAAAAGGAAGGTACGTAGTAACAAATATGACAAACACATTCCCAGCTTAAAATCTGTAGTTCAAAATGATATATGAAAGTTCAGGACATTTAATTTTTATGTAATACTGATGGCGGGCCAGAAATAAATTACAGAAGAGTCTCTGGGGAAGGAATTATGTTTTTTATGGTTAATGTGAATTCTCTTGGAAAAAAGTAGTAAACAAATTGAAGCATACATTCCTTGAAAAACAATCTACTGAAAATATTAGTAAAAACCACCATCAGAAATCTAAATAATACTACACAGGTGTCCTAGGCTGACTTTATGCTGCTTGTATCCCCAGTCTGTTCTGTGTGTGCTGTATGTTTTGTTCTGTGCCTTTAAGACTGGTTTTGAGAGTGAAGCAGGAAAAGAAGCAGCCCGCAGTTTGTTTTGAAAAACAGCCTTCACTCCTCTCCATTTTTTCCTCAGGATGGAGTTGTTCAGCTGAGGCATGGACAGCAGCTAGACAGAAATATTTTTTGCATTTAGTTAGTTTAGCTAGATGAGGCAGAGAAGTTTCCTAGATTTTTTTTTTCTTTTTCTTGGGACTGTTTAAACCTCCTCTGGACTGAGAACCCAGAGGAGCACTGGGAGCTCACACCTGCGGCCCACCGGGGCCTGGACCTCTGGAGGGACTGATAAGGGACTGACTGAGTCAAACTACCCCCATGGCAGGGACTTTCTTGATTTGCCATCTCACTCCAGAACGAGGGGTTTTATTGTTTCATATTATGCATTCTTTGTGCTTATGGGCACTTCATTCGTTAAATAAATAGTTTTTCCACTTTTCTCTGAAGAATTTCCTTTCCCAGACTGGTGGGGAGGAGGGGTCGTTTGGGTCTGCTTCCCAGAGGGACCCTATTTGGGAGTTTTCTCCCAACTTTTCCCTAAACCAGAACAACAGGAAAAAGAATATATATTAGGTTTCATTTTATATGGGTTTTTTTTTGAAAGAAGACACACTTATCAATGTCGGTATTTTAAACTGTTAGATTTGGCTTTACATCCTGAAGGCAAGAAGCTAACTTTACTAAGAGACCCATAATTGCAAAAAAATTTGTGTTTGAGTGGATTAATTTTAACTTGTTTCCAATTTCCTTGCTATTTGGAGCAAAAGAAATATTATTTGTCACCTATTTCATTTGTTAAAATTGCTGCGAATTTACCTTTTTTCAGTTTGCCAATCTAGAACTACTTCACAGGAGATAGGAGGTTTATCTATAACATCACAAAGATGCCTATGATAACATATATTGTAGTTTGCATTAAGTAGAAAATTGAAATATGAACACTTCTAAAATGGGCTTAAGGTAATTTTCTTTGAAGTACTTTATTACAACCCAGAATTCCCACACTTTTATGAAAATTGACTAATTATTATGATTTTTTTCCCTACCCAGGAACAAGCATATTAAATCTGCTAAAAAGGCTGAATATAAAGCAGCTTTTTTTCCCCCCATAGATCCTTTGCTTCCCTTATGAATGATCTAGAACTACAGAATTGGATGGGGATTTGTATTGAGTCAAGGTGGGATTATCTGCATAAAAAGTCTTTTATATACAGCTGCATATAATTTCATATTATTTTTTCACAGAGCCTGTTGAGCAGACTGTGGCATGACACTGGCACTGGTAGAGGCTGACAGATCTATACCACCATGGTTTAGCTGGTAAAGCATGCCTCAAGGAGAAACAGAAAAGAGGTAGTGAGACATTGCAGCATTGTAAAAAGATCTCTGAAAATTAGTTTCAAAAGATCTAAAGAGCGTCCTATTTTATACTTGCAAAGTGGTGTCAAGGGATATCCATTTAGCAGTTTTTTTCTGATATTTTGTGTTATTTTAACAGTACTCAAGTAAGCAGGGAAGTTAGACATACTAATAAATTACTGCAGGAGCTTGATGACTGGTTAGGAAGTCACTCAAAGAATGAAGATGATTGAAAAGATGATGATGTCCTGATACTGCAGATAGTAGTGAAGTCAAGGACAAAAAGCCGACAAAGTGGAAAGGTTGTGTTGAACATTGCATTCCTTCAAAACCAACAAACTATCATGGGGAAGGGGAAGAAGACAAGGGGAGTAATAGCCTTCAGCTTTTTCCCTATTGAAAAGTATTACATGACCACTACGAATGTATCAACTCCAAGTAGAGAAGACAATCGATGTCACTACCTTATGCACAGAACTAAGAACTTTCAAAGCAGTATCAAAGTGTTTTCCCAGTAGGTAGAAAATATATCTTGATATATTTTTAGAAATGTAGAAATGTCCAGTATAACAAAATCAAGTAAAATGGATGATAACCCTTAGTGCACAACTGGATAGATATTTAAAATCATATACTTAAAGGTATATAATTAATGAAATTGTTCTAATCTTTCAGTGTGATTCTTGCCAGAAAAATAAATCACTGATTTTGAAACACTCAATCTATTCCCATCCTGAAAGTCTTGGTTCAGCTACATAGATTTATGTCCCAATTGTGTCTATGAATTTTCTCATAGGAATATAACTAATATCTTTATGGCTGCTATAGCATTGTTCCTGTTTGAACCAACTCTAAGACATAGCAGTTCTTTTGAGCCTTTTTTCAATTTCCAAAGCATGGGAAGGACACTTTTCTTCATGAACGTGATCATTAGCAAAAATGATTTAAAGATATCCTAAGTGTTTCCCTTTTCTTTATATTCCTTTACAAGTCCATGGTTTGTAATAGAAAAGACTTCAGTAGCAATCCTTTTTGTAATGAGAATTTGGGGCTCAGATAATCAATGAAGTCTCTAGGTTATTTTAAAATTTTTAAACACTCAGGTCCAATCATCAGGTACAACATCTGCTTGAACTTGTCACATGCAACAATTAAACTAGTTTTTTCAATTTTACTCAACTGAAGGCACTGTTTTTATCTCCTTTTCATTTCCCAGGTAGCTGTAATTCCTTTGAAGCTGATGATTAAACTACAAATACACAGCTGGTCTTTGTTCCTTATTTCCCAATATATGCAGATTAGCTGGAACTAATAGCTATAGTTCTGGCTACGCTTCTGGTCTACTGCTGGATGTTGGGAATCATGTACAGATTGGCCAAATGCTCAAATCTCACACCAGAAAATCTTTCAGTCCAAGGAACCTAGCAGAGCAATAGCTGTAATCACTACCACTCAATTTTTCTTTCTTCTGCAGCTGTAAACCTAAAGTAAAATAAAGGTTCAGTTATGCTGAACCTTATGTCCTTTCATAAGGACGTGAAGTATAATGGTTGGTAACTGGACATTTGTTTTCTTGCTTTCAAGTTGTTTATGCTTTTATTTAAAACTGATGAACATCAACACATAAAAGAATGATACAAAATATATACATGAATAATGCATGATGTATAACTTCAGGTAATTTCATTTGCAAATTAATGTTTTTAAACTTCTTACACTGAGAAAAGTCAAAATATATAATGAATATTATATTTCTTATAGTCCTTGTAGAAAACCCTACAGACAAATATTTTTCACATTGAAAACTGAATGAAATAACTTCTCAAAACTCTCTTGGCAGGTGTCACCATCCACTCCCATTGAAATTGAAAGCTTTTCCATCAGTTTGTATGGAATCAGTTTGTAAAACATAAGTTGCTTATCTATTTTATACAGCTTTCACTGGTCTAACTAGAAGCACTCTTCAAAAAGATATAGTCCTATTGACTAGTTTGCATATATAAAAATAAATTCAAACATTTTATCCCTTTCCACAGTTTACTTAAAGTTTGCATATTGAGTTTTATTCAAAATACATGTTATTTTAGCTTGTAGAATAATAGACAAAAATGATATGTATGTCTGAGAAAGTGATAGTTTTTGAATACAAGCATGTAGGTTCTCGACTTCATACAACATTTAAACTTAAGTGTGGATGGTTCTCATACCACAATTAATTCAAGTTAGAAACCGATATCTGGGGATTTATATTTTCATGTGAGGTCTTGAACATCTATCCACTAATAAAGATTGACAAGAAGGGAAAAAGATTCCTTTTTTTTCATCCCAAATCAAATTGCACCTAGCCTCCTACAACAAAAAGGCCTGCAAACAATCACTTTTCTAAATAAACCAAGTGTGCACCTACAATTTGTGAAAAAATAATGTCTACAGAATAGAAAAAAACCCAATCTGAACTTTTGCACTAAAGAATCTGACATGGCTGTATTTGTGTCTAATTTCTGTCTAAAAAGTAAAAAAATCACAACTACCAAGGATAAAAATTTAAAATTTATTGTATTTTAAAATTTAAAATCTATTTATATACTAGAATAAAATTTATATTCAAATTCGAGTCCTCTGGTCTCTCAGTGTGGTACTATTTAACTACATGGTGTCTTTAATGTGCCAGAAACTTTTATTCCCTTTGAGATAGCAAGTTATCAAAAAATGTTTTCATATATAAAAAAAGATATGAAAAAGAATTTTCTATTGCTAAAATAAAGCTTTTATAAAGAAAGCCCCAGACAAGGGTAAGCAAAATAGTGAGCATCACCTAAGTCTATTAAAACAATATGAATCCCCACCTTCTATGAAGAAGGCCATAGATTCACACTTTTTCATGTCAATAAGCATCTGCAGTGAATTGAAAAGCTGTTTTGGCTAGCATGAGCTAAACTACTGTTCTGAAGTAATATAAATCAACTACTTCCACATTTTTTTTGAAGTAGAGGATGCAAAACTATTTTGGCACCACCTGTTGATTGCACAGAACTCTTTTCTTTCTAAGAGATATTAATGGGCTGAATAAGCCTGATGATTTGGGGGGGGGGGGGGGGGGTGGGGTTTTTTTTTTTTGGTTTTTTGTTTGTTTTGGGGTTTAGATCTATTGTATATGAGTTATCCATGAGATGCTTCAGCAGACACGTGTTTAATTTCTCCATAACCAATATTGTGAAGTTAAGAAAGAAGGACAGGCATTTTAATTCCAGATGAATATCATCGAAACCATTACGGATTTCAGTAAGTTTCTACAAGACTAACTTCAGGTGCTTAGTAGTAATTTCCTTTATAAACCCTATATGCCTATTGGTTTTATCCTTCTTTTTGACTAGTTTTTACCGACTTTTATTGTTTTGCTAGTTGGTATTCTCAGGAAGAGCCTTATTCTGCCTTTAACCAGCATTCACTCTTAAAATAGTGTTTAAAGACATCATGTTCAATTCCCTACCTCTGTAGCTTTTCAAGCTCTTTTTAATTTCCACAAGCTGTTGTAATTTTTTGGAAGAAACAAATCATGGAACCTGAAATCTCCATTTTATAGAATTATTGGTAAATATTAGTTTTAATGCGGCTTGGATTACAGTGACTAAAAGCTTAATGTAGCTGTATAAATAACTGATTCATCCTATCTTAGTCTTAAGTTCTTTTGCAGTTAGGTTTTCTAATTCTCATTTGCATTTTAATTCATGGCAAAGTTCAAACTTACACTAGAATTTTGGAAATTTGATCCCTGTTGAATTATTCAACTTCTAAATATACTGTGGGTTTTTTAATAGCTTTTGCTTGCTACTGTGAACCAAGCCTTCTTTCTTGTCTTTCTCAAATGTCTCAAAACATAGTTCAAAAGAAAATAGAAGAAGAACATTTGGTTTGTAATTACAGGGGAGCAGAAAAAAGATTTCTGACTAGAATTAGCATTCCTGGAAATAGGGTTTTTTTTATGCAAATACTGCCAGAACCTGTCTGTACTTGTGCTGCAACCTGGACAATATTAGGAGGAGCATTATGCATGGAAGACATACAGTTTTATGCTCTATAATACCCACAAATTAGCAAGGCATTCTCCATAATTTATGAGTTTAAATTTCAAATTAATTTTATAAACTTAACGGTTTGGGAAATTATTATGGGAAACAATGATTTAGAGTTGACCTTTTTTGAGCTACCTGCTACTTGATTGGTTTAGCTAGCTATGTCTTTAATTGAATTTGTCAGCAACAAAAATATGTGTGCTAACAGCTGCTTACTTAAATTTTATAATTATTGTTATTACCTTAGATAAAAATTTAAGCAGGTGAAAAAAAAAGAAGCGGAGTAGAAGAAAGTCACCTACAGTAGCAGAGAGTAAATGTCTCAATGAAAAGGTTTTAAAACTCATTGCTTCTTTAGAAATATATTTCTGCATTAGAACAAACTGTGAAAAATATTTGTCCTTTTGTGAAAAAAATCACAAGCTATATATGAGATGATGTGGGCAAAAAAATATTATATGTGTGTTACTTCCTTAGCCAAAGCTTCATATTATCATCAGAAAAAACAAACAAACAAACAAACAAACAAACAAACCACACTTTAAAGTTCAGTCTTGAGTTCTGCAAATCTTGGCTGTTGCTTACCAGTTTAGAAATGTTTCTGGCAAGGTGCTGCACATAGGTCTGGGCCCCTAGAACCAATACAGGCTGGAGGGGTGAACAGATTGAGAGCAGCCTTGCTGAGGAGGGCCTGGAGGTTCTGTTGGATGAGAAATGACCTTGCAGCCCATTTCTGGCCGGTATCAAAAGTGGCATGGCTAGGAGGTTAAGGGAGGTTATTTAATTCTATCCCTGTACACAGCCTTGAGAGACCCCACCTGCAGTGCTGCATCCAGCTCTGGGGTCCCCAGCACAAGACATGGACCTGTTGGAATGAGTCCAGAGGAAGCCACCAAGATGACCAGAGGAAACTGTAGAAGAACTTCTACAAAAGAGAACTGAAATTGCTCAGCCTGGAAAAGGGAAGGCTTTGGGGTGACCTAACTGAAGCATTCCAGTACCTGAAGGGAACCTACAAGAAAGAGGGAGGGATGGTCCTTTCCACTCTGACCCATTCTGTGATTCTGTGATTATCAATTAACTACATGAAAATGCATATAAATCAACTTAATTTAGAAGAATGCTGATTTTACACACAGTTCTATGTAATCATGTTTCTGCAACTTTCAGACAATAAATTTATATGTAAGAATTCTAATATTACATAAATTTGAAAATTAAAGCCAAAGCAATAGGAACAAAAAAAAGCAAACCAAACCAAACAAAACCCAAACAAACAAAACCAAACAAAAAACCTCACATACACAAAAAAAAAAACAACAAAAAAATCAAAAAAAAAACCCCACAAAAAACCCCCCCAAATTTACTAAGCAAAAGGATTTTTAAAAGGTATTATTTCTTTTTTCTTTTATGATTCTAAACCATATTGCTCTCTTCCAAGAATACACAGAGGGAAGACAGGCTCTTTCGCTCTGAAGTTTTGGCCAATTCTGCAAACAGTATGTCAGACAAAAAGGTGTTTGCTATTAATTATGAATTAATATTTTGGTATACAGAACCCTAACTAGGCAGTTAAACCTCTCAAAACTGTACAGGATCTTAAAATGGCTTTTTTGAAACAATATTTTTCTTCAAATAATCCTAACATGTAAGAAAATTGGTGAATATATTCACTAATTTTTGAACTCATGATTATACAACATAAATATGATATTTATAATAGAAGATTGATATATATGTATAACAACATGTTGCACTGAAAATATTCTTTAAAAATTCTCTCTCAATAAACTGACTTATGATAAAAGTACAAGTTCTACTAAAATACTAAAATTAGACCACAGATCCTTTGCTGCATGAATTCAGAAGTACCTGGTTGTGAAAAGTATAATTAAAGTTGCAAAGAAGCAACATTTACTTTTTAATTCAAATTATATTATTATAACCTCTGCTTTCTAACTCTAGATTGCCTTTGGTGACTCATCTACTATGGCTAGCACACAGCAACTGAGAAATACTGACCTGTGTATATATTTTCTTGCACTACTATTTGCTGTATGTTACATATTTGGCAGTGATACCAATATTTTCTTGGAAAGAAAAATACACATTACAAATATTTGCCCTTTCATTTTACTGAAAATCACCTGTAGTAGAATAGTAAGAAGAAAAAAATTGAATACTTTCAATAGATGCCTGACTAGTCTTTGAAGATTTTGTTTATTCCAATTTCTATTCACACAATGAAATAACTCTGGAAGAACTAATTACTTGAAACATATATAATTTTGTGGACAAAATATTTGAGTTGGTAATGTTTCTGTACTGTACTGAGATTTTTTTTCAATTCCATTATGTTGCTTTTTTAATCACTTAATTCCTTCATTAGAAATTACTCTTTGCCTGATGTTAATCTCAGTTCCAATAAGAATATTTTATAAACAATATAGATTTTTATCAAAAAAGGAGGGTTTTTTTTATAATTTTAAGGTTGGTTAAGTGGTTAAGTGAATTTTGTGCAGATGATAAGTTGCTAAATGAACCAGAAATTTAACCACAGCTACAGTATTACCTGGCTCTGGGGGTGTTCACTTTTTTTCCCAGGGCTCCTCATCTGTCTTGAGCCACAAGACTCAAAACAGCTTATTGACTTAAGGTGCAGTTGACTCTGCATAGATGTCTGATCTTTGATCTTTCTGTCATGATTGACAGAAGTTAACTATTGCCATAATGCATAATTTTTTTGTAATGTTTCTTTATCCTCAGCATTGAACTGACTCTATCATCACATTTCAGCTATAACTATCAAACTAAAAGAACATTCAAATTGAACAAATCTAAATTGGCTTCAATAATATGGCCTAGAGGTTAGAGCTTGAATATTCTTACACTAGCTTGCCAAGCTATTGAACTGATAGTCAGTGTTAAGAATTTTAATATTCATATATTCTTAATATGAATTCTATTCTAAAAGGCTTAAAAAAATATGCCTACTTTAAGTCTATGATCTAAAAAAGTAATCGACTACATCTTAGATGCTTGTGTCTAGAGTTTCCATCTTTTCCAACAATCACAACAAATTAATTCTAAATAATGAAGATGTATTGTCTCCTCTTGCATGTATCTTAATTATCATAAAAGTGCCACAGACATATCTCTGTTCATCCAAGTTTAAATATGGAATCTGAGACACAATGAAGTCTGAGGGATATGCTTTATATTTCTGCACTATCAAAATTGCACCCTTAAGGAGAATTTTATGTTGACATTTTCAGGGCTGAAAGAGTGCTCACCAAGCAGAGGAAAACAAAGCACTGAATTTCTGTTTAAAAGAAATCAATACATAAAAGAAGAAATCTCTATTCAATTTCCATCAGGCTTTTCTATGCTTATGAATTTTTGCTAAACTACTTTCTGTAAGCGATAGTTTGCACAATTTGGATTTTTTTTTTCCATAACATCTGTTATGAAAATGAATGGAAGTAAAAAATTGTACATTGTTGTAAACTTATGCCACAAATATAGAATTCTTAAACTATCACAAATATTAAACCAATGAAGCTTTGCTGTAAATTTGGAAGGTTTTTTTTTGGTGGTGTTTTTTTTTGTGTTGTTGTTGTTGTTGTTGTTGTTGTTGTTTTAATAAATTTTTATTTTTCCATTGTTTTTCCATTGCTATTAATTCGTTAATTTGTTGCAGGAAATGTCTTACATTTATAAAGTGGCATGATTTCAGCCTAGGAAATTGTATTTATTCCAGATTTAAAATCTTGAAGAATTGGGAATCTAGACACAAGCAGCCAAGAATTCTTTAACAGTGAAATATAAATATTATTAAATAGTTCACAATGACTAAAAAAACACCCACATACTGGTGCAAGAGACTGCAGTATAAATTAGATTTGTATTTATTAGACTTGACTTTAAGAAACTGAATTTTTTCTGAGAATGTGTTTATTAATTTGGATAAAATACATTACTGCATCTGAACAACTTTTATTTTTACAGTAGAAAACACCAACACAAGGAGAAAATTTTATACTTCCAATAGAATTAATTTATATTTTAGCTAAAAAAATGAGATAAGGGAATGACCAAATGACATAATTTAGATCACACTTTAATCTGTTGCACATTTTCAAGGGCAAGGAAAAAAAATCCCTGAAAAGGAAATTTTGTACCAAAATGGAATTTCACTGTTGGTATTCACTCCAAGAATAGACACTGCTTGTGTTACACCACTTTTTTTAGTCAACAGTGTACTTAGTGACATTGTACTTCAATGATATCACAAAGAAAAAGTCACTCAGAGGACTGATAAGAATAAATACCTGCCTGGTTTAAAAGTAACAGACTATGGGTTGGGTGAACTTCATATACTAAAATCAGAAATAATTTTTCTTCTTTACTTTGTAAATTCTCCATAAATCAACAACAGGAGAGCAGAGAATAGACCATTAGAATGACCAATAGACCATTTCCATGTCTGTAAAATATGAAATAACACACAACTTTATTCATCTTAGGATCTAGAGTTTTGAAAGGTTTTTTTGCACTCATTAAATTCTGGAACATGAATCTTTTTTATATAACAAGTATATACGACCAGAGTTGTAAAACTGTTCTTGTACACGGTATCTAGCTTAGCAAAATCCACATTGTGTTTCATTGAAAGATGGAGGCTTTTTTTCCCAGCACTCAAGCTCCAACAGCAGCACAAACTTTGACTGAAAAAAGATCAAGCATTGTAAGATCAAGGTTGAAAGACATGAGACACAATTGTCTGGAACATGACTCACAGTCATTGGACCCTTCACTATTGAGAGCTCTTTTAACATCTAAAAATAAGTAACCATTGTTTCTGTTGTCTCCACTCAGTATTTAAATACAAAAATTAAAAATAATCCTATTTCAGATGAAAATTCCTGGTTAGAGAGTATTATATAAGAGTTACTAGAGTGTTGCTAAGATCAACAGAAACTATGATGCAGTTTATTAGAGCTTTGTAAAAGCTGCTCATCCAAGAACATTGACAGGTTGCAGTGACCTCTTAAATCTATAAGCCTTTTTTGAAGTCAGAAAAACATTTAGAGTTTTGACATACTTATACGGGTGTGGATATGGAATATTCTGGAAGAAGTGTGACAAGTAGTTGATAAATAGATTACTGAAATTTGGAAACCTGACAATATCTAATATTCCTGAGTGACTTGTGCTCTATTGAACTAGTTACAATATTGACCCAGATTGGCAGATGTGTAGGAACTTAAGATTTCTCAAAAATAGGAACTGAGCATGGAGGAATCAACTGCTCTGTTCACACGATATAAAGCTGATCTGTAAATCCAGAAATTATCTGATGCCTCTGTGATTCAGACTTCCTACATATGAAATCAATCATAGATCTACAGTTTTGGAAAGTTGCCGAGAAAGCCTGGAAGGCAAGTTTGTCAGATAGACACTGAAGGACATTGTTATAGAAGCTAAATCTAAAATGACAATTCATCTGATCAAAGTAATAGATCTACACCAACTTACCGCCTCACCAGAATGTCCTCAGCACAGTTGGACTGGAGGATTAAAAGTGTAAGACTCTTCAAGATTTCCCTGAAACAGAAAATCAAACATGTTTTATTGGCTTTTCTACAGCAACACAAATAAATTGTCAAAAGTTCAAGAAACAGAAAAATTAAATATACTGATTATAAATAACTTCTGTAAACAGTAATCATTGAAAAGCAGCAAAACAAAGTGGAATTTCTAGAGTAACTGTGATGTGAAAGAATATAAATCATAGTCATATACAATTATTTATATTGACATTATCTGTACTTGATTGAAGTGGTTATGAAACAATGTGTTCCAAACACATTGTCTTAGTCATAAAAACTTTCTTGCTTTTTCACTCTGCTAGGCCATACTATTTTTTGTGCAAAAATACCATTTCATAACTGAACTTATGCTATTAGCTCTTTAAATACACCAGTACTTGTACCAACAGTATGTATTTTGGTAAATTACCTTAGGTATGTGAAAATGGAACTGCAGCCTTTACAATAGTAAAGTTATCTCCTCACATATCACAAACTTGTGACAACCTTTAACATATGGATATCCATTCAATGCATGCATTTAGCTCTTTCTGACTAGCAGTCAAAGCTTAAGACGTGAGCTTGTGAAAACCTAGTGAAATTCAATAAGGCCAAGTGCAAGGCCCTGCATCCTGGCTGGGAAAACTCAAGTGTAAAGTACAAACTGGGTGGAGAATGTATTGAGAGGAGAAAGATTTAGGGGCCTTGGGTGATGAGAAGGGAAACAAAACACAGTAATATGCACTTGCAACTCAGAAAGCCAACTTCAGCCTGGGCAACAACAAAAGTGGTACTCCCAGCAGGTCAGGGGAAGTGATTGTCTCCCTCTGCCCTTGTGAGATCCCATCTGGAGTGCTGTATCTGAGTCTGGGGCGCCCAGCAAAAGAAAGATGTGGACCTGTCGGAACAAGTCCTGAAGAGAGACACTAAGCTGACCACAGGGCTGGAGAATTTCTTCCATAAAGATGGGGTGAGACAACTGGGTGAGCTCAGTCCAGAGAAAAAAAGGCTTTGGGGAAATTTGTAGCACCTTCCACTATCTGAAGGACGCTTTCAAGGGAGGTGGAGATGGGCTTTTGACAATGGCATGTAGTAATACGCCAAGGGGTAATGCCCTTAAGTTGAAGGTGTGTATATTTAGGTTAGATATTAGGAAGAAATATGTTTTCCAAAGAGGCTGTGGACTCCCCATCTGTGAAAGAGTACAAGACCGGGCTGGATGGGGCTTTGTACAGCTGGTCTACTGGAAGGAGCCCCAGGCAGAGGAGTTGGATCTAGAAGATCTCTATGGTTCCTTCCAGTCCTAACCATTCAATGAGTCTATGATTCTGCAATCTTTCCTTTGGGGTAAGGCTGGAAGAGGTAGAACTGTCCAGTCTGGAGCAAAGAAGGCTGAAGGGAAAACTCATCAACACATACAAACAACTGAAGAGAAAATACAAAGATCTAGTTAGGCTGCATTCTTTGGTGTCCAATGACAGGGCAAAAAGCAGTGGGAAAAGGGAAACACAGAAAGAGCTGTATGACTATCAGAAAACAGCTTTTTTTACTGTAACTGAACACGGAAGCAGTTGCCTAGAAATGACTGTGTAGTATTCATCTTGGAAATACTGAAAAGCCATCTGGACATGGTCTTGGGTAACCTGCTTTCAGTAGCTTCGCTTGAGCAAGGAGGTGGGCCCAGATCCAACCTTGATCACTCTGTGATACTGTAATATTTTATACACAGCATTCATGAGTTTGTGTTTTATCCACTCACTAGGCAGTCTGGAATTGATAAACACCTTCCACCTTCTTATATATCTCTTTCATAACATTCAGAAATCACAACATTCCTAAATGATTTAGGAAAAAATAAAAGTAAATAGCAATAATTGACCATTAATGATCAAGAATGTTTCACCCTAAGAACTCTCTCCCCTGAAACTATTCTATTTTTATCATACAGCAACAGCTTCAGTGGTTTTGTTCTTGGGTTTTTGTGTGTTTTTTAATTCACTGCATATACAGCATGAAGACAGTTGTTGAAAATAGGCAGGTAAAGAACTTTCATTATAAGTATTAACTACATGTAAAGTAGTATAAAATACAAGGGGAACATAGTTTTGGAGCATTTATTTAATATGATCTTTCAGGACTTTCAAATGTGGTGAAACATGGTTGTATATGACAATGGACTAAGTCAATCATTTTTATGTCAGAAGCATTTCACTATCTGCTTTATTTTCCACAGTCAGCCTGGAAGCAGAGTGAATAGAAACACACAAATAATGTTTTCAGTGCTGAAGGCTTAAAGATATGGTTCAAATTACTACCTCAAATACATATTTCATTACATTTTAACATTGCTGTGTTTATGAAAGAGATTTATTAGGCTGATACTGTAGACCAGTTAGTATTTCCTTTATGTCTATAAAAGCATCAATTAATTTTTTTTTACTTAAGTTTTTTAACTAATCATCACATCACAGGAATGCTGATTAAGCAATATGAACTCATAAAATTCGTCCTGAAAACTCCTTTCTCAAAAAAAAAAAAAAAAGGCAAATATAAGATTCTTCCATTCTTTTATCAGTTCCCTTTGTTACCCTATACCATGTGGCTTAGTTGCCTGTATTGAATTTTTTTGGTCCAATTACATGGGCTTTCATCACTTGAAAATTATAAACCTATTCTGTTTACTGAAAGACTATTTTCACATTCAGTACTTTCCCTTTCTGTTAATAGTACTATTTTTCATCAACTTTTCCTCAAAAAAAAGGAGCAATTCCAACCACAAAAAGTAAAAATATTGCCTTAAAGATATTTTTAGTATTCTAACTTGCTAAGCCCAGTTATAGAGATTAATCTATGGTCATTTTCTTGAAGAATTATACACTCATTCTGTGTACATTTCAAAGTGGAAAGCCTATTTCAGAATTGCAATAAAGGGACACAGGTTGAGTAAGAATATTTTTCCCTATATTTTGAGGCAAGCATACCTTTCACCTCCCTCTTCCCCTGCACTATTTTTGTCTATCTACCATTCCATGGCTCTTATCTATTCTTAATCAGTTTCTTTTGATGGTTGCACAGTTAGGCCTCAATTCAGTTTTTTGTCTCAGTATCAAAAATATCAGGACATCAGCATAGTGTTAAGCTTAAATCATAGATGATTAAACCATAGATGATTAAAACCGGACAAAATCAACAGCATATCTGTATATCATAGGGTAGCTCTGGAACCTCATCTATTTGGTTTCGTAAACTTGCCAAAATAGAAAAGTCTCTATCACTGGATAATGTTTCTTTCAAAGAGAGAAAAAAATGCAGAAGATGGTGTGTTACATTGCTAAAAATATCAAGGGAATAAAGTTACCATACAGCTCCACAGGATCAGTAGGCTTGTCTCTGCTTCAAAATAAAATAACTTATAAAATGACAAAAATACTACTTCCCTTAACAAATCTTTTGTGTCTCCAGAATTTTTATTCCCTGTACTTAAATATAAAATTTAAGAAAGCAGATGTCACAGTTCCCAAACTTTGTTTCCAAGTCTGTGTCACATAATGCTAAAAGCTCTTGGGAGGAAAGACATGGTCTGTGCTGAGTGGCTGCCAGTGGACTTTGGAGACAGTGTTGCTGTTAAACTCTGTATGATTATAGCCAGGCCTCCCTCAGGTTTGTTACTGCTAAATTGAGTTGAAAGTCTTCTGCTATGCCACTGACATTCCATGTAAATAAATTCATTGAAGTATACTGTGAAAGCATGTGAATCTATGGGAATAAAGGTAACTCATTTCAATTCTATCTCAAGGCTAATTCTCTTTAGTCCTTTAGTCTTCATAATCACTCTTGTATTGAAACAATGGAAATAGACATTCATTGTACTCCATTCCTTAGGTAGGCAAAACTAGCAGCTCATGTGAAACAGATACAACATCTTCCTATCGTGCTTTTCTGCCCAGTCCACCGTTACTCCCTTGACAGAGCCCATGAGTCTAAAGAGATCAGCACTGTTACTTAGGAAAAAAGAGTCTAATTTTCTGCAAGTTTACCTTTTTGATGGCAGTCTGATAGATGTTACACCTGGACAGGGAAAGGGGCAGAAATACATGATTCGGTATTTTTTTATGTTAACTAGATTGTAGCTTGTTGTTTTCAAAAGAAAAACCCCTCTCAGGCATTTAAAGGTCACAGCCAGGGACAGAAAAAGCTCTTTAAGAACTGAAAAGCTTGTGAGGACAAATAACATTGTAGTCAAGCGCTTTTTTAAATTTTAATTTTAATTTTATTTTTTTTTTTTTTTTAAGGAAAATGGTCTGGTTGTATATGTAGATATGGCACAGAACAGAAAATTAGGTACTATATGGGCTCATGAGGAAGAAGTCACAAGTCACATCTGTGCTCTGGAAAGGAAAGAAACACCTACACCCAAATGGGAAAAAAAAAAAAAAAAAAAAAAAAAAAAAAAAAAAAAAAAAAAAAGAGAGAAAAAAAAAAAAAAGGAAAAAAAAAAAGAGAGAGAGAGAGAAAAGACAAGGAATTAAGTAACTGATTTATAATTAACTCAATGCAAACAACTATCCTGTTGGGATAGCCTGGTTCTGAGTAACATCATCAAGATGCTGGAAACTTGCACCAACATAACACTGCCTGTAACATTAGATAACTTCTGGTTTAGATTATAAAAAGTGTGTAGAAAATCTTTAAAGATGGAAGCACTGAAAAAATAGAATATCAGGTTCATTATAAGCAGGAAAGGTGAGCTAGAAGTTGAGTCTTCAACAGCCTGGATGTACTTAGTCTGATTTAGAATTAGTGTCAGAGAGTAGATTCCATGCTTCTATCATTTTCCTAAAAATGTTTAATGAGATGAAAGACTGCATAAAATGTTGGTATATACCTTAAATTATTCTTTCACAGTGATTTATTTTCCCCCATAGAATTCAAAGTGCTTTATGTTTAGGAATTTTTGACAAAGCGATTATACTGTCAAAAATTGTTTTCTTATTAAGAGCAATTTTCTACTTGCTGATACAATAACTGCTATCAAAAACATCTGACAGTCATTCTCAGGATGTGTGAGTACACCCCGTTTACTGTCATCTTTACAAATATGAAGTGTGAAAAATACGTATTTCTCAAATAAAGCTTAGAGTAAAATATTCCTTATCTAACCATTTCCTTTTATTCAAGCAAGAACATCAAGAAAGGTGTCTTTGGCTCTAAGCAGCAACATGAAAGAGGAGAAAAAATATGCACCTCTCAAATTAAAACATGGAAGTGTGAAGAATGATATCAAAATCAGGATTTTCTATATTCAGAAAATCTGGTACCTAATTTAGTTCTATTAGTTTCCTGAGAGAATGAATCCACAGAGTCTTTCAAAAAGACTTGATAAACCAGGAGAAATTAATATTGGTCTAAAAAAGCTATATTATTTCCCACTTCTAGAGATAGTGATAGACATGCACATGAAGGACAATGAAAAAATGTGATTAAGAATTTTGTATCTGATGTGTTTTATGAGAATAAAAGCTATTTTGCCCTTAAATATTTTCTGAATATTTTCCTGATCCTTCATTTGTGATTAATCCTGGCTATTCAATGTCACCTGTATATTTAGTCCAGAAAGACAATAGCAGATGATAGAGCTAGGAGAGGCCTATTAAGACCTCTCACTTGCCTAATTTCATTTTCACAAACAGTCTGAAACACCGTCTCCCTCTCAATGGTACAGCAGAAGCAGGCAGTCTTCCAGGAATGATTTTATAGCCAAGTAAATCAGTGTTTCTCCTCCTGTAAAATCATTCTCAGTAGTATTGCTATTAAGAGGTAGCTTGATGAAGAATAATATCAAGAAACATGGTGTTGCCCCAGTGGGAATGTAGTAGGAAGCAAAACAGAGGGGTTTCAGGCTGCTATTTGGAAGATTTAAGCTCTAGTAAACAGGACCCTGCAGAGAGATAAAGAGAAGATGTGTTTAACACTTTTTCAGCTATTAGAATAGCATCAGTGTTGGTTTACCTTGCATTTCACAAAGTTTGACAACTCCAGTGCTGCAGCAAACCTAAGCTGTAAAAAGGGCTCCTAAATCATAAGAAAAAAAAAAAAAAATAGTAGGGCAGATTTCCTCTAAGAAAATGTGCCAGTAATAATAATATAAACACCAGTATTTGCTCTTCATGAGACAGAATTTCCTGCCAGACTTATCACAGGCTGAGGTGAAAGTAGCTGCCATGGCCAACCAAGGATGTCAAATGCTTGGGCAGCCCTTAAGGCCTGGTCAGTTGCAGGGCCCTCCTTCTGCCCGGTTCCACTGATGTCCAGCCAGGGCTGTCCCCAGCTCCCAGTGCCCCCACCCGTCCAGCCCATTCCCTCATAGCACTACTGCAGAGCAGTGTGGCTTACCCACCACCACTTTTCCTGCTAGGGAGATGCACTCCACAGGCACACAGCCCAGCCTGGTGTATCTGCAGCTCCCAGATTGTCCTCCCAGGGTGTCCCCACCTTCCTAAGCCCCTAGCTGTGTGTACAGGCCATGTCCTAAGGCCCAGCCATGGTGAAAGGCACCACAGCTGTGCAAGATGCTGCCCTGCAGCCCACCCAGCTGGGAGCCATGGGTCAGGACTCACAGCAGTGCTGGAAGCCACAGTCAGACCCTATGAGGCCTTGCCCCAGGGATGTGTCAGTGCCTTCCACTGTGATTTCTCTAAAGCCAGCCACAGTGGCACCTAGCCAAGAGCCTGGGTCTGTGCCTGCTGAGCTGGTCGTCTGGCTCAGCTTTCCTTCTGGTCCCTGTCACTGGGAAACTCTGGGCTGACCCATGTCTCTCCACCTTCCTGCTGCCTCCTCTTGCCCCTGTGCTTTGCCTTAATTCCATAACCTGGCCCTGGCTTGTGTGATTTTGTCGTATCCCCCTGCTCCTGCCCAGGCTACAGGTCCCACCAGGAACTGGAAAAGACAGAATTTAAAAGTGCTTTTCTTCTTTTGTAAATATGGAACAAGTATTTCCTCCTTGCCAAAAAAATCCCTTGCTGGACCCCTTGAAAAAATTTTGAATTTTCCAATATATTAAAAGTTTAATCATGGTTTTGCTTCTGTAGTAAGAAATCTACATGAGTTTTTTTTGTTTTAGGTGGTTTTTTTGAATTTGGAAAGATATTGCATAATGATCTGGGGGAATTGACATCAACTTGTCTCTTAATTATAAAAGAACTATCAAATAAATTCCCTTTTTTTTTTTTCTTTTTTTTTTTACAAAGCCTCAAGATTAACAAATTGTCTAGTCAGCAAACTCTCTCAGGTGAAAACTGTTGACAAAAAATTTTCTCAGAGTTCCAGGCATAAAAGACATCAGAGCTAAAATAACCATTTTATATGAGCTAACTTGTGCCTTGGAGAAACTGTGGTACTGTGGTAGGGACAATGGTCTGTATTTGAAACAGAGATAAAAGTTATTCTTTTATGACACCCACCAATCTTCTTGGTATAATTTGGAATTTTGTAAATTAGATGCATATATAAATTTCCTTGTGTTACTGCCCTTAATTTTTTATTAATTTAAAAATATTTTTTTTCTGTGGCTATTTTTTTTCACTGGCTTTTGATTAAAAATTCTTTTGTCATATTGTTTCCTTTATATATCTAATGAATACAAATAGTACTCAACAGAACTTAGCATTTATGAAAATGGCATATTATCACACAGAAATTGTTCAGCAATGCCTATAAAATAATAAGGGAAATCTGCTACTAATATATCAACTTATATATCACCCAAAATCTAGAGAACAAGTATTGATAAAATGAATAAGCAAAAAGATAAAAATTATTGGTGGGTGGAGAGAAACCCAAACCAAAAAACAAACAAACACCACTCCCCTCCCCCTGCCCCCATCCACAACAAAAAAAACCACAAAAAACCAACAACAACAAAAAAAAAAAAACGCAAAAAAACCCCCAAAACACTTCCGGATAGTTTGCCGTTATTTCTTCTGGTCATACACCAAGAATAAATTATAGAATATATCCTGGAACAGGACTGCAGTAATTTTTCCCTTTAGTGCAACATTCTACCTTTTGTTGCTGTTGTTGGTTTTAATTCTGGTTTTTGAGGGTTTTTCTTCCATCTTTTTCTATTGTCTAAATAAAACATCTGACATACAATGAAAATTTCAAATCAATACGTCTGAAAGTTTGTTTTGTAGGAAAAAATTAATATATATTTTAAATGTACTACAGCTATACAGTGCATTTTTCAAAAATCTAAATATATAAATAGAATTCCCCACTGCAAAAGTTCTTGATGAGAACTCTGATGATGAAAATTGAGGACTCTACTTTAGATCCTTTAAGTGATTACGCGGTCCAGTACTGTCCAAGTGAAGCTAAAGTTCCCAAGACAGGTTGGTAAATAAAATCCAAAGTGTCATTTTACCTATTCCTGTCTTCTCATGTCATCTCACAACTGTACCCTATCTCTCTAGCCCTTTTCATATATAAGAGATTTCTACAGACAATTGATATGGGTTATCTTACATCACAAATGGTAGCAAATGGGGGTTAAAAGGAAAAGGGCCAAGAGTCCTCCAAAATCATCTGAATCTATGTGGCAAGAAAATAACATTTTTCTTCATGGAAGTATAAGAAAAAACAAAAACAAAAACAAAAACAAACAAAAAACAAACAAAACAAAACAAACAAACAAACAAAAAAACCAAAAACAAAAACAAACCACACAACAAAAAAACACAAGCCCTTAACAGCTAAACAGTAATGTTTAGGCTACAAAGTCAGAAAAAATTATTCAATGGTTGCCAGTGTAACATTTCCCCTGGTATATCCATTCTATGTATAACATAGCTAAGAAATTGTCAGCAGGTAACTGAGAGCTCTTTAGCTGTACTCTAATACAAATTCATGTTTTCTAATGTAAGTCCTTTCATAGCATTTGGTTCAAAAATGAAACACCCATTTTTTAGGATAAACAAAACAAAAACACTTAAGCAAATTAAATGTTTTGTAGTATTAACTGCCATGTTGAAATACGGATTACAGTTGCATTGTTTTAAAGTAAGCAAATTATTCTTTATCTCTCATATTTGTCAAAAAACAGAATATGATGGGATTATTTTTGACTTCTGCATCATTAGCCAGTTTTAGCTTTTCTTACAAGTCCTTTAAATATCAAATAACAGGGAAGTTGATGGCAGTGGAAGAATTATACATATAATCCTTGGATTGAATATGTATTTTTGATAATGCTTTTTTTGTGTATAAGCATAGTTTAATTGTAATCAGCTACATCTGAATCCTAGAGTGGCTTTTTCAAGTATTAAGGTGTAGTTAAACAAGAAGCTCCACAGAAGTGGGATTACTTGCACGATCAAGTTAAGTCTATGCATAGCTTAATAAACTGTAGGATAGTGCCACGGGCAGTTGCTGTCTCAGTAGTTGATGAGGTTTTTTTCAGCAGAAGAAAAGAGTCACTGTAACACTCTTTTTAAAAGACAGCTTTAAATTAAAATCAGTTAACTATTCATAGGAAGCGGCAGCATACACTTAACTTGAGTTAATTGGATTATTTTTAAATATCCTGTTTGACAGTATCCCTTGAACAAGAAGATATTATGATCTTCTGTGAATTGAGAAGAATGCCTGAGCAAGACTGTCCTTTTAGGAGGCTGTGTATATCCTGTCCAATACCACTTGCACTACAAATGTGCCAAGTAAGAAAAATGACTATGAATGACAAGTCCACTGCAAGAAAATCCTTACAGATAGTTAGTATCTGCCTAAGAGCTTCAGAATAGCTTCAGATTTTGCAGATGTTTAGGCAAATTTAGTTCAAGTTTAGTTTAACCAGTGCATTCTGTCACCTAAATGCAAATTAACTACAGCTTTGGTCTACCTTCCTTTATCTGACTTGTCAACATGGGAAACTAATTGTAATGTAACAGATGTCTCTTTGGCTGGTTTCAGACAACTTAGTGATACCAGTTGTGCTTGGTCATCTTGAAAATTAAAACTGGAAAAGAATAGTCTATGTAAGCAATTCAGCCATCAGCTGGAACAAAAAGAATTTCTTAACAAAATTAAAATTGGATAAGAATAGTCTGTGTAAGCAATTCAGCCATCAGCTGGGACAAAAATTTCTTAATGGAATTTGTGCTTAATATGATGTTTTAAGTCAGAATTGGGGTAGGTGGAGAGTTGCTGCCATCTGCTGGAAGAATTCCTTTCTTGACTTAAAAAAAAAAAAAATGAAGGGTTTTTTTATGAGAAACCAAATGAAAGATTAAAACTATTACCACTGATGAAATTTAGGTGCCTAACACCTGTGTAGACATCTAAATGATCATTATTCTAATGGCATCAAGAGTGTAAAATTATGAAAAATCTCCTTGCAATTCAATGTCTGAATGGAAAACTGTGTAATTAAGCCATATTCATAAATATGAATACTAGAGAGCATAAAACCTTCCAAAATGGCGATAATAGAAGATGCCAAAATAGCGGAAAATTAAAGACGCCTTCGCAGACAACAATTTGCTTAGTTTTATGGTAAAAATCTCAGTGCTACAGTTTTATTCATTATGATACATGAAAGTATCGGTCTAAAATCCCTATGTTATGGACAGGTAGCAGGAACCTCACAGTGAATACCCAGATTTCTCTATGAGTTGGCAGTATCAGAAAACAAAAAACAAACAAATAAAAACAAAATCAAAACACACAACTAGTTCTGTCCACTTGCCAGAAGGCTGTTCTTTAGGTCCCAACACACACAGAGTAGTTAACACTGCAAAGAAGTTTGATGCTGAATGTTAGAATAAGCAGTGCTAGGTAGCTTACAGGGCACTGGACATTTTTAAGAGCTCTTCTGTCTTTATTCTCAGTTCTGTTTCACCTATGTATAGTCCCAAATTCAGAAAACACTCAGAATTTCTTCCCCTTAAATGCCTGCAAATGTCAATTTTGTATCTGCCTGATGAGGATTTCAAGAAAGCCAAGTTAAATGTTGAATGATTTAGATGGATCTGTGATTTGGACATGAGTATACAGCCTCACAGATTTTCAAGTTTTAGCTGAAATACCTATAGGCATACAAATTCCTAAAAAAACAATCAAACAAACAAACAAAAAAACCAAACCACCATCCTCGGTAGAGTCTTTGATGTTTTGAGACTACCAAAACTCTATAGGTATTGTAATTTTATTAGACTATTTTCATTTGCTGAGAAATAATGCAGCTGGGAAGAAATTGGATGACAAGGTTGAATGGAAATGAGGCCAGCTAGGATGAGGAAATCAAGCCAGTTGAACCACTTAGAATAATATAAATACACAGTGAAAGAGTATGGTAAGAGGAATTATGATTATGTAGTCAAATGGTAGATTGATGTCAGGCTGTCATGCCTGAAGTATTTGCTGTCCCAAGAAAACTTACACCAAATTATATTTTAATTTAAACTGCATGCAGAATCACTTATTTCCTCTTAGCCTGGGGTTTACATTTTTACATCTTTTACATCTCATCACTCTTACTAAGCTACAAATACCAGCTGTTAAATTCAGCCCACTGGATTTCAATCTAAGGATTATTTATGGTGCCCTACCTTTGTCTTTAGGTCCAGTGTTCATTACCTTGATACTAAGAGCTTAAAAGTGATCAACAGACGAAAGATCACTTTTTAAATTACTCACAGAGGTACACCTCCACCCATTTTATCAATTTATTCTGATGAGCAAGAGCAGTATGTTTTCCATCTGCATGAGCTAGGTTTTGGAAAGTAGAAAATTTGCAGGTATACTTCCGTGGCTGGTGCCTTCCCATGTGCTTATTGTATTCACACCATATTCTCATGTCTCTACAGGGCCACACTAGGTTTTTTAGGAGTTATTTGGATAATTGCAAAGAAAAGGATTTCTCAAGGAGTGGGGTGCATCTTAGTGGGAAATGTAGGACAATACTGATCAAGGGATATACCTGCCACCTGAAGCAACTACACCAGTATCAGTGTGATACCATACTTGGGCTAACTAGAGAGAAATACAGGAAAAGCAGACATAGGAAGATGAATAAAAAATGAGTTAAGGAGACATCTGTATAATCATTATGATTAAAATTCCTACATTCAGGTAAAGCTACTGACCTTAATTTTAACAATATATTTTCTGAAGTCTAGAAGACTTAAGAAAAAATTAAATGTCAGAGGCACACTTAGTTTCAAGGTAGGCATAGACAAATGTTATGCAAATATTTTGTCTAGAAACGTCAAGAAGATCAAGAGGTTTTGAAAAACATCTTTGTGTAATTTTATGTAACAATGCAGTGAATCTGTGACACACTTTTGCAAGAAATTGAGAAACTACTCAATCTGTGCAAAGTTGTTCCTTGTAAATAAATGTAAAAAAATGTGCAAGGCAGGTTCAATCCCTTACAGCATAAAAAAACCTTGTCTCTTTGTATAAGAACTTTGTATTTAGTTCCTCGATCTATTTTGAAAGTGCCCAGTCCTATCAGAAGCCATGCATGAATTAGAAACACAGAAACACTCAGACTTCTTACGCCCTCTGGTCTTAGCCATCTTAACTTAATACTTAAGAGAAAAGGCTGCCTTGCTTAAAGCCACTAGTCTGTGCTGTTGTATAAGAAATCCGTATTAAGTCAATTCCTTCCAAATACAATTGTAATCGTTTTTATAAGCATTAAATAATACCTCCCTAACAGTTTGGCTGAGTTTTAGTTTTTCTTGTCCCCTATCCACTATATTATGAAGATATTGAATTAGAAAGTATATCATATTCAAAGCATCACATCTGTTTTAATTCCATTTTGTCATNCATATATATTAGGCTAATGGGTAAATCTTCAAGCTAGGGACTCTAGAAATTAAAATATGCAATAGGAAGACTGCTTAATGATTAATCTAAAGCTTCAAAAGTATTTTAATGTTATGGAAATTTTCTTCCATTATTATACCGATATTTTAAGGGGCAGAGGAAAAAACTTGTCCCAAAGGTAAAAATGTTACTCATACCCTTACCACACTAACACATGGAAGAGATTTTTTTTCCTTATATTTTGTGTATTTTCACAAACTGCAAACCGATTCTTGCTACATTTTATCATCTGATTTGTAATGGAGACTATAGATTATTTTTGTTAAGGTGACTTTTGGCTTTACTCTTTCCTTTTAACATTAAGCACTTATATTAACTGTATTATAAAATAGGACACCATAACAAAAATATAAATGTGAAATAAATATCCTTTTTTCTGATTAAAAAAAAAAAAATTTACATTCTACTATAAGGCAAGTTCTTTGCTGATCACACTTGTAAGCAACTTCACAGAAAGGATGGCCTTCACCATTTTTTTTTATTATCTCTGCAGATAATATCTTTATCAGCAGATAAAGAGAATCCTTTCTTTTCTACAATATCTATACTTTATTTCCACTTTCCCTGTAAGTTATTTGGTCTATGAAAAATTCTAAGAGTATAAATAAGAGTATATTTATATTTTTAGTTTTTAAAAAACAAAAGTATCTATAACTTTTAATATAGTAATTCTGGAAAATATGTGTTCTCATCAGATGTCCTGTCATCAGGACAATTACACATTTTTGTCACATCATCATTTTGATTCCTTGTCAAAAGAAAATATCACCAGAACTGGACTGGCTATCCAGTTAAAGTTTATATACAATAAATATATATTTATTGTATATAAACTTTATATACAATAATTGCATATGTAAATATGCAATTCCCTTTTTTCCTTTTTCAGAACTACAGTCATTCCTGTCACACAGATCCTTACCTTCAGAAGTTTAATAAGCTCAAATTACAGGTAAGCAATCTAAAGCATTTGCAGGCAATAAGATCAAATATTCATGAAATGGGTAATTTAATTTAAAATATCCATGGACAGTTTGTTTCCATGGTTGTTTTACTACCCATACGTTGCTGAATGTGACATGAGAAGTGTTTAAACATTTTACAGCAGAAATCTGATTTTGAGTGTCAGTCCAAGCTTAATTTGCGTATCATTTGGATACCATCAGTTATTTAGCAGCCTTATTCAAATAATACACATACAGGAAACATATTTACATTCCAAAAAACCCTGAAATTAAACAATGCATGAATTTTGCTATGTTCTTATTTTTACATGATCATTATAGTTACCATTCACAGGACTAAATTGGAAACATACTTATCATCAAAAAGGAAAAAAAAAATGATTACAGGCTTAAAAGTTTTGATTTATTCAGAGAGTCTAACGGAACAGTCAAAAGCACAAATCCCAGTCTATCTCTTTTCCTGATTCAATTTTATGGCAGGAATTCTCAAGTCTGTATATAATCTCGTTCCAACATTAGGGAGAAATGTCAGTCCATGGGGAACTTTAACTACACAAGTGTCATTAACCTTAAATGTGTCATGCTAGGAAAAATTCTCTACCTACTTTGAATTTATATGTATATGCTCTAGTCTCACCCTTGTGGAAGACTCCATTCCCAGGTTTGCAAGGCAGGATTCACACTCCTTCCAGCCTCAAAATTCTGTTAAAATAAATTGATTTTCTGAACCATAATCTGGGATACTGCTCTGACTACAAGTGTGTTATTAAAACTTTGGAATATATTTAATTATTTTATAATTTTTTTTAAAAAATATTTTTTATAATTCAATAGTTAAAATTACATATTGCAACTATTACAAAGCTATTTGCTCTAAGTAAGTTAGTTTGCTAATTTTTTCAAGATTTAGTTGCAAGTGTTTCAGGACATAAACATACTACAGTATGTTTACATATAAGGAATGCTCACTATGAGGTCAACTGGAGTGGACCTAAGTGAAGCAAAACGGTAAAAGGAAAAGTTTCTCATGTAGAAAGAACACCAGGTCTGTACACTATTTTTTGAAAGCTAAAAAAATTTGATATCTTAGTTCAAGCATTCTGACTAGCTTAATCTCAAAATTAAACTTTACATTAGTGAGTTTAGTCCTGGGGGGAATAATTTTGCCTTCACTTTCATGTGTTCATTGCTTTATAGAAATATGTACTCTGAGATTATGCAAGCACATACCCACCCGGAGCTCCTGGAGGATCCAATGCTGGGGCAGGTGGATGTGTCCAAATGTATCCCACACAAAGCCTGAACTAGAGCAAGCTCTGGGCAGGACCTGTAACCATATGGAGAGAGGAGCCCACACCAGAGCAGGTTTGCCGGCAGGGCTTGTGACACAATGGGGGACCCACACTGGAGCAGCTTGTTCCAGTCCTGAAGGACTGCCCAAAAGGGAAGGGACCCATGTGACAGCAGTTCATGAAGAACTGCAGCCTGTGGGGAGGAAATTCAGAAATTTGAAGGACTGTCTCCTGTGGGAGGCACCCCAAATTGGTGGAGGTAAGGTTGTGAGGAGGGAGGAGTGAAAAGGACAAGGCACAATAAACTGGCAGCAACACCCACTTCCTTCCCCTCTGCACCACTTAGGAGGTGGAAGTAGAGAAATTAGAAGTTTAGTTGGACCCAAGAAGAAGGAAGGGAAGATTTGGAGTTATTTCTCATTAATGTATTCTGATGTTATTGCAAATAAACTAAATTAATTTCCCCAAGGTCAACTCTTTTTTGGCTGTGACAATAATCAGTAAGTGATCTCTCCCTGCCCTCGTCTCAATCCATAAGCATTTTGTTGTATTTTCTCTTCCATGTACAACTGAAGAGGGAAGGAACAGAGCAGCTTTGGTGAGCACCTGTCATCCATCCAGGGTTAATGCACAATATATACCACTACTCTTTTGAAAGGACTTGGATATTAGTTTCATACAGTTTTTGAAGGGTTTAAATACCAGAGCTTTAATGTCTGTAATTGCATGGAAAACTCAACAGGTGTGAAGTTAGTGGATTTATAAGGACTCAACACACCGAGGCCTCACACCCCTCTGTTTCCTCTGAAGTAAACATCTGTTGAGGCCAGTACCTACAGTGCTGTAGAGGAGCAAAATAAGAACTTTATAGAGTACCAATTTTGTTTGCTTTGGCAATCTGTGTAATCTTAAAGTAGAGGCATGCTTCTAAGTAATCTACTGTATGATAATGGAGTGTTACACGTAAAATATGTCAAAAATCCAGGCATATTCTCCAAGCAGATTTTACTAGTTACAGGTTTGCTATATGCTGGTCACACTTCCAGTCATGTGAGTTACATACATATCAGGTATTTGAGGGAGCAAAAAAAAAAAAAAAATTAAGCAAATAGTCTTCATTTTAAGATCTATGCCTGTAAAGACCATAAAAATTCATAGACACACCTCTAACCATAGTCAATGTTAGTAACAATATGAATTATAATATATAGAGAATATGAATAGACAAATGCCTCATTAACTATCACGGATTTTTGCACCAGTTAATTTATCAGTTTTCTGTTTTCAGTACCTGTAAAAGTGAGAATAACAGGAATTTTCTAATATTCTTTTAATGAAGATTAGGAATACTACATTTCAATTGTATTTCTTAGCCATCAAACTGTTTAGAAACCAAAGACAATATTCAGAGGGCCAGTAAGCAACTTGCATTGGTTGAATTTCTCTGGCTGACTGAAGTAATTTCTCAGCTTCTCCAAGGCTTCTACCCAAGTGCAGTGACAGAGGCAGGGTCTTAAGAAATTAACATGTTATTCTATTATTTATTTATCTTTAATAGTCTTTAATAACTATTGATTCTCAAGGCTAGTTTCCAGCTTTTGATGGCTAAATGGTAATGTTTAGGGAGGCTTTTCTAAAATATTCAAAATAAGTATTATGCCTTTCACAATGCTGCCAGATGAAAAAAAAAAAAAAAAAAAAGGAAGAACACAATTCTGGACACAAGAATGAACATGTGTATTCTACCATCATACTCTGACCTCAAGCCTCATTAGCAAAAAGAAATCCTCCATCTTCACTCAATCTCCCTCTCCATTAACACGTGCTTTTCCTCCTTGTTTTGTTACAAGAATTGAAATGAAATAGTAGATTTTTAGTTACTGCCTAGATGTGAGAGAGAGGCATTAAATCTGTTTCTGTAAAGTAACAGGTATTGCAAGGTTTCTTAAAGAAACATTATAAACCACAGGTGTAATAGTTATTTAAAATAGGAATCGCAATATAATCCAGAACACAAAAGCTGTATGGAGAATCACAGCAACAGGAAATTGATATCAAAATCAAATTGGTGAAAGGTGGAAATAGAGATAAAGCACTGATCTCTCTCTCTCAAAAAGCAAAAGTACTGTACGTTTTGCTGAGACCAAAATTCTAAATTTTGCCTTCTGGAAACTGCTGTTAGGAAGGCTTCCCCAAAGGATTGAGATAATAAGAAAATTGGAGTAATGATGTCAGGAGCTAGAATGGACAGTTTTAGGATTGAGGTCTTAGAGCCACAAGCAGACCTATGCATCTTTGCAGTTGTCCAGTATGTCTTAAAAAAAAGAAAGAAAAGAGTTCAGCTCAGATAGATCAGAAAAATACATCTTTCTAACTGTGGAAACAGCTCTCTGTTCAATGCCCAGAACAGGTGCAAAGCAGTAGTTGCATATAGTTGGCAGTAATACAATGCAAACAATTTTCTTGTTAGTTCAGCTATGTCAATGTTACAATGTNTTCTTTTCTTTTTTTTTTTTTTTTTTGTCGTCTCTGTTTCTCTGGACAGTTTAGGTAAAACTTGGGACTTGGGGCACTTGTGTCACAGGAACTCTGCTCTGGATTTTGAGGATTTTGAGCCAATAGGGTTGGTTAAAATTAAATTCTCCCTTTATCATTACTGTTCTTTTCTTTTATAGCTGTGTCTGCAGTGCAAAACTGATACAGCATTAAATGCTGAGGTCCTTCCTGGTAACATTAACAGAATTGGAGTCGGTTAACAGCTTCTAAATCTCCTGCAATATGAATTCCTTTTCCCCTACTTTATTCATTTTTGTCCATTTGTTCCAGCTTCTCAAGCTATTTTAACTGCTTTCCTTCTTTTCATCAGGATGAAGTGAAAAATGCTTGCCTTTTCTTGATAACATGTGTGATGTGCCCAGAATACACAAGTTCTTGTAACAAATCTACAAAGATTACTTTGTCAATATAGAAAATATCTAGCATGGAAAACTAAGAAAAAGTATGCTTATTATAAAATTATTTGTTTTGTGAAGGGAATAATGGAAGAACAAAAATAGCCATGATCATTTATTTTTTAGTCTCAGAATGATGAAATAATTTCAGTTGGAAGAGACTTTGGGAGGCCTGCAGCCCAACCTCCTCTTCATAGCAGAGTTGATCCTCAATTTAGACAAATTTGCCCAGGGTTTTGTCCAGCTGAGTCTTGAAAACCTCCAAAAATGAAAATGGTATTATGGCTCTGGACAACATGTTTCACTGCTGTCCTCCTGAAGAAAAGATTTTTCCTTCTTACCAGCCTCAGCCTCTCATGTTAAAGCTTGTTTCACTGCCTTTCAACTTCCTGCCACACACCACTGTGAAAAGCCTGACTGCATCTTTTCTTCCTCTTCTATTGGTGCTGGCAATACTGTTAAGTACCCCTGAAGCCATCCTTTCCTCCTGCTGAACCAGGCCTGGTCCCACAGCCTCTTCTCACAGGGCAAGGGCTCCAGGCCTCATCATCCTAATTGCAGCCCCTTAACCCACTCCTCTCTGTCCATGCCCCTCACATATTTTAGGGATTAAAATTGAATGAAATATCCAGATGTGGTCTAATGAATGTGCTGTATATATATGTATAATACCTTCCCTTGATGCCCTTATTCACAACGCCCAGTATATTTTTGGACTTTGCTGCCAGGGTACACTGCTGATTTCATACTACTGTACTACAGCCATAATATAAAAATGTGGGTGCCTTAGTCCATCTTTTCCATTCTATTCCTTTTTTTTCTTCAGAAAAAATAATTCAATTCCTATGTAACACTGAAAAAAATTAATCACTTCCTGCACTGTCAGAGAAACAGCAGTTTTCTTTACCTTTTTCAAGGGATTCCACACTGCTTATCTATCCCAAACTTCATAATCCTTCTCTAAATGTTCTGCTTCTCTTATAGTGATCTTCACCCTTCTGTATCAGTTGTACTATTTCAACTTCTACCTACTTCACTGTTACAAAAAACATTCCTTTTTCACATATATGAAAATTATAGGCATCCTGAGCTATCTTCTAATTGCTTTATAGATACAATGAACAAATTTTCAGTTATCTACAGCTTGCAAAGTTATGCCATGACTACTTGTGTTGTTATTTTTAATGTCAGTGGTGATTGATTGTATAAAAAAACCCAAAACAATCTTGTCATGCTATCCTTCTTTGCCACTCTATAAAAAAGAGCATGCATACTAAAATAAACAAACAAACAAAAAAGTAAAAGGAAAAAAGAAAACATAGATGTATAGATTTGTATATTCACTAAAACAATGTAAGGCTACTTTGTGCTTTAAGCACAAACTTATTTCCTTAAGAATATAAGGAAAATTGAAATAAATTTCAGACCAGAGCTAACATGTACCTTAAGTCTGTCTAGAGACCGCAGAAATATAGCCAATGCCTACTTTTCATAGAAATCAGATATTTTTATATTAAAACGAGGATCAGATAGATATTGAACACAAGATCTGATTATTTAGAATCACAGAATCATAGAATGTACTGAGTTGGAAGGGGCCCATAGGGATCATTAAGCCCAACTCCTGGCCTTACACAGGACACCCCAAGAATCACACCATGTATCTGAGAGCATTGTTCAAATGCTTCTTGAAGTCTGTCACACTGGCGTTGTGACCAGTTCTCTCTTCCAGTGCCCAAACACCATCCGTGTGAGGAGCCTTTTTCTAATATCTAACCTAAACCTCCCAACTCAGCTTCATGCCATTCCTTCAGAATGTGTCATTGGTTACATGAGTAAAGAGATCAGTGTCTATCTGTTCACTTCTCCTCATGAGGACATTGAAGACTTCAGTGAGGTTTCCCCTCACTCTCAATCTCTCCAGACTGAATAAACTGAGTGATATCAGCTGCTGCTTTTAAGGGTTTCCCTCTAGACTCTTCATCATCCTCATGGTCCTCCTCTGGAAGGTCTCTAATTGCTTAATTTCTTTTTTATATTGTAGCTCCCAAAACTGCCCCCAGCACTTGAGGTGAGGCTGCCCCAGCTCAGAGCAAAGTGGGGCAATCCCCTCACTTGCTGTTGGTGGTTGAGGTTTTTCTTTCCTTTTTATTTACTTGTTACCGGTGGAATTTTTTCCCATTGTTTTGCCAAGAAGCACTGCTGGCTGGGTGCTTGAGATGGTGGGGAGGGGAAACAGAGCAGTATAGCTGCAGCTAGGGTAAAGGAACTAACTGCTGCTGCAGAAGTCAGTTCAGTCCTGTTCCTTCTGGTGTGGGGTGAGCCCCTGCTCCTGGGAGCTACTGAACTGGCACCTTGTTATTGCCTGCCTCACTGAAAGATGGGCCTGTAGCCCCAGTGGGAGACAGGCCGCTGTTTTCCCGCCTGTTGGGTGTTAGGTTTGTTCCTTCTTTTCTCTAAAGAATTTTTTCACCCATAAGTTACCAAGGAGACCAAGTATTGGATACTTAAGGACAATTAACCGAAACAAAGACAGAGCTTGAAGAGTGTGTTTGTTGAGGGGGGGGAGTTTCCTTTTTTCGGCGTTCGGAGAGGGAGAGAGCTGCTGGGCTGTGGTTTCGCTGGAGGAGTTTTTTGGTGTGGCCGAAGAGATCCAGTCCTGGGATATCTACTACCATCGGTTCGGCCTGAATCCGGAGCCTTCTCTGCCACCCGCGGGAGCTGGGTCAGCCCTGCCTCGCCTTCGGCTTCTT